>CALYLW010000265.1:0-175000 GCA_944989445.1 Ampullaceana balthica | reverse complement strand
TTTTAATTGCTATTATAAAACCAAAAGAAATTACAGATCGTGAACAGGCCGGATCTTGTAACACAATATTCCGGCCCTACTGGGTTTAAGCCAGGTCATTAAGTGCAGAATGTTATCTACAAAGAATGAATGAACGGTAAGGATTGTTATCTTTGTTTTTTTTCTTTGTGTTGGATTAACGAATTTCGAGGTCAAAAATCTTCAAACTGTTTGTTTTTCATGAATTATTCCCCAACAACCGTTGTTTACTCGTCAATTTTTTATTTTACCCAAATGCGTCATTCGGCACACGATTGTTTAAATTACTACAACCGGTGACGCAGATAAGTTGGTGGTCACGTGACCAGATAGGCGCGACACAAGATCTGTTTAAGTTTATCACGCTGTTGTTGCTACATTCAAACCAGGGGATCTCTCGTCAACAACACGCGAGACTAGAGATTGGCGCGAATTCTTCTTGCTGATAAATATCGGTAACACTGTGGGAAAAATGTAAAAGGGGTTGGGGCTTTGTGTTACGGTCTGGTTTTTATTGTTCGTAGGACCACGTTAGACAGTGAAACAAACTCAGCATCACCAATCATGAATCACATACGTTTAATCTATATCTCTTTGGTACGTCCCCCTTCTACAACTTCTACGGTTTAGCTAACTAGCTCGACTATGTAACTGTCACCACGTCACATCCCCATAACACCACGTCATAATAGTATAGTGCGTTCAATATATCAAGCACCGTGCACCAAATCAGCATAATCATTGCTATCGCACAAAACCCCATTGACCCCTAATATTATACTCGACACGTAGCTAGAGCTAGTATCACCCTGGATGGGCAGATAATTTTGCCACACTTAAAAAGAAAAGAGAAGAAAATAAATTTCGTAGCTGGCTAAAAGTGCAACCCAAAATAAAAATAGTGAAGAGCCTCCCCTGGACCTTTGTTCCAAATGTCTTTCATACTTAACTTATCTGATCTTATCATCTGTTTACAGATGCTCCTTCTATACAGAAAATTATTGCGTCCTACGCTTATCTATGGTTTGTGTTTAGTCCTGCATCTTTATTAGAGATTTAAATGTTGATAAAGTATTGGTTTTCCTGGTTTCTTCAGGCAACCCATTCCACGCCCGAATTCCGGACGGGAAGAATGAAAATTTGTATGTGTTTGTTATTGCATACCGAATAAGAAAGGTGTTTTTATCCTTATGTCTATCTGAGGGTTGTATTAAGTTATCTTTGTGTTGTATTTCTAAATTAGAATTAATTGCTTTATGTATGATTAATGCTTTGCTCTTGGTTCTTCTATCCTCTAGAGTTTCAAGGTTTAATGATTTAACTAATGGTGTTATTCTTGTTAGTTTTGAATATTCTCCAGTAATGAATCAGGCAGCTCTTTTTGAATTTGTTCTAGTTTTTCAATGCTTTCTTTGGTGGATGGGTCCCATACAGAAGATGCATATTCTAGTTCAGGTCTCACCAACGTGAGGTAGCATTTCAGTTTTATATCTCTATTACATTTGTTAAAGTTTCTTTTTATAAAGCCTAAGGGTTTGTTTGATTTTTTAATAACTTCATTGACATGGGGATTCCATGATAGTTTCTCATTTATTATGACTCCTAAGTATTTTGCATCTTTAGTTTGGGTCAGTTCTTTTCCATGAATGTAATATTTTGAATTTATTTGTTTCTTTTTCTTTGTTACTCTTAACAGTTGACACTTTTCTGTTAAGGTTTTTATACTAACGGGAGCGAAAAATAGAAATGACTTTTAAAGCAAATATTTTTAAAATAAACAACACATTATCTACATATTAGACTTATTAGACTTTGGGGACATTGATGTCATGGTGTTTGAGATATGGAGAACGTCTCCGCCCACGACAAGAATGTTGATATGTACGACGGGATCATTGGGATATTAAGGTTGCTCCAAAGCAAAAATTCCACTTACGAAATCTATAATTTTTATTTTATTTTCGGTGAAATGCTTTTGCATAATATATAACAAAAATAAATACAAGACGGTGGCCTTTTGTCTTCAAATTAGGGGCCGTCCATAAATGACGTCACGCGATTTTTGCCGATTTTTGACCCCCTCCCCCCTCGTCACGCGCGGCACAAAAACTTAGACCCCCCCCCCTTAAAAATACGTCACAAATCTTTGACCCCCCCTAAAAAAACCAACAAAAAAAAACGATTTATTTTCTATTTGAAAATAAGTATGTTTCAAATCACTTTTATTATCATTAAAGTATTTATTATTTATATAGTGAAGATCTACAATGTAATATCGTAACCCGCGTGAAGCATTTTTAAAAACGTTTAACCGGCCTTCAGAAAACGAACTGTGTTAACATCCTTAGATTATATTTTATTTTAATGCATACAAATTAAACATTGACTATTAATCATCACGGTTAACATCTTTGTTTAGAAAAAAAAATTATTTAAAAATAACATTTTAAAAATGTATTTTTTAAAAACCGCTCAATTGACTGACAGGCATCCCGTAAGAAAGAGGTCGGCGAACAGGGATAAATAACCTCATTTGGGGTCAAAAAGGGAATTCTTGGGGGTAATGCAGACTCATTTGGGACATATAACATCCACTACAATCCACTAGATATATTAAAATACGTCATGTGTACGCTTGGAACATATGCCCATTATTGAACCGGTTCCTTCCAGAAAATGCATTTTTTTAAAAAATTTGACAACTATGTAGATTTCTTACCTACGTATTATACGAAGACACCTAAATCTACCCTACTTTCATTTATATTGACACGAGTGACAATAATCTTAATCCACATGACTTGCCTGTAGCATGTATCCTTTCTGTGATATTTAAAATTAATGCCTTAAAAACTGAGCTAAGAATTAAGAAGAAAAGTTGTTTTGTGCTCCTCTCAAATTGCAATGTCAAGAACTTGATGCATTCAATAAAGTTAATGAATTCTTGACTAATTTTAAATGAGCTCATTTACCATTATATTATATCTAGAACAGTGTTTCTCAAACTTTTTAGTATGGCGGACCGGCAGGAATTTTTTCCATTGCACCAGGCACCGGTGCACTATTTTCCCTGCACTGACAATTTTTTCTGTCCCTTTTTTGAGAACATCTGCGGACCGGCAGCGGATGGCCCACGGACCGGCACCGGTCCGCGGACCACCACTTTGAGAAGCACTGATCTAGAAGACTAGAATGGCCAGGGGCGTTTGACCAAAAACCCTCGATCAATTATATCAAACTTAAAACGTTTTTAATTCTATCAAATAGATTCCCTCACCCCTCCCTCCCCTTTTAAAGAAAAGGATATTCCGTGTCGTTTTGACTTAAAATATCTACACATAATCCTATTCAGATCATTTTTAGACACTTGTCATGCTTGTAAAACTCACCAGTAGCATTTTTTTGGGGGTGGGGGGGGGGCTAACGACGCTCCCCCAAATCCCCGACTCATGTGAGCAGGACCTAGAGTATGAGGGTTGGGGGGGGGCACACATAAACTTGTATATTTTGGGGTAACGGGCAAAAAATTTAGACGACTCCTGCCATGAGAGAACCAAACGGAGCTGCGGTTACATCACAAATGCTTTGATGTCAACATCAAACGACGCAGTGTAACAATTTCATATGTAATCTTGTGGATTATCAAACTTAAGGATTATAATTAGATTTAATTTTCGTGTCTTGATAGCTTACGTCAACCAGCGTCTGATGGCCTACCGACCGGCACATTGAGAAGCACTGATTTTTAAAAAAAAAGAAAAAAAAATGTCATTAAATAAATTGTAAGGGACCAAATATTTCAGTGGAAGTGTTATTTAAAGTTACCCTTATGATGTGACGTCACATTTCTTCAACCCCCTCCCTCCCCCTCGTCACGCATCGTTACAAAAGTGTGACCCCCTCCCCCCCTAGGTGCGTGACGTCATTTATGGGCGGCCCCTTATACAAAATGTCAGTATTGATAAAAGATGTCATTAGTTTTGCTCTACGCAATCGGCTTGGAGATTATTAAAATTAATTAAATGTGACTTGCGTCATGTAATAAAAAAAAACAACAACTTTGTTTAGAAATAATTTATTTTAAATAATGTATCTTCACAGGACACAGGGAAAAGATTACCTTGCGGCGATGGCTGAAGACGTTTTGGAAGTATTGAAAAGTTGGTGAAATACTTAAGTTGTTTTAATTTATTTAAAATATGAGTTGTTGAATGAATCAAAAGTAATGATAGGCTACTTGAATAAAATATTTGATTTCCGGGCAATATTGCAAAGGTTGTTGACTCATGACTTTTAGAACATTTGACTAATATTGCTTTCCCGATATTTTCTGAAACCAAATCGGTGGATGTTAGCAGTTTTTCATGTCGGGTGTACTTGAGATTACTATTATTGATTTATGGAGACAAAAACGCTTTAATCGTAAAGTTAATACATTTTCAACTTAAAATATTTACATTTGGTAGAAAAAAAACCTACATATTATCAATGAAAAATAATCACTGTGGTGCAATCAACACTTTTTATGCTGAGAGAATTTTAACAGCAGTGGTTGGAAGTACCCACAAGCGATTGTAGGCTAACATACTGATTTCAGTATGTCAAACATTCATCTGACATATAAACGTATCTTATGTGTACCATCATGTCATTAAGTTTAAAAAAAATAATTAAGATATGAATGTTTTAAATTGAATGCATTTATAAATATATGTGTACTATTTTTAAATCCCTTATATAATAACTTCACCGCCGTCTCTGTCTGTCATCATCTCTCTGTCTTGGGCGGGCGGAAAAACAAAAGTCAAAAAATGACCCACTTCCCGTGATCCGATCGAGCTGAAATTTGGCACATGGACCCGTCTCATCTAACAATGCATCGTATCAAAAGTTCAGATCGCTCGAACGTACCATAATTAAATTAATGTATTTTTAGTTTATCCTTATATAACGTATGTAATTCAAATTCACTGTTTGTAATTGTTTTTTTTCCACGTGAAAGTTTGAGTTGACGCGTTGAGGCGACCCATTGAAGTACCGGCGTGCTTTTGTTTACATTTTACGTGTCATGCTGAACTCGGCCCCCCTCCCCCCTAGGGTTATGAAGCAACGTTGAGTTAAGACAGATTCAGTCTGTAAATGCTTGTCGCGTTTGAAAATAATCAATACTGTTAGTTATGACTCATATATAAGGGATTTATAGTCAAAAACTTTGTTTTTACGGGTTTGTTTTATTAAATCCCTTATATTAACTTCGCGGCCGTCTCTCTCTGTCTGTCTGTCTTGGGCGGGTGGAAAAACAAAAGTAAAAAATGACCCACTTCCCGTGAACCGATCGAGCTGAAACTTGGCACACGGACCCGTTTCATCTAACAATGCATCGTATCAAAATTTCAGATCGATCGAACGTACCGTAAATAAATTAACGCATTTTTAGTTTATACTTATATAACGTATGTAATTCAAATTCACGGTTTGTTATTGTTTTTTTTTATCCACCTGAGAGTTGAGTTGACGCTTTGACGCGACCCATCGAAGTACCGGCGTGCTTCTGTTTACATTTTACATGTCATGCTGAGCTCGGCCCCCCCCCTAGGGTTATGAAGCAAAGTTGAGTTAAGACAGATTCAGTCTGTAAATGTTTGTCGCGTTTGCAAATAATCAATACTGTTAGCTATGTCTCATATATAAGGGATTTATAGTCAAAAACTTTGTTTTTACGGGTTTGTTTTTATTATGTAAAGAGCTGTGGGCACAGCTGTTAGTTAGCTTGGGTACCGCCATATCTAAGTTTTCAAATTAATATTTTTATTATTATGCGAAAATTCCCGAAAAGGACAACGAACCAAGGCTCTCTGACATTATAAGGAGACGCATGATCCACAGACCTTGCGGTGACTATAGACTCACAAGTCATTTCATGACATTTGGAAATACGGAAAGAAACGTTTATAAAAAAAGTATCCAATCAGTTTCAAGAGAAGACCAAAATTGGGAATGATGGCTATTTGTAATATAGACTACGCGATAAGGAAATTACTTTTACTTAACATTTTTTTGACAGCCTTTGGGTAGTACCATACAAGTATGACACTAAATTATTCAGCCCAAGTCTTTGTTGAAATATGTGCTACGGTTAAGTGTCAAATATTTATATTAGAATTTTTATAAAAGCCTAAATAGTTTATGATGATTTCAAGAAGTACTTTGACATTAGATATCTCTCCTCTCACTAAGCATTTGCAAGAATTTTCAAATAAATTAAGACTCAAAAAAGACTCTACATTGAAATTGCAGTTGACTGACAAACAAAAAGAATATTACAAACCCATACAAAATGTTACGGAACATCTGTCCAAGCTCAAACAAGACTCATAATCTTGACAGCATGGTTTCACTTTAAACAATTTCATTACAATGCAAGGTTATACAATCATAATCAGCTTCTAGATTAGCATACTCATCACCACGATGGAAGCAATATCATTTGGCGGAAAAAAGAAGAGAATGCGGAATAATAAAATAACTCTGCATTTGAAAGATATACACAGATCATACAAAGCAGAAGAACTAGATGTTGTCCTTAGATTAATTATACAATATTACACGTAAAAGGACCCGAAAGTTGAAATGATCTCCTCAAAGTTCATGGACCACTCTGCAACAGCTTCGAAATTGCGGCTAAACAGAGAGGATTTATTCCGAGAAATGATAAATTAAAATGGTATTTTGAAGAAGCATTGTGTAGTAGCAATCAGCACTATCTCTGTTTAGTGACGTGGTCAATAATCACAATACAGTCAAAAAATTTAAAAGAAAAAATCAAACATATTCCATTGGCAAATACGCTATTTGAGTACGTTGCTGATGTGTATCCAAGTCTAAAATGTTCAATACTGCTAAAACTAAATATGTGGTCAAATAGGAGGCCCCAAAGTTGCCCACAGCTAAATATTTGGCAGGGGGCCTCTAAAACAAATGGGTCAAAAATTTATAAGTAACTTTAATATTCCCGGCTAAGATACTTCGTTTAAAGAATGGAAATACATTACTTAAAGTTACATACCAAAAAAAAAGAAAAAGAACAACCCGTAAAAACAAAGTTGTTGACTATAACTGAAATTATTGATTATGTCCAATGTAATACGCACCGCGTGACATGCTAATTTTCAGTTAGAAAATACGGCTTTTAAGGAGGGGGGGGGTGTCAAAGCTTTGGGGCAGTCCATAAATAACTCCACGCGATTTTGGCCGAATTTCGACCCCCCCCCCGTCACGCGTAAACACAAAATGTTAGCACCCCCTCCAAATGACGTCACATAAATGCACCCACGCCCCACCCCCATAAAGCCATTTTTTATTTAAAAATTAGCACGTTTCAAATCACTTTTTTGTCATTTAAGTTTAAGTATGTATTTAGTGTAAGGCTGCACTTTAATAACGTAACACGCGTGAAGCCAATGTAAAACGTCATTAAAAAAATTGTAAACAATCAATATTTACGTGCAACTTTTATTTAAAGTTACGCGTTTTGATGTGACGTCACATTTCTTAAACACACCCCTCCCTTTCGTCACAAATGGTCGACCCCCCTCTAGGTGCTTGACGTCATTTATGGACGGCCCCTTTATGACGTCATACTGGAGGGGGTCTGAGCTTTTGTAACGAAGTGTGACGAGGGGGGTGGGGTAAAAATCGGTCATAATCGCGTGACGTCATTCGTTGATGGTCCCATTATAGTTTTTTTTTGTAATATCGTGTTTATCATGTTGAAATTATTGAAGAAATACAATAGAACATTCAAATTTTATTGTCTTGAACACTGCGTAACAAACCTGATAAAATATAACAATTTCAAGCAGTGAAATCGCCGTCCCGTTGTTTATTTATAACGGCTAGGGCACCGGTGGGCGAAAGAGAAACTTCAACTAATTTCAAGAAATGAAAATATAAATCAGACAGATATATCTTAGTAATGTGTGAACGTGTGATCTGAATCAAATGTTAATTACTTCCAAGTAATTAAAAGTTCAGAAGTTTCGTTAGCATTAAATTATAAAACATTATTGCATATCAATCTTGACTCGGTCGGTCTCGAATGCCGTTTGCAGCCTGAGCGGTTTACGTTACTAGTTTTAGTATTATGCAATTTAAATTTGTTGTGCGCACGTACACATTCAGTCGAGACCCCCCTTACGCAAAATGCCGTTAATTTAAGACCCCACTCCTTGTGTACATAATATATAGATGGCCTCTTAAGACACCCATTATTGAATAAAGTTTTTTTTAAATCTTAATATTTAGCGACAAAAGTTAAAACACTATTATTGAATTTATTTGGTGCTTTTTGGTTAGTTTTCAGACTGAACCGATTCTCTTTTGCGAGGTAAGTTTTCTAAATAAATTGGTAAGCCCGAGATAGGCATAAGAAGACAACGAACATATCAACCAAATATTTCCCTTGCTCAAAATTCAGAACGTACATATCAACCGAACACTCTCTTTGTGTTTCAGAACGTACAATATCAACTTTAACATTTTCCTAGTGCACCCTTCAGCACGCACATATCAACCAAACATTCTCCTAGTGCACCATTCAGTACGTACAATATCAACCAAACATTCTCCTAGTGCACCATTCAGTACGTACAATATCAACCAAACATTCTCCTAGTGCACCATTCAGTACGCACATATCAACCAAACATTCTCCTAGTGCACCATTCAGTACGTACAGTATCAACCAAACATGCTCCTAGTGCACCATTCAGTACGTACAATATCAACCAAACATTCTCCTAGTGCACCATTCAGTACGTACAATATCAACCAAACATTCTCCTAGTGCACCATTCAGTACGTACAGTATCAACCAAACATTCTCCTAGTGCACCATTCAGTACGTACAATATCAACCAAACATTCTCCTAGTGCACCATTCAGTACGTACAATATCAACCAAACATTCTCCTAGTGCACCATTCAGTACGTACAATATCAACCAAACATTCTCCTAGTGCACCATTCAGTACGTACAATATCAACCAAACATTCTCCTAGTGCACCATTCAGTACGTACATATCAACCAAACATTCTCCTAGTGCACCATTCAGTACGTACAATATCAACCAAACATTCTCCTAGTGCACCATTCAGTACGTACAATATCAACCAAACATTCTCCTAGTGCACCATTCAGTACGTACAATATCAACCAAACATTCTCCTAGTGCACCATTCAGCACGTACAATATCAACCAAACATTCTCCTAGTGCACCATTCAGTACGTACAATAACAACCAAACATTATGCCAGTGCACCATTCAGCACGTACAATATCAACCAAACATTCTCCTAGTGCACCATTCAGTACGTACAATATCAACCAAACATTATCCCAGTGCACCATTCAGTACGTACAATATCAACCAAACATTATCCCAGTGCACCATTCAGTACGTACATACCAACCAAACATTCGCCCAGTGCACCATTCAGTACGTACAATATCAACCAAACATTCTCCTAGTGCACCATTCAGTACGTACAATATCAACCAAACATTCTCCTAGTGCACCATTCAGTACGTACAATATCAACCAAACATTATCCCAGTGCACCATTCAGTACGTACAATATCAACCAAACATTATCCTAGTGCACCATTCAGTACGTACAATATCAACCAAACATTCTCCTAGTGCACCATTCAGTACGTACAATATCAACCAAACATTATTCCAGTGCACCATTCAGTACGTACAATATCAACCAAATATTCTCCTAGTGCACCATTCAGCACGTACAATATCAACCAAACATTCTCCTAGTGCACCATTCAGTACGTACAATGTCAACCAAACATTATCCCAGTGCACCATTCAGCACATATAATATCACTGGGTGTGGGACATGAAGCACTGACATATAAGTCATGGAAACTGAATTAAAAATAAAATAAGAAAATTACTAGGGCATCAGCGGTAATATATTTTCTTTCAAAACACCACCACCAAATAAAAAAAAACATTTAAAAAAAAAGAAAAAAAAACCGAAAGAAAGAAAGAAAGAAAGAAAGAAAGAAAGAAAGAAAGAAAAAAAAACCAAGCAAAAAAGCAACAAAAGATGCTAGTGTATTTAACAATCAGTTTTGTCATTTTAAAATGTATTAATTTTATTATTTTCTAGAGTTTTCAATAAGTTTTTACAAAAGTAAATTTCCATATTTTCTTTATCTTTATTCAATGGCTAGAAAAAATATCATCCAGTATTTTACATTCGACATTCCATTCATATCTAAACAGTTTATGATTTCTCATCTAGGCTAAAAAAGAACAGAAACAAACAAAAATCAACAGGTATATATAAAAAATCTTACAGTTAACGAAGTAAACCTACGAAATATTGGACAATAAGAGTTATCCGTTTATTGCATTTACTTACCACCACCACCACCACTCTAACTTACCACTACTTCAACCTCCACTAAATTTACCACTCACTCAATTTATCACATCTACGAGTGAATGCTTTTTAGCTCCAATGGCAAGTTTCCCACTTTATATTGATGTCCCTCATCAAGTAAACTCTTTTATTAATGATAAAACAAAACACCACAGTTAGTGTGGTCTGACTGTTTGTATTATATCTGTTAACTTATCTATCATGTCCCATGAAATTTAATTATATAGAACATGACCCACAAAAAAAGAAGCTGAATAGAAAAGCTTAACATTTATAAAAACAGTGCTACAATTATGAATTCTCTTTCATTCATAAGCCAAAACTTAACTTCAAACATAAAAAAACAACATATACAATACAGATTTACCATATCGACATTGTTCATAGTAAATATTAGTTTCTATAAATCAAAACTAGTCACTTTATTTTTAAGTTTGCTTTATTAAATTTTTTTAAATTAAAAGACACGACTATCTTTAAAATTATGTTTCATTTGATTGAGGCATAAAATTTCATCAAGTTTTTTAAAAATCGATAGTTAAACTTTGACAGTAAAACTTCAAAAGGATATTTCATATATTACAATATTTTATAATTTATGTGTTTTTCTAAATAGTCTTACCCTTCATTAAAATAACAGTTATTTTATTTCATAAAATTAACCTGAAACTTGATTTCAAACAATTATTTAAAAAAAATTCCGTTTCAAATTTAGGTTAAAGAAAAAGGAACCATAGAAAAGGAAATGTAAAAAACTCTCTTTCAATTGATTTGGTCCCAAAATAATAAAAAAAAACCCATTGATGTCAGAGTCTTAACAAGTGTCTGTTGAACCTGAAGTCCATATTTTAACAGCAACATAATATGGAAATATATATATTTTTTTTTAAAATTTAAAATAAAATATTTTATTGTTTTATAATAATTTTTCTTGCTGTGAAAAAGTTTTTTTTTGTTGCTTTCTGATGAAGATGTCCCTCGAAGTTACTTCAGCAGTGATTTTCTAGATGAAGATGTCTAATTTTATACAGCAGATGTTAATACATTTTTAAACTATAAAAAGTGAGTGAATTTATGACTTCCCAAAGAATGGGAATGTAGAAAATGAACCCAGCTAAAACACAACCCTCAAAGTTAGACAATTTTTTCAACTTCACCTTTAAAAATATTGTGTTAATCATAAATTTGTCAATGACCAAACTACTGTTTCAGAAAAATATATAAATTTAGATAAATATAAATTAATTATAATTTTTTAAAGATTGCCGACTATGTGTCAACTAAATTGATGATGTCCACTTGACATCACATTAAACAGAATAAAAAACAATGAGCATTTATAATTCAAAACATGTGATATGAGAATATCTCATTGTCACATTTGTAATATCTTTTTGGTCATACAAGATATCAATGTGAAGGAATATTTCAGTTTCACTTATATTTCTGTCAAAAAAAAAGAGATGAAGTAAATATTTAAAAAAGATGAATTTAAAATATGTAAATATGAATTGAAAATACTGCATTGATGATTTTAAAAATAGTGTTTTTATCTGCATTTTAATAAACACAGCTTTTTAAAATTAAAAAGTTAAAAATTAACATAATACACTTAAGAAGGAAATAAAAGCTATTTTTATTAAATGAAATTTTATCAATCATAAATGACGACTAGAATATTTTGATTTTACTGGAAAAAATGTTTTTATTAAAAATTAATCCAGCATGAAGTGTGCGCTTAAGCAGATTTTTGTATTGTTGGCTTTTTAATAAACTCAAAGCTTCTGATAAATCATTTCAAGGCTCTTTAAAATAAAATTTAATTCAGTGTCTTATTGAAAAAAATCTATTTAAGTTCTAAAAGAATGCCAAATACGTGTCAGTTGTTAATTATTAGGTAGAAGTAAAGTTCATAAAAGATTATTGACAAAACACCTCAAAAGTTCACACGTACAGAAGAAGTATTCCTAAAGAAAATTTAAGATAATCATTGATAAACATCTCAGCAATGCAAAATTTGGCTTTTTACTCTGATATGTTTTTTTAAGACATGCACATGGAAATTAAAAAGAAACAAAATTAATGCAGTAAACTAACATAAGGTGTGATTAAAAAATTAAAATTTTGCTAATAATATTCAATTACACTATAAACCTTAATTCAGTATGAAAGTAAACAACAATTTACATTGATAAGAATGACAACTAAATAACCTTAGGCTGACTACATGAAATAAATAAAAATCTTCCTGTCCAAAATAATAAGAAAAAAAAACACATTAACACTAGCCAAAATTTTAATAGCATTGGTTGATTTCAAAAATTGAATTTTTGAGTACTTCTGTCACACTTTTTTTTTAGCTACATGAAAGAGGTTCCTTTTTGCTTTTTTTTTACAGTAAAACCTGCATATAGGTTAAGAAAAATTATTATTAGATATCAAATAAATATTATTGATCAATAGAAAAAATGTACCCGAAAACACAAATTAATGCTTCAACTGTTATTATTGTAAGGAATAATCAAGTTAAAAAAAACTGTAATCAGGATAATCAAATTTACATCCATCACTTTAAATCAAGTCTAATTACATTTGCATTGCATGTGCTTATTCCCCCAAAAAGAAAACTGTACAAATTAAGTACCCTTTTTAAAAAATGCTGATGTCAAACAAAAACATTAAAACCATAAAATAAATCTGCATCAAATGGCAAGTAAAAATATGTTTTGATCCTTTAAAATTCAGTGGTTTGTGCATAAGACCTAGAAAGATTTATTTTTAAAAATTGATTTTACAAAAACGAAAAATTGCAGCCTTAGGCACTTTTTGTACAAATAAAATAATACATGTATTAGTGAATAATTTTTTTCTCCTGTATAGTTATATCCCCATTCTTGCATTCTGTCATATAACGAGCCAAATCTTTCCGTGTAACAATTCCTATAACTTGATTCCTAAAGTTGATGACAACCATGTGACGGAGGCCAAGAGACCGAAACTTTTTAAAGATGCTTGAGTATGAAGAACTCTGAGAAATGAAGAGATGAGATTAATAAACAGCAATGTTTAAATGCTTTAGAAAATTTATGAATAATCCGAATTTTAGACATTGCTGATAACTTGTGGCAATCTATTTCAGTGATAATAAAGAAGGATTTAAATAAGTAAATACAGGCAGCTTCCATTTTAATTGGTTGCTGTTCACTTTCAACTAAAAGAAGAAAAAAGAAGAAAAAAAAAGAAATGAATTCTTACTTCAAGAACAACATAATGTGATTGATTGATGAAAGGTGCCAAATTCATATGAAAGCTTTTCTCCTCAGGAGATATACTGATTCTCTGTAAAGTGAACATTTCAACAAATAAATACAATTATTAAAATGACACAACTTATTGAGGTAATGATTAACATTTTATAAGGCTAAAAATTAGCCTTAAAAAATTATTAATTATGCAATTGTTGAGGCATTTTTTAAACAACATTCAACTCAATAGCTCCTGAAGGGCTACTTCCGAATCTATTTCATATTCCGGGCAAAAGGGAAGCAACTTCGTTAAGCTTTTGATTCCATTAGAAATAAGCTTTTATTTTCTAAAGATATTCGTTTATCTTAAAAAATAAAATGATTAATGCACCAAGAAATGAATTAAGTTTAATAATAATATAAAACATGCACTGCAAAATAATGACGATTAAAGTCCGATAACGCGATTTTCGGCACCTCGGGTGAATACATACGCATTATAGATGGGTCAAACTAATTCACACATGGATCAAAAGTGAAACAAGCTAAAAACATCCGCTAATTTTTATTAAAATATCGTAGAATCACACAATAGCCGGAAGTCTTGAGGAAAGTGAGATTTCGATGCTATTTTAAAATAAAAATACGAGTGCATCGCAAGGCGAACAAACGCATTTGGGTGCATCCGTACGGACCACTATAAGGATGCATTTAGTCGCATCAGGAGCTAATGAGTTCAGATTAAATTTGGGAAAAAAAGAAATAATTATAAAACATGTAAGCTAAACATGTTGTAAGATTTTACATTACTTTTAACATAAAACTTATTTATTATTTGATTTTTAAAATACAATAGCCATAAAAAAAAATGTAAAGAACCTATTCTAATTACCTGTATAGTTGTGTATCTGGGATATGATTCATTAAACTCTGCCATCTTTAAGTTATTTACAATGTTGTTAATGTCTGGGTTTTCAACAAACAGCTGTGAAATAGATCAAAAAGATTTATAAAATGTATTGGAGCATTAATGAAATATTTAAAAGGGTTAGTACAAAAGCTCAGACTCACTCTTTGTAAGGTCAGTGGCCAGGCTGAAGGGTTCATGACCTATTAGCCACGGGATTTAAATGATGATGGAAGACATGTGGTCCGCAACGCTCTCTTTGAGCTGCACGCCCTAGCAGATGTCCGACCGACGCCGCGCAGTAGTTTAGAATTAACATTCATTTCAAGTTGATGAAAATAATAAATTTTAAAAAAAAATACGAGGTGAAAATCACATTTGAGTTACCTTCTTTTTCAGCATCATTATCAGCTGACTCCTCAGTATCAAACCTTTAAATGTGCCAAAGGTATCAAGCCCATCAACCACCTATACAGTAGAACATACACAGAACATTAAATAAAACTACTCAAAGGTATCAAGCCCATCAACCACCTATACAGTAGAACATACACAGAACATTAAATAAAACTACTTTAAGCACAACATTTTATCATTTACATTACTTTAAATTTAAGTAATTTTTCTTGACCAAACACTATTCATTAATTAAAAATCACATTTCATTCTTGATTCACAATTTTTATTAAAAAGGGTTTCTGTTTTAATAGCATTTGAAAGTACTTGAAGAACAGAATAAGTATTTTACTATAAGTTTGACTTAAGATTTGAACGGCTCTCAAAATAAATGTCTACTTAAAAAAAGAAAAAAGTTAAACTAAAATGAGAAAAGATCTTACAACTGGATGGTCAGGATCATATTCTTCAACAACCGGGAAACCGTTATGTGGCTCTTCTTTCAAGATTTTGACAATCCTTTCAACTGGTTCAGTCATCCGTAGCACTGTCACGGGATGGCTCATCACAGATCTGGAGACAGAGGATCAAGGATACTTAAGATTTATGGCCTGCCATAGTTCAATTACATTTACTCAAAGGTTACTCAAAAGTCAATAAGGTTAAAAGCATCACAATTCAAAATCCTGTCAGCTCTATATCTTACCAAAGTGAGGCTTAAAAAAGCCATGAAGTTTTGTAAGAGAGAGGTAAAGTTAAAGTATAATTTTCTTCAATAAATTGGATATTTCATTTTATTCTTAACAACTTTGTGATGGCTCAAACTCACTTGGCACTCAAGTTTGTAGACATGGGTAGAGGCTCCCATCCCAGTATGGGAACACCTTGGAGATGTATGTGAAGATCATAAATGCCCTGGAATAAAGTCATACATGTGTTTTTAAAATGATTAAGATTGATCAAAATGAATTTTAATATAGTGTGCTTTGATAATTTTGGAATTATTGATTTTTTTAGGATTTTGATTTAAAGAAAGAAAAAAAAAGATAACTGAACATTGAAACATCAGGTTTTTTTTTAGAAATCACAGGGCTACAATGCTCATAAATCTAAAAGAATTTCAAACAGAGAGAGAGAGAGAGAGAGAGAGAGAGAGAGAGAGAGAGAGAGAGAGAGAGAGAGGGGGAGAGAGGGAGAGAGAGAGAGAGAGAGAGGGGAGAGAGAGAGAGAATATTAAGGAGATCTTACTCTAATAATGCCTGAAATTATTCAAGACTTGAACAAACCAATGCTTCATTTATTCCACAACTTAAAAACCAGCTGATTATGTATCTATAATGTAAACCAGTGTTACCAATAATGATGTCATAAATTAAAATTAAACACAAGTAAATGTTCATTGTTCAGAACATGTTTATTCAATCCAAAACAAGAACAGTTCAAATAATTTGAAAATTCTCCTTGGGTTGGGGGTGGGGGTCATTAATGGTAATCAAATTTGAAACACTAAATATATACTTATATACCTAATAGTAAGGCTGCAAAGGAACTTGTAGAATGTATGTTGATACAATAATTGGCCTTTGGAAAATGACAATGTGCACGTGACTCACCTCATTAAACTGGTCCCCAACCCATTTAGCCACAATGAGAGACACCATCACGGGCAGACCGAGGGGAACACTTGATGTGGCTTCCATAATAATCACAGTCAAACTGATGGTCATTCTTACAATACCACCTGTAATAAATACATCAAACCGACTTTACTTTTTGTGATTTAGTTACAACAATACCTACAATACATCAATGGAAAACATGCCCTCTATTCAAAATTCTAAAAATCTTATAAAAACTATATAACTGGATTTGGTGTTTATTTAAAATATACTTAAGGGCTTTTGAAAGGTTTAAATTAACTAGAGGAAAACTAAATGTTTGAAGTATCTTTAAGCACTGTGGGCCCTTGACGGCTTAAAAAGATACAATAAATAAAATAGATGTTTGAATAAGAAAGGGTCGTTTACTATCAAAATTAACTTTGAAATAACCGCTTTGAGTAAACAAGTTGAAACATGGCATTGACATTAGTAGTCTCCCCTGAGGCAAGAGAAGCCCTTCAGGAATGCCAAACTATTACAATTAAAACGTTAAGTGGTCCATTAAGATAAGACAAGACATGTGCTTGACACAGTTCATGCCTCTTAAATCTTAACTTGGTGCACGGCTAAGATGTTTTTATCCACAAATGAGCTGTTCACTTACCGAGCATGGATGAGGCTCCAACCAAAGAATAGAAAGACAGGGATACCCATTGCTGTGGTGAGGAGAACATTTGAACATTTTCAAATTTAGTAAAAACTCTATTAAAATTCATTTAGTTAAGAATTTAAAGTTATTTTAAATTTTAAAAAAATAATAAAAAACCCTCTTGCTCTTATTTTTTTTATTAACAATCAATACTGGAAAGTTTAAGTATGTAAACATTCTTAATATTTAAAAAAAACTGCTCTAGTATGAGAGGTAAAAAAAGTCATGCTTACTGCTATAAGCTTAAGTAGAATTTTAAACATATTTATGAATTTCCAATTCGAATACTGTTTTTGTTTATTATTTATGTTTAGCAACGTTATACAACTATTACTTCTTGTTACTATGAATATAATCATCAACTAAGATGTTTTGAATATGAGGCGTGTGTTGAAAGTCAATTTTATTTCGATGATTTGATGTGAAATAATAATTGATTCTTGTTAACTCAGATAATTCGCAATCTTTGGGGAAAAATCAGTAAAGACAGTGTTTTTTTAAAATAACCCTCCCCCTTCTCCGTTTTGGGGCGGGGAGGGGGGGGGGCGGGGTTTCTGTTACTATAAAATGTTTATTTGAATCAACATAATCAATGTATATAATACATGAACTCACCTCATTCCCTGTAGGCATTGACAGCAATATGCCAACAATCTATGTATATAATACATGAACTCACCTCATTCCCTGTAGGCATTGACAGCAATATGCCAACAATCTATGTATATAATACATGAACTCACCTCATTCCCTGTAGGCATTGACAGCAATATGCCAACAATCTATGTATATAATACATGAACTCACTTCATTCCCTGTAGGCATTGACAGCAATATGCCAACAATCTATGTATATAATACATGAACTCACTTCATTCCCTGTAGGCATTGACAGCAATATGCCAACGATCCTGCCCCATGCTGCACCTATTAGAAGACTTGGTATAAACAAGCCACTGGGAATACTCAGGCCATATGTCCAACAGGCCAAAAGAAAATAGCCGCTGGCAAATATGGAAAGTGTAATTATCTGGTAGGTACCTAGTGAAATCATACAAAGTTATATTCTTTTACATTAGTCAATTTTGCAATACATGTATAAATTTGTAAATGTAACTTTTTTTAATGTTAAAAAAATACTTCCCAATAGTTTTTTTTCTGTCACATTAAAACTATTTTTTAATTTAAACAAGAGCTTTTCATAGACTGAAATTTTTAACCTGTGTTAACTACTCTCAGAGCAAAGACACAACTAACTGGCATACAGTATTGAAACAAATAGTATTCTTATAAAGTCTAACCTTCAAATCTCACCTGGCTCATTATGAAACAAGTGCTTGACTGTGGCTTCAGGAGTGTCAAAGAAAAGTCTTGCTGATGAGCTGTACTCACCATCTTTACAGAAAAACTGAACATAAAACAGAGAGGACTTGGATTTAATAGGAAAAATGATATATCTTGAAAAAATTATTTTTGACTATGCTCTAATTTAGTTCAAACTAAGTTTAGAAAATGCACACAAGAATTAAGAAAAATGTGATGTATAAACATTGGGAATTTTAATAGTTATGCCTTATGTTAAATTAATATAAAATATACATCAATTTTTTTAATATACAAAAATATCGTGCTTATATCATTTTAAAAGAAAACAAAATAACAATAACTGATGCACCTTTAAAAGTACATTAATTTATGATTTATAAAAAAGAATAAAGTTGACTCTGACTGTACTCTACCTGTACAAGAGTTGACTCTGACTGTACTCTACCTGTACAAGAGTTGACTCTGACTGTACTCTACCTGTACAAGAGTTGACTCTACCTGTACAAGAGTTGACTCTACCTGTACAAGAGTTGACTCTACCTGTACAAGAGTTGACTCTACCTGTACAAGAGTTGACTCTACCTGTACAAGAGTTGACTCTACCTGTACAAGAGTTGACTCTACCTGTACAAGAGTTGACTCTACCTGTACAAGAGTTGACTCTACCTGTACAAGAGTTGACTCTACCTGTACAAGAGTTGACTCTACCTGTACAAGAGTTGACTCTACCTGTACAAGAGTTGACTCTACCTGTACAAGAGTTGACTCTACCTGTACAAGAGTTGACTCTACCTGTACAAGAGTTGACTCTACCTGTACAAGAGTTGACTCTACCTGTACAAGAGTTGACTCTGACTGTACTCTACCTGTACAAGAGTTGACTCTGACTCTACTCTACCTGTACAAGAGTTGACTCTGACTGTACTCTACCTGTACAAGAGTTGACTCTGACTGTACTCTACCTGTACAAGAGTTGACTCTGACTGTACTCTACCTGTACAAGAGTTGACTCTGACTGTACTCTACCTGTACAAGAGTTGACTCTACCTGTACAAGAGTTGACTCTACCTGTACAAGAGTTGACTCTACCTGTACAAGAGTTGACTCTACCTGTACAAGAGTTGACTCTACCTGTACAAGAGTTGACTCTACCTGTACAAGAGTTGACTCTACCTGTACAAGAGTTGACTCTACCTGTACAAGAGTTGACTCTACCTGTACAAGAGTTGACTCTACCTGTACAAGAGTTGACTCTACCTGTACAAGAGTTGACTCTACCTGTACAAGAGTTGACTCTACCTGTACAAGAGTTGACTCTACCTGTACAAGAGTTGACTCTACCTGTACAAGAGTTGACTCTACCTGTACAAGAGTTGACTCTACCTGTACAAGAGTTGACTCTACCTGTACAAGAGTTGACTCTACCTGTACAAGAGTTGACTCTACCTGTACAAGAGTTGACTCTACCTGTACAAGAGTTGACTCTACCTGTACAAGAGTTGACTCTGACTGTACTCTACCTGTACAAGAGTTGACTCTGACTGTACTCTACCTGTACAAGAGTTGACTCTGACTGTACTCTACCTGTACAAGAGTTGACTCTGACTGTACTCTACCTGTACAAGAGTTGACTCTGACTGTACTCTACCTGTACAAGAGTTGACTCTGACTGTACTCTACCTGTACAAGAGTTGACTCTGACTGTACTCTACCTGTACAAGAGTTGACTCTGACTGTACTCTACCTGTACAAGAGTTGACTCTGACTGTACTCTACCTGTACAAGAGTTGACTCTGACTGTACTCTACCTGTACAAGAGTTGACTCTGACTCTACTCTACCTGTACAAGAGTTGACTCTGACTGTACTCTACCTGTACAAGAGTTGACTCTGACTGTACTCTACCTGTACAAGAGTTGACTCTGACTGTACTCTACCTGTACAAGAGTTGACTCTGACTGTACTCTACCTGTACAAGAGTTGACTCTGACTGTACTCTACCTGTACAAGAGTTGACTCTGACTGTACTCTACCTGTACAAGAGTTGACTCTGACTCTACTCTACCTGTACAAGAGTTGACTCCGTATCATCCTCTATGGGTTTGCAGTCATTTCTGTAGAAGATCAGGATGTAGGCAAAAGCAGCAGTGTACATGGCCACCATCATGGTCTCCAGAACTTTCTGCCACTTCTTCTGTACAAACCTGGTCAAATAAGGAACAAGCGAGTTTTTTAAACCACAAGGACCATTAACATTTAGTGAAAGGTCTTTCTCTTTTTGTGCCCTACAACAATGGAATTCTCTACCATTACACATTAGTAATATTCCTACTTCTAAGACTGCATTAACATTTTTTTCAAACTTTACTTTCTGAATTAACAACCAAAAATTTCTCTGACTGATAAACATATGATATTATATGTTTTATTTAATTAAGACATGAATGCTTTATATCAGTGCTTCTCAAACTTTTTTTGTATTGTGGACCGGCTGGAATTTTTTCCATTGCACCAGGGACCGTTGAACTATTTTCGCTTTACTAACGTGGTAGCGAAATGTCATTTCTTAGTAACTTCTGCGGACCGGCATCGGATGTCCCACGGACCGGCACCGGTCTGCGGACCACCACTTTGAGAAGCACTGTTTTATATTGCATGCATTTATAAATATGTGTGTTACTATCTTTTTTTTTGTAAGGCATGGTGAGCCCAGCTGCTAGCTGGGGTACCGCGGTTTATAAGTTCTCATATTATTATTTTTGGAAAACAAAGTTAATGAGTTGAAAAGCCAAGATTTATAGTCATTATTATTTAGAAAAAAAATATGTTCCTATAGAAATAATAAATGCTAGTATTTCGGAAAGGTTTCTTAGCAACGTTAAGAATGCCTGTTGAGGATGTTACGATGTTACATTGTTCCGTGTTTTAGAATATTTGGACAAGGCATGATAATAAATAAGAAAGCAATAAATACAAACTAATTGTAAATATAAAACAAAAAATTGTCACAGAAGCAGAAAATTTAAAAATAATTAAATATTGAACCTCATTCTGAACATGGTAAGCCGTAAGTTGAGTTGATTGAACAATGCACCTAGCAGGCCACCTGGTGGGACAAATAATTATTATGTTATGTAAATGAAGATAAACAAATCTAATTTTTTTTAGCTTCCTTATACATTAACATATATGTGTATGTAATATTTTCTATTGACTTACCAATGGCTCCCATACACACTACAATGAATAGCTCAAACGAATGGGAGTAACTGACATTCTAAAGGAAAAAATAAAAAATCAATTGTACTGTGCATTTACAAAGTTACAAGCTGTATTATGAATTTGCATTCAAATTTATGCTCACTGCTTAATTTCTCAATTTAAACAAAAAGATTGAAGTCAAAAAGTAGCATGATCAAATTTCCTTACTGACAACTGAAGGCTAAATTGTTATGAAAAAAAATACAACAGCTGTTTCAATAAGATGTTAATATACTGTGTAAAAAGGAATTATGGTACATGTAATTGTGAGATTTAAAAAAAAACTTGCTTGTAAAGACATTTTTTAACAATTGAATCAATATATATTTTATTATTAACGAATGACTTATAGTTACATTTCAATAGACTTACATCAAAAGTTCCAAAGTTTATAAGACCAGCATAAGAAAGCTCCCAGGGATGACCCTTTATATAACTTTGTACAATGTTCAAGGTCATTGTAGATATCATGGAGGCAAAAAACTGAAACAAGTTATAATATGTGTGGAGATTAAAATGAAGATTTATAACATAGGATTCTTTTCATTAGTGAAATAAATGGAAGATGTTTTTTTTAAATTATACTGAACATAATTTAATCAGCACAGAAATAAATACATAACATATTAGCTAAGATAACATTTTCCAATAAGAATGACATAAAACTAAACAAAAAGAATTTCTCTAGTGTAAAAAAACAGTTTTTTTAAAAACAAAAATAAATGTTTTCAACTAATTTAAGTTAAATATTTTAATTAACATCACAGATGGGATTAACCCTTCTGGTACCCACATACTATTTTGTAATACACCCTTTGAGTACTGGATATTAGTTTGCTAATTATTCCCCCTGGCTCAGACATTATTTTGGAAAGAGTCAAAATTTGATATTCTTGCAAATTATCTTTTACATTTTTTGTGATAAACGATTGATAATACTAATAGAATTAAGATAATTATCTGTGTAGAAATGGATACGTTTGTTAACAGAACTGTTATTTTTTGGTTCACACTTTTCTTACATTAATAATACATTCATTTTACGAAAATAGAAATTATTCTAAAAATAGACTATAGAAAATAAGATGTATAAGGAAAACCATAAAAATGCTATTTCTGGAGATGAAGTTGGTGACAAAGGATAATAATATAAAATACATCTTTAGTTTGTACGTAAAAAACATTTATTATATAATAAAAAGTTTAATGCAATAAAAATTTAATAAGTTTTATCGAGTGTGCATAAGTCACCATTAACAACATCAATAGGTAACAGAACAGATCCGCACAGAAAATTTATTTATTGGTCAATTTTCATAATTTAAAAAGCAAATAAAATTCTACTATTCCCTTATTGGTTTAACATTCTGCACAAAATACAATGGTGAAAGGTCATATCCTCGTTTTTTTGTTGCTTATATCCGGTACCCCTCTATGTAGCAAATAGACGTGTTTAGACCACAGGGAAAAACTTCTGCTGATGAAAAAAGACGCGTTTGGGCCACAGGGAAAAATGTAGGTCACTGCAAAAAGACGAGCCCGGTATTGGAAGGGTTAATAGACTCTAAACCTTACTAATTAAAATTTTCTCATTCAAAGATGGTATATTTGTTTTTAAATTATACATATTTCCATTAAAAAATACAATTATTTTTCCCAAGTGAAATTAATTAAAAATTGTTTTGTAGTCACTCACTATCCTCCAGACAAGAGACTGATTCCAAAAAGAGGCTCCTTCTTCCAAACTGAACAGTACACCGCCTACAGGGGCACCGAAAGCAGCCGATACACCCGCTGCAGCACCAGCAGATACAAAGTCACGTTTCTCAGTATCACTTCGGAATTCTTGGAAAATCTGAGGGGAATGATAGAGCAATAAACAAAGTAGTTAAAGTTTTGTTAGTAAATGTATTTTAAATTGCATGACTAAGTAAGACATCACAGGTTAAATCACATCCCCTCCTCAAAGAATATTTAGATATTGAATTTTTTAAATAAGAATGATTCCCACTATATATAGCGAATGTCTACCTCTTTATTATTTAAATAAACCTATAATTAGATACTGTTATCAGAAATACACACTAGACTAACATGCAGTGTATATGGGATAATAAATGATAGTGGTTCAGCATTTCTAGCTCATAAAAAATGCCATTAATTCCCAGCTACATTCTTTATTAAGGTTATTTAATTTTCCTGTCATTTTTTTCATTTTATAAATATAAACATTGATTAAAAATTAATGAATATTTATAATTATATCTCATTCAATGTAAAATTGAAAAAGCTAAAATTCGTACAGGTGTTTTTAACGTTAGTAATAAATTTAAAAAGAAAGCAATAACATTTCTTACAGTTAAAAACAAAAAATATTTTTCTTGTCCTTTTCAGGTTTTATTATTGTTACCCAGGACTAAAGCAATAGAATTGGGAAAAATATAATTAAGTGAAAATTTAATTAATCATTTTACTTACCAAATCCTCATGTCTAATTAAATTTTTTTTATTATACTGAAATTGGTAAGATGTAAGATAATAAATTCAAGCTAGCACAGTTCTGACCTAAAGATATTTCAATAATTACAATAGTTCTACCTTAAAGTCCCAGCCTAGGGAAGTAGTTCTCCCTTGGGAAACACCTGCAGCAATCACAGCACCCGAGTGGATCATTGGACCTTCCTGTTGCAAAGTAACGAAATTTGATGCTTATTTATTTACCTTCTTTATAAAGCTCAATATCAATATTTTTTGCAAATTGGCCAAGACAACAAAAGAAAGGATTGCACCCAATAGGACATTCTCATTCTGTCTGACCTAGAGATTAGATGGTTTCTGGAAAATTTGTTCACAATTTACTTATCTCAAAAGCTTCAATAGAACAATATATAAATTATTTAGAGGTATAGTATAAAAAAATATTTTCAAATGGCATCAAGAAACGTTTTGATTTCGTCATTTGTGGTGAACACGCTTTAGCCCTTGGTTAGAATGGTACGCTTTAAAAAAATTATTTAATGAAGATTAACGTTCAACTTTGTTTAGCACACTGAATGATAATACTTTAAATTAGGATATATGATTATATCACTTTATGGATAGATATGATAAATATTGAACATCAGGTTAATATTTTTCAATTCAGAGGGGCAAAGGGTTGTGGTAATAGGGGGAGGGAAGGACAGAAAAAAAATACCGTTTATTTCTTTTAAAAAATTATTTTAAAGAATTTTTTTTTAAATCTGTTGGTTATCCAATCTAAAATACTCGCCATAAAATATAGAAAATTAAGATATTTTGGTGCTATAGCAATTATTAAGCTTTTTTATTGGTGAACATTATATTTTAATAAGACATCTTTTATAAGATAGATTCGTCTTTAAATCACTTTTGTCCCAAGCTTGAATCATAACTGAAAGTTTACAAGAATTAGTATTTTTAAAAATCTGACTTTGTACAGGTGAAAATTTTCAATTTTAATTTGCTTCTTTGACAGGTATACAAATGCAAGCATAAAATAATTAATGTGTGTAGCCAAACCATTTAGTGAAATTCTCTTTTGTGTTGCAAATTTGAATAATCATAACTAAAGATATAACATATATAACAAAGCAGGTTTTCAAATAATAGAACAACTATTTAAATTATGCCATTCTTTGCAAAGAGATTATAAATTTAAAAAGCAAAACACTTCAACTTGGCATAGACGTTTTCTCACAACTGTTAAGGCCAAAACATTAAAACAATTACATTTTGTAATATGAATTATATTGTTAAATTTGAAGCATACAATACCTTTCCAACTGCAAGGCCTCCTGCCACAGCACACATCACCCCTATCACCTTTGTGATGAGTGTTTTTAAACGGACAACATGAGGCACAATAACACCATTGAGATAGCACTTAATTTGAGGGATACCACTGCCTGCAGACACAGGCTATAGAGAAAAAGGAATATTTCTTTAACTAAAATGTTCAAATATTTTCCATCAAGTATGAACAACTTTTCATTGAAAACATGTTTATATTTTTACTCTCACAATCTACTAAATTTAATAACTACTTTTCAATTACCATATCTATAAATATGAAATACATTAAAAAAAATAAGTTGCAGTCAATTTATTTGTAGCAAGAGATTCTAATATGCATCATGTATTAAGAACGTACTAATGATTTTTTTCTATTCTCGAGTATAAAATTTACCTCAACATATGTGGTGAGAAGAGAACCGATTAATACCAGACCCATGTTGAATGAAAACCAAACAATCTGTGGTACATACATACAGTTTAAAATGACACAGCGATCAACCACTGAAGGATTGGTTAAAGAAAATTACAAAAGGTTTAGTTATTTTCAATAATTACTCCTGTAGGCTTTGGACTCTTTAAAAAAATTGAAATATTTTTCACATCAGGAATTTTATTTTATTTCACAAACAATTACTGAATGCTGAGATTAAGACACCTTGAGAATATGAAAACTATTAACCACATATCAACATTTTTAAGGGAATTGATAAGGCATGCGAAAACTGATAGCAAAATTTACATTTTGTTAGCCAAATGAAATCTCTGTCTTGCATGTTGATCCTTTCAATTTTGTAAATTAAAGAAAATACATTAGTTACTTATAATTAAAGGATACTTTTTGAGACAGATCCAAATTTTAAGCCAGACAATTGTTCAACACCAAAATCTATAAGTCCAGCTGTAAGACCTGTAAAAACTCCAATCAGGAAACATATTATCCATCTTCTCACTCCCCGCCAGTAAAGTTTCTGTGCATATTAATTACATTTTGATTGAATTTTCTTTTGTACATAGGATGTTTAGAAATATGTCAATAATTCAATTTAATGGAGAAATTTTAAAAGATTTATACCTATGATAACTCAGATTCTTTTGAAAATCATGGATTTTTGTTAATGAAAACAGCTAATTATTTAGATTACTTATGGTTATAATTTTTTTTAAGCATGTGACACCAACTCAAATATACATTTTGCATATTTCAAAACCTGTAACAAGGGAATGATCATAAAAAAATCTTAATTCTTGTTACACAAGACACTAACAAATTTATAAATTAAAAATCAACAAACCCATCTTTTTGAACTTTTTTCTCGTTCTTCATTTTGATATACTAAGTTATCAGAAACTTCATAGTCCAGACTCTGGCAGAATAAATAGAAAAAATGTTAACTAATTATATTTAGATAAAGAAACGTGAACAGTCAGTGACCAAGGTAACAGTAAGTTAAGGTGGGCGCATTTGAGACCTTATTTATACATTTTTTCTTATTAATGGTTAATAGTTAATTGAACAGTAAAAATGAATCTTATTTTCTCTTAGCATATCGTTTGTTTCATGCAAGTAGTCTATATACTAAACATTTTGGACGGTTATAAACTTTAACACATTTACATTTTACAGAAGTAAAATCTATTTCAGGAAACACTTAGTCTGCTTTAAGGCTATTCTATTCTAATAAATAATTGAGATTTTTAAAAAATAAGAAATACTCAATCTTTCTTTAAAATTTATAGCATTTTAAAGATACACATTGACTTAAACATTTTTTTTTAATGCAAGCACAAACCTGATAGCCAACTTTTAGTATATGCTCCTGTTCAATTTTAATATCATGATTCGCAGGATAAGAATCCTTTTCAATATCCCTTCTGTTATTAGTGAAGGTGTCACTAGTGATAATTTCATCGTCATTTCCATCTTGAGGTGCTACGTTGACATTGACTGCATTTACCTGCAAATTGTTCAATTACAAATGTAATTTAATTAAAAGAGAAATTTAAATTCAATTCATTTAAATTACAAAGTATTAGGCTCATAGACTTATAACTTTAATTTATTATTAGCTACTGACCACTGTTCACTTTAAGTTATGTGTCCACAAATCTAACTGACAGACACCGCAGAGAAGTTAAGAATTAAAGCGCAGCAAATTTTTATATGGATAATATGTGTTCATGGGATGTAAAATTTTCACAGAAAACTGACTCCGGCTCAACCTATGCAATAAATATATAGACCATTTAGGTTATTTAACAGTCAATTAATAGTGCAAGATATAATTATAATGCAAGTACAATCAAATTAATACCAAAGAAATTGTGTCACTCTAAGAGCAAGGGTAAAACTCGCAGAATATCAACTGCCCTGAGATAAGGGATCAGCTTAACACCAAGCTTGAGCAAGCTATTAAGGCGAACACCTCGCAGAAAGAAATCCCCAATCCTCATGATGCTACAGGGACAGAACAAATCGATGCGAATTGGCTCCATCTTCGAGACACTATTTACAACACCTCTCTTGCAGTCCTCGGGAGGAAGGAAAGAAAAAATGCAAATCGGTCCGAGGCCCACTGGGTTACAATGAATCCCGTGACGGAGACAAAAAGAAAAGCTCTACTGGCCTACAAAGCTTCCCCAAGACCTGACACCCTGCAATGTCTCAGAAATGCCAGAAACACAGCCCGGAAGACTGCACGTTTTTGCGTTAACACTTATTGGGTGGAACTATGCAAAAGCATTCAATCTGCTGCTGATCAGGGAGATATTAAACAAATGTACGAAGGCATAAAAAAGGCCACTGGGCCCACAACATCAAAGTCAGCTCCAATCAAGACAAAATCAGGTGAGATGATCACAGAACGAGACAAGCAGATGCGGCGCTGGACTGAGCACTATCTAGAACTTTATGCGACACAGAATGTAGTATCTGACTCTGCCATAGAAAGAATCCCAGATCTACCAGTTCTAGATCAGCTTGATGCTCCACCGTCACTAGAGGAGCTTAGTAGGGCTATCGATCATCTGAGAAATGGGTAGGCCCCAGGCAACGATGGCATTCCTGCAGAAGTCCTTAAGCACAGCCAGCCAGCATTACTGAAGCCTCTGCACGAACTCATATGCGATTGCTGGGAACGCGGTCACATCCCACAGGATATGCGTGACGCCAAAATAGTCACGCTTTATAAAAACAAAGGTGATCGCAGCGATTGCAATAACTATCATGGCATCTCCTTACTGAGTATTGTGGGAAGGCTTTTGCCAGAGTGATCCTTGCACGCCTGCAAATTCTGGCACATAATGTCTACCCAGAATCAAAATGCGGTTTTCGGGCTGGCCGGTAAACCATGGACATGATCTTCTCACCCCGTCAGCTACAAGGGAAATGTCAGGAGCAACAGAAAGCCCTCTTCGTTGCCTTCATAGGCATTTGACCTGGTCAGCCGCAAGGGTCTGCTACGTATATTGGAAAAAATAGGATGTCCGTCGCGACTTCTCTCCATCATCGAGTCCTTCCACACCAATATGCACAGCACAGTGCTCTTCGATGGTGCCACCTCAGAACCCTTCCCAGTTTGTAGCGGAGTCAAACAGGGCTGTGTACTGGCTCCAACACTCTTCGGTATCTTTTTCTCGATGCTACTGCGTCATGCTTTCGAGGACTGCTTCGAGGGTGTAAACATCCATACGAGGACGGATGGAAATCTATACAACATCAGCCGTCTCCGTGCGAAGAGAAAAGTGGAAAATGTTTTAATTCGAGAGTTGCTCTTTGCAGATGACGCAGCCCTTACCTCACATTCAGAGATTAATCGACCCATCACTTACAAATTATTGAAGTAAAAAAGTAAACAAAAAAAATAGCGGCCCATAAATTATTAATTTCCTGACGATTACACAAACATTTTGGTTTTAAATTATTGACTGACGGGAATGTTCAAAGTTTTGATAAAGTTTGCCTACCATGGTTCTAACACTTAGCCTACTTATCAAACCAAATGAAAAGCGTATTAAGCTAATGGCAGTAATGGAGTCTGATTCAGAGACAGAAAATGACGACAGCTTTTCTGATGAATTTCTGCGTTACAAAATGGAGATGAAAGTTCCTGAATCCATTAACCCTCTAAAATGATGGAAACTTAATGAACACTGATATCTGATAATGCTATTCCTTGCCAAGACCGTTTTGTGCATACCAGTTACCTCAGTTCCATGTGAACGATTGTTCAGCTCGGCTGGTTATATTGTCAATTAGACCCGCTTATCACATGAACCAAATAATGTCAACACACTTGTCTTTTTGCATAGTTGGTTAAAAGATGCCATATAAAGGAGACATTCGAGTGTTATTTAGATTTTCAACAAGAATGTTTAATAAGTTTTACTTATGACATCATAAATTTTAATTTTTGGCTTTAATCGAAATTAACGATTAATTAGTTTTTCAAAAGCTAACGATTAAATTTAAATTAATCGTTAACAGACATAAAAAAATTTAATGCCTAAATTATTATTGTATCAACACGTAATTTAATTATTTCAGCTCACATTCACATACGAATATAAAAATCCAAAGATTAACAACAGAAAAATTTTAAACAAAAGCTGCCTAATTGAGGTAGTGCTCGTCAACTTGCAAATTTACTCCCCTCGCCGAGAAATTTTTTAAAATTAAAATCAAAAAATTATTCATAAGCCAAACTAAAAGTAAGAGAAAATAGTGAGGAAAACACAAAATCATCTTCTATCTTTTTATAGAAGTTAAGTTAAGTCATTTTTAAAATAAATTTTTTTTTAAGGTGAATTGTTAAATTCCATTATTATTATGTTAGCCAAAAAAAGTGACCTATTTTAAAATTCTGCCCCATTTTGTTCACCAACTTTATATTTTTTTATAATAGCACACAATTTTAAGGCAATGTTACAAACGTGAATCAGAATGTGAGCTATGCTTTAATCTTTAATCAACAAAAATGGCTATTGTCACTATTGAAAACCTATTATTTTCATCCTATTATATAGACTATGGCTATGGACTTGAGATTACCTGTTGACCCTGTAGTCTACTGGTAGGCCTATTAGTGAGGGCGATCGGAACATTGATTTTGATCGCTTTTCAGAGTAACTAATAATAAAATTATAATATTTTAGTTAGCCCCCCCCCAATTTTACTCCCTAATACTAATGGCAAGGGATATTTGATAAACTAAATTTAATATAATAACTAAAGGAATTTTGAATTTTTTCAAAGGCCAATTACAACAATCACATGGGCTTTAAATAAAAGAAATAATAATAAAGTAATTAAAACAGTGAGAAAATTACACAAATTGTGACAATAGCAGTAGCACATGAGACCATGAGACTGGAATTTCACCAGTTTGCAATAAATTCAATAATTGTAATAATTGTCAATTGTGGATAATCAATAAGAACGTGGATGTGGTACAATTAACAAACATTACCAAATTTATTATTATTCAGTTTGATTTGTATTAAGTATTAGTAGTATCACGAATCATTAAATCATGCAGCCTATGCAACTATGAATAACTTCAATAACTATGTCAGACTATGTGACATGTGTGAGAGAGTGAGTGAGCGTGTGTAAACTAAATGTACTGACTGTGTAATTTACTGTAATAACTGTAACTGTAAGAGTAGTAGTAGTAGTCCAACTTACACTTACAGTTATTTTGAAGGATTTATCATTTTGAGATCTTCGGTTGTTCAATCCATCATCACCTGTTGACACTTCTTGATTTTTAAGTAGTGGTGTTCTTTCATCCATGATTAAAATGAATGTTTCATATAACAAAACAGATGACTGGATCGGAGTTTCTTTTTAATTTCAAGCACATCCTGATCAACTCCGTTTTCCGACGAAAAACAGTTGTCACGTGATATTGATATCACATGACTAAGGATTAGTCTAAATAACTAAACTCATGAATTTACTTTTTAAAAAAAGTGATTCATTAAAAAAAAAGTATTTTATATATAAACGTAGTGGCAATTATAACATAGTTTACTTATTAATCCTTCTCATTAATCACCCAATAAATGTAGTGTTTAGTTACATTAGCACGATCAGTAATCGAAATCGGTGAATCAAAATATCTTTATTGAAGATACCGTATAGATCAGTGGTTCTCATCTTTTTGAGATTCAAGGACCACTTGAAAAATGTGTATCTTAGCCACGGACCACTACTGAAAATTATGCTACTGCCGTGCTGGAAAATTATTTTTATACGAAGACTACGAAGTCTTTAACAACTTTTGCTACCCCAGAACACTGTTACGCTTTTCCCCCCATGTCCATACACCGTTGGAAAGATCTAATTCTGCTACAGGGAAGGCATTAAACAGAATTCAGGATACAAAATAGTGAATATACCATGGAGCTATTTTGAGGATAATTTGAAAACCATAGAAAAACTTACAGATGCAGACAAAAGCTAAGGACAGGAACAGATCCAGGAACTATGCTAGTCACAATGAAATCTTTTTCTTTTCTAATTTTTTTTAAAGTCATGGAAACATGTACTTTATAAAGTCAAAGACGCCCGAAATTATTTACAAACGTATAACGCTAAAATGCTTTGTAGAGGCCACTCAAAGAAAAACTAATGAACTAATAATCTGTAGAGGATTCTTTAAATTTTTGCTCAAATGTTTTGTGGAGACCTCGGGATTTTCTGGACTGTCGTACCGATGGTCACGGGTTCGAATCCGTGTGAAGGTAAGGGTTTGTTCCCGGGGCCTAGGGCGTCCCTGAGTCACCCCGCTCCGAATGGGTACCTAACACTACATGTAGTTAGGCGGCTGGGTAATGCGTGGAACCCCACAAAGCCGTGGCCTGTGAATGCTGCATCACTTGCCAACAGATCATCTGTCATGGTCTGTGGACGCAACTATCTTCTGCATAGAAGGAGCGTCTGTATAGATAAAATAATATAAACGAAGATAATACTAGTCTCAGAACGAGATAGCAAAATTTTGGCGATTGAAGCGAATATGTAGCCATGTTGCGCAAAGAAACAGCTGAGAACGTTTTATTCTTAATAAGGCGAGGTTAATGTAGAAGTTCATGTGAGTTTTTGACAATTACAGATTTGTAAAACACATAAGATTTTCATACACCAGCTAATCTATTGAAATTGAAAATTTTGCCTTCAAATAAGCGTATCAAATTCAGTACCTCACACGAAATTGTCCAGCAAGGACTATTTTACTCACGTGTAAAAAAAAAGTCAAGACCACTTGATTTATTAAGATTTATTAGGCTAATTGCGATCGAAATGCCCTGCCTTAAATACTATCATAAATTTGAATATGCTCTTGAACTGTCATAGTTAATGCCAGCTGCGAGATAATACACCAAAATTAACTCATCCAGAGTTGGTTATTGAGAATCCCATGGCTGACAACATTGAATCATCGAAGGTTATGCCATGAGGAAAAGCAGAAAACTTCAATTTTATATCAAGAAATGAAAGCTATTATCTATTGATTTCGGTCATAAAAATGTATAAATGTCCTCATTATTAATTTCCAATAAAAATTATATTTTCCTTATACATGTAGCATCAAACTATTTTACGGATTGGGGGGGGGGCAAACCTGAGTTCTGCCCCGGGCGGCACAAACCCAAGCTACGCCGCTGCTTATACTTATACTAATCTTATACTTATAATAGTCTTATTCAATTCTTATTGATTCCTATGAACAACTTAAAGTCATAAACATTAGTTAGTATTAGAAAGACTACTATACTAGTTTAATTAGTGCGAGCCTTGAGCTTGCACATATCGAGCACAGCATATCCAAGCGAAATGTAATACAATGTACCTGAAAGACTCAATCGGATTTCATCTTCAACTTCAAGTCAGGAACGATGTTTTGTTTTGATTGTAACCAATGCAGAAAATCCAAATTCAGAAAGATATGCTGCTGCAAAAGGTAAAGGTATTTTAAACGCTTTCTGAGTACTCATGTGAAGCATGTATCTATTACGGCCAAAGCCAGAAGTCCGGCCACTTCGCGGATTGGCCGGCCAATTCAAGAAGTGGCCGACATGTCTGGCCAAAGCCAGAAGTACTTACAGCAAACAATATTGTAATTCGGGCTTTGGCGATCAATTCGCGAAGTGGCTGCATGGGTATCCTTGGCCAAAGCCCGATGTGGTAAGGAATAATGCCCAGTTAGCGGCACATCAATCGCTTCTGGTGTGTTGGCATGTACGGGGTAGGAAAAGGGTGTCACGCTGTGACGATATTATTGCGTTAGTCTTTCCTTATCGGAGAAGGTCCAGACATTGTGACTAGTTCTTATTATTCTGACACACAGGTTTCAGTCAGGGCCGGCCTTAGGGAATTGGAGGCCCTAGGCGAAGTGAATTTGGTGGCCCTAAATGTCATAGAAAAATAAAAAAATAATTATGGAAATATTCTTGTGCCCACTAATGATGAGACTAATCGGAGGCCCTATACGGATACCTAGTTATACCTAGTTTGCTTATGCTTAAAGCCGGCCCTGTTTCAGTGTGAGTACTGTATATCTCGTATTTATAACGTCCCAATCAACGTTTCCAGTTGAAAAGATAAGTCATAGGGCACGCATAGCATGTGTCGTTGGTTGTAATAACGCAATACATGTACTAAGTATACTGAGGCTATTAACCAATAATTGTTAGCTACGAAACGTTGTTCTGTACTGGAAAGTGTTAAATCAGCAAATGAACAAATTCATGCCGATTCGATCATAGCACGTTTCGACCCTTTTGTTTTAACACCTTAAATTGTTTTATTAATTTTTTAAAGTTTATACACTGACAACCTGTTTAATATTCAATGCGAATTCATGATTGTGGCATGTGCGCCATTTTCTGAGGTAGAAAGTCCTTCCAATCCTATCCACCGCCACCCCATCTCAATTCGATGTAATCGGACAATAAAAAGGCCGTGTGGTCTGATAAAGGTACGTACATTCTCTCTGCCCACTCCCTTTATTTACCTTGCCCATAAGTCTTGCCAACACACGGGGTTATGTGTCGTCACTTAGTTGAGCCCTCGTAACATATAATTATGTAACATGTGCCAGCCAACGAACAGTCCCTGGTTTCGCTATCATTTGTAATTAACAATCAATTTTAAGTATTAAATCTTACTAGTCAAACTTCAATCTGCCCATGACTTCTTTATTCGGGCTTTGGCCAATCGACGCTAGCCATTTCGCGAACTGGCCGGCCATTTCGTACATTATACATTAGCACGTATACGTTCCCACAATCCTCTTCGTTTCCCAGACATTGCTGCAGCACCATCCGTGCAAACACCGACACACCCGGACAATTCGATGCTTTTGATTGACATATAGTTATCAAGGATAGCGAAAGTTTCAGCACTATTTGTCCGCCACGGACAAGTTTTGCACTTCCTCAACTTCATCCATTCACACATATCTGACATAAGCCATTAATTGTTACAGGCCGGAAACATCAGTCGATTCGTTCAATTGAATAGCAAATAGTCTACAATCTGGCAGCCTTGAAATCAACTGTTGTTCAATGTCGGCTGCTGCCAAACAAAGGCGCCGTTGAATTGTATCGTTTGACATTGTTAGTGTTTTCAGTTTACTTGACAAGGTTTCGCCAACCATCTCCCGAAACATATCTATTATAGCATCAGGCATTATTAGAGTTTCTGCAACTGTGTGAGACTTTTTGGTATATGCAATTCGTAGCCACCAAAAAATGATGCTCTTAAAGTTAAAGCCTCTTCTTTGACTTTGGTTGCTTGTTTTGCTGGTTGGAGGATTTTTGCATTCTAGGATTCAACGAGGCGTTTTGGAGAAATGTATGGGAAAAAATACCATTATTTTTGTTATAATTTAAATACATATTATAGGTATTTTGTTGACCTATCACCGTATAAAGAAAAAATAATTGTAACCCACAGGGCTATTCGTTTTCCAGACATTGCTGCAGCACCATCCGTACAAACACTGACACACCAGGACAATAATTGTACCAACCCACTAGCAGTACTATTCACTCACTGTGATTTTTTAACTCAGTCCCCGTGGTACTTATCTATCTATATATTTACCAGAACAAGCACAAGACGAGTGCAAATAAGCACTGGATATCTGGATTTCTGGCACTATCCGGATTTGCCAAATACTTATGGCAGAGCCGGGTCGAACCCGAATATCAATGTAGTTAAGAATTATTTGAAATCACATTTAATTAATTGAATAAAAGAACATTTTTGTTATATTAAGGTTGTTAACGGTTAACCAGTCCTGAAATAGTATCGGGGTTGGATCAAATAAGATTCTGCATATCAAACGAGCTAATTTTTATTTATGAAAATTTAGATTTTTTTAAAAACAACATTTTGTTTTAAGCTAAATCAGTTGTTATACTTTCATCTTGCTTTTACCTCGCCTGTGACATCACGTCAAGCTTTTTTGATGAGAGAGACTTATTTCTTATTAGGGATACATCCATGTAACATCATATAGTAGCGTGTGGCTTTAATTATTTTTTAAATACTGCTCTTTTCAATGTGTCCACCTGGATGTCTTCAATTTCATTCTTACCAATGACTTTAACCATTCAAATAAGTTTTGAACGCTTTATGAGCGAAAGTGCTTTTCCTTTATGATCCTTAGTTAACAGAGACCTCCATCGATTGTCAACTCAAGTGTGAAAACGTTGTATCATAATTTTAATCCATTTTCTGATGCTATATTTAGTTGGAATTGTGTAACTATTAGTCTTCTCTTCTTTGTCATGATCAAGACTAACTGGTAAAACAAGATTTTTCTGAGAATAATATGCCCATGATTAATTTGTAAGTATCATAATACTTTTTTTTTAAAAACCTGAAACTTACCACAGCAAAGCTAATGCAATCTAATACATTCCCCACATTGTAAATTTTGTGTCAAGAGGTTTTACATTACTTTATTTCATAAACACACAAAAATTTTTTTAGTTATAGGAAATAACTGTGCGGATTCTGCGTGGGATGTTTTTTTGAACATCAAAAGTAAATTTGAAAAAAAGAAGAGTTTTCGAAACAAATTTAATGTTTCAATGATATTTTTAAATTACTTATTCAGCATTTTATTGTCTATTTATTGGTCATACCAAAATGTATATAAATGTATATAAAGGTTGCACTGATAAGTAGTGGATAAATGAAATAAAATTTCTATAAATAGAAAAAATAAATCAGCTTATAACCATGGTTATTCAAATACCAGCTGAGAGCAATTAAAAAAGTTCATAGACTTAAGGTTTTGTTGTATTATAGTTATTCTGTAAAAGTTATCGAGGAAAGTTTATTATGTTTAGTAACTGACCTCATAGCAAAATATATATCAAAATGTAGATGCATATGCCAAAATTTTGGTTTTAAAAATACTTTTTCGAGTCGTTTTTTCAATTGTTGGGTGATCTAATTCGATTTTAAGTTAATTCTACTATCATTAGAACGTTCAAATACAATTTCACATTCTTGTCTTCACTCGCTCAACATTTATTTTGGTATAGACATTCATTTCTCATGAAAACTGATTTTTACTTTGGACGACATTTTTAGCCATACGTTTTTGAGCTAGCAACAAAGATAGGTGATCATCAGAAACAACCCAACAGTACCCGTAATCTTGCTATAAAATTCTTCATTGAATTTTTATTGTAAAATGATGTGCTAAATGCCTAGGTGCTGACGACTGGGATCAAATGCATGCTTTCTTAGTAATTTACTCTTTAGGTAATGAATACTACTACAGGCACTAGAATGCATAACCAGAATTCTAATATAGAGGCTTTAGACGCATTCCTATTGCTTGTTTAATCATCTCAGACTTCTGAAGCTTTCATGAACATGAGGAAAACTTGTTCCAGGCTTGTTTGTTGTACTGTGTATCGGTCAAACCCGAATTTGTTCTGAGCATCTTGTAAAATTTCAAAGATATCAGCCAGTGACCTCCCCTTCTGGGGTACCTGCATGTGAACGTACGTGTCCATCTGGTTAAAAACCTGTTGGAAAAACAGAGACAACCCACAATCTCAGAACTATGGCACATAACGCATTACAATTTTATTAAATGGTCATATTCATTTTTTATGGGCTGTACACTATGGCGGAATAAGGGGGGGGGGCGTTGAACGGGCTAAAGCCAGGGGCCCCCGATGATTTAGGGTCCCTAAAATTTAGTACATTTTAAAAATAAAGGTGGACAAATATTTGAATGAATCCCTGAAAATATCATCTATATATATAAAAATCAAAGTATGTCTGTGTGTGTGTGTGTGTGTGTGTGTGTGTGTGTGTGTGCATGTCCTTTATATCTGACTAAACCATTCATCCGATCGTCATGAAATTTTCGGAGACTGTTAAGTACCTACCTGGGATGGTAACTGGCAACTTTTTTTTTAAATTTAACACTCATGGAGCACCGGGGGCCCATAATGTCTTTTTTTGCTTATATGAGCTATATAAAAATTAGTTTAAGAAATTAATAAAGTCTTATCTATTAATCTGATCGCTATTCGGACCCAATAGTCTTAGTAATAAAAAAAACCTGATTTGATAGGCTCAATAAGACAAAATATTAAAGAATATTGTTTATGTTTTTTAACTTTACTATTTCCGTTAAGCCACCTGGTCGTGTGGAAGTGTGTAGGCTTAACGTGCAACAGATGCCGGTATCGATTCTCTGCGGGGGACTATTTCTTTTTTTTTCATTTGTTTTTTTTCTTTTCTTTATTTCAAATTGTCTTTTTACACTCAATATAAGTATGCTGGCAAACAGTTATTTCTTCGTATTTGGTTTTTTCATGAATAATCTTTTTGGCTGGGAAGGCCGATCCCGTAGTACAGTCAAAGTAATGAGCAAGGAAGCAATGGACTATTTAGTTACAGTCTTAAATTAGCTGCTAGCAATTATTTTATTTAAAGGGGCGCTGGCTGGATAGGGCTCCCATTTGAATTGCAGCCAGGGGCCCCGTGCAGTCTTAATCCGCCCCTGGCTGTACATTGCTAGAGCAAAGTGCACTGTTACTATTGCACGCTTGTTATATATATGACTACTCTTTGTATAATTCAAAGTAGGTAAAGTTATTTTCAATGTAATGCAGCCACTTGAAATGGCTAATACATGTAAACGTTTTGAAAACAATGTTCACATATCAAAAGAAAGGTAGCCACAAATATATATATATAGGTTAAATTTTACCTCCGAACCAGCAAAAGTCTTTTTGATGAACTCAATAGCTTCGTCCAGTTTAATTGGTTTTCCTTCTTCGTCTTGTTTTGCGTGTAAAATAACAGTGAAACCTTGACCATACTTGTTCTTAAGATACTGGGGGCTGCCAAGGCACATGACTTTACCCTGTACCATGATGGCTATACGAGTACAAAGGGCATCGCATTCCTCCATACTGAAACATCAGTTTAAATAAGTAAATGTAAAAAAAATAGTTTTTTAAAAAAAGGACACGCTTTTATTTACAAACATTTACAGACTGAAACGCGCTGATCTCCCCCGCCCTTGATGTAAACACTGGAATTCGGTAAACGAGGGCTGGAGTGAAACCAGTGAGCCGTGGAGGTCAACTCTAGCAGACGACTTTACATTCTAAATAGTGATAAATAGAGATTAACTAAAAATTGATTAATTTAATTACGGTACATTCGATCGATCTGAAATTTTGATACAATGCATTGTGTCATCCAAGATCTATCTGTGGTAAAATTTTGAGATCTCTAGGACCATCAGAAGTGGTTTAATTTTTACGTTTCAAGATTTGAAGGAAGGATGGATGGATATATACAACATACAAACAGCGTGACTTAAATAAAAGCGTGTAATAATAATAATAAAAACCCACCAAATAAAGAATGACAATTCTAACAATAGGGGAAACATTTAAAAACAGAAAAGAAAACATGAATAAAGTGTTACATTATAACTGACATTATTAATTTATGGTTCTTCTATAATAAAAAGTGATTATAAATGTAAGTATTATTATTATTTTTAAAACATAGTCGTTATATACAAAATATTTAAGATTAAATCCAAAACGAAACTATGTCATATTTATAGATCCATTCTGTAGTCAGTATCATTAAGCCAAATATAGTTGAAATAATAATAACTATTATTTTATATAAAAATATAAAAAGTGTATCGTTAGGCCTGACAGAACGTTACAAATCAACGAACGTGTTGGCAAAAAGCGTCTTCCAAAAAAAAAGGATGCAAGTAGTCAATACGATATAATATTTTATTAATGACCAAAAAGTTGTGTGTTCCTACGTTAATCTAAAACAAAGTAATAAATGATGTTATGGAGGCTTTGCCCCGACTGAGTGGATTAGGACTTGAAATTTGTAAATTATCCAAGCCATTTGTTTACACCTCTACATATAAACTGCTTTTTGGTTAAATACTGAGCCATATAACAGCGCCATTGTAAAATTGGTATATTTATTATTAATGTTCTGTTGGAGAGTCAGATTTTCGTTCAATAAAAAGTGAAAGCGAGAGAATAAAATTTCCATTTCACTTGTCACTTGTAAGTTAGGAGAAGTTTGAAACCATCATGGTCTATTTGAAGTAAAGGCAAGGGTTTGGCCAACACACCTGTGTGAAGTAAGGACAAGTGTTCGACCAACACCTACCTGTGTGATGTGAGGACCGTTGTTTGACCAACACCTACCTGTGTGAAGTGAGGACCGTTGTTTTGACCAACACCTACCTGTGTGATGTGAGGACCGTTGTTTGACCAACACCTACCTGTGTGAAGTGAGGACCGTTGTTTGACCAACACCTACCTATGTGATGTGAGGACCGTTGTTTGACCAACACCTACCTGTGTGATGTGAGGACCGTTGTTTGACCAACACCTACCTATGTGATGTGAGGACCGTTGTTTGACCAACACCTACCTATGTGATGTGAGGACCGTTGTTTGACCAACACCTACCTATGTGATGTGAGGACCGTTGTTTGACCAACACCTACCTGTGTGAAGTGAGGACCGTTGTTTGACCAACACCTACCTGTGTGAAGTGAGGACCAGTGTTCGGCCAGACTTCCTAATCATGTGTAAGACCTCCCAGACAGTACGCCTAGAGATTGGGTCCATTCCGGCTGTCGGTTCATCCAGCATGATGAAGGCCGGGTCTCCAATGACCGAAATACCTATAGAAAGTTTTCTCTTTGTTCCTCCACTGTAGGGTTGAAATAATACATTCAGGCAAATTTACTCTTCAGTTCTATTACAAAATTTAAAGCGGTTTATTTACTTTATAAAAGACAAGATCATTCTTATAAGTTACTATCAATTATAGGCAGCAAGTTAAAAGTAAGGATTTTTAACGCCATGATGAAACCTGTGCTGCTATATGGAGCCGAGGCATGGAGAACAACGGCCGTAAACCTGACCAGAATCCAGTCATTCATCAACAATTGTCTAAGATGGATTCTCAGAATTCACTGGCCGGACAAAATCAACAACCGGGAACTATGGCAGCGTACAAAACAGAAGCCAATTGAGGAAGGGATTCTTCAGAAGCGGTGGAGATGGTTTGGTCATACACTAGGAAAACCTGCTTCTAATACAACAAAGCAAGCCCTGAAATGGAACCCACAGGGTATGCGGAAAAGAGGCCGTCCTAGAAACACTTGGCGCCGAGAATTGGAGGCAGACATCAAGAGAATTGGTCATGAATGGAAGATCCTGGAGAAGCTGGCCCAGGATAGAGATGCCTGGAGGTCTCTCGTAGGTGGCCTATGCTCTTGGAGGAATTCGCAGACGCCGACGATGATCCGTGGATGACCCTCATGGACGAGAAGGCTCAACAAAAACATCAATAAGGTTCTGATGTCAAGCGTTTTGTGTATTAAATCGAGTGCTCGAAGCAACGGTAATAGTAATAGTGTGTAAAGTTAACAATCTGTTATGGAAAGGTTTAAGTTTAAGTAGTTCATACTTGTTGCGTGAACAGTGGGAAACAGTGTGTCCAACATGATTGTATGCCACGTTAAGTATCCAGCATTATTATATGGCACAATAAGTCGATAGATTGCACTACAATTTTCCTTATTAGTATCAGTAACGCTGAATGAGTTATGTTTTATGCTATCTGTTCAGCATGTACCAGTATTTAGCAAATATTTTGGGAAATGTAGAATGCTGTCAAATAGAAAATTTTCTAAAATTTAATCAATTCTTTATACGTAAAGAGTTATAAAAAATATATAATACATATGAGAATTGGAATGCAGACAATAAATTAAATAAAAATTAAATAATAAATTTATAACAATTCGGTTTTTCAATGATGCTAGGAATATTGTTCTTGTCAAATTATCACGATTTTAAAGAAAATCGTAAATAGGTTAGTTCTTACAGTAAAGGCTAGACATATTTCTCACCATAACGTCTGTTCTCTTTATGGACCTTGGCTTACCAATAAACAATAATAAAAAAAAGATAAATCTAATGATGCAACTCTATCCTGTCATGCGTGAAAGATAAATTTTACAATGCTACTCTATCTTGTCATGAGCTAATTATTAATATAACAATGCATATGTATTGAGTCCTTAAAATACTTATTCATATCATGCTTAAATAGCTTCTTAATTGTCTGGCTTGATTGAGATGATTATTTTTATTTTGCTCTGTAGAAGGTTCTGTTACTCACCTGCATTTTAGCGTCATCTGAACTATATTACTCATTTCTGGTCTGCTCTCTGTTACTCGCCTGTAAGGTTTAAATCCTCTGTCGTGTTACTCACCTGTACTAAAACGTCTTCTGTTCTGTGTTACTTAAATACATGTTAGCACTCCTGTGTGACTGACCTGTAGGTTAGCATTCTCTGACCTGTGTCACTGACCTGTAGGTTAGCATTATCTGACCAGTGTCACTGACCTGTATGTTAGCATTCTCTGAAATGTGTCACTGACCTGTAGGTTAGCATTCTCTGTCATGTGTGACTGACCTGTAGGTTAGCATTCTCTGGCTTGTGTCACTGACCTGTAGGTTAGCATATTCATTTTATCACATGTCGCTCACCTGTACGTTAGCGTCTTCTGTCCTTCAAATGGATGAAGATTGACAAACGTGACGACACGAGCTGTTACAACTGGCAGCTCTTTCTCCGGTACGCCCCTGAGTCGTCCGTACAGGAAGAGAGTTTCCTGGCCTGTGAGAAGGTCGTGCAGCGCGTCATACTGAGGACAATAGCCCATTCTGGACTGAATCTACAGGTGGATGGACACGCATGTGTTGAGTGACAGCTTGCAGATCAAGACAGTAGACAACTTAGTTACAAACTAGGGGTGTACCAGATTTCGGCTTCGCGAAATCCGGAATGTGGCCATTTTTAAAAATCCAGCTCCGGCAGAATTTTACTTCATAAACACGGCTGGCCGGTCGAGCCATAATATATATATAAAAATAATGTATCCGGCAAATCCGGAATCCGGCCATTTTTACAAATTCGTCTCAGGCTCCGGCCGGATTTCAATCAATAAATCCTGATCCTGTCAGATTTTTAAAATTTGAATCCGGCACATCCCTACTACAAACTATTTTGCTTTAAAAAAAATATCAGCAACAACATGGCACCAAAAACTACAAAATAACCTAAAGCCTAACACTCTCAGATACTCACAGATTTCAAATACCACTTGATATTTTTACTCTCCACGAAAATCTCCCCGCACGAGATAACGGAGTCCCCAGTCAACATTTTGAAGATGCTGGACTTCCCCGCCCCGTTCTGGCCGAGCATCCCGAAGCATTCTTTCGGAGGAATACCGAGCGAGACACTTTTGACAGCGGTCAGCGTCAAGCATGGACCGTAGACATACACCTTGGTCAGGTTAGACATCACAATAGCGTCTGGAAAAAAAAAGATTGACTGTCATTCCATAATTATGTTTATGGCGTTTGACAAGACAAAGGCGTTTCAAATTTTTCACGTGTTTATTTACTTTGTAAAGGCAATGGGATCCAAGATCATTAGTTGTAATTTAATTGACTTTGACTAGACAACAGTAACTATGCCTGTGAGTCCAAATAACATAGTGACTCTGACGATAAAACTTCAATAAAAATATGATGGAAGCCAAAAGTCTTCGAAAAGAACTTCACTATTAAGAAGGTTCGAAATGAAATAATAAGATCATGCTAATGTATCGTGGCACTGTAATACCACATGAGATTATTTAGATCAGCATATCTATAAGCTTAATGTTAAAAGTCTGAATAAATCTGCTGTGTAAACAGGAGTTTAAAACATTAATGTAGTTAAAGGTGATGAAACTAATTAGTGGATTCCTTCCAAGGGAAGGATCACATATTGTGGTACATATACAGATTAAGTTTAGTACATAGATAAAAATATTGGATTTCAGTTTTTCACCCAAATCTTAGTCTTTAATTTTAGCCTAAAGTGCTTTAATCCAAGAAGGAGAAAAAGGTATCAAGAAATGGCAAAGCAATAGTTAATAAAAAATAACTGCATTTCATAAAATATTTAACAAAAAGTACATATTTATGTTTAAACATGACTTTAGTAATCAACTTCAAAAGTCAGTTTAATTCCTAAACATGGTTGCACCTGATCATTTACACCAAACTAGCTTAAAATATTGACATAAAATTTTACAACAAAAATTAATTAAAATTAAATAAAAAATTGTAATTAAATAAAAAAAAATTAATGGCGTTAAAATTAATCTTTTATTAAGACTCATGTCCGTTAAAATATGAGATTATTGTTGAAATGTCATTTTTTTGGTATTAAAAACAATTATTTAGTTCATAAATGCGTTTTAAACTTATAATATAAAAACGTGTTTTTTAACCTGTTTTACACAAATCCTTTATTGGAGAACGATTGATTCTCTCACTTTCTTTAGTGACGTCACTATCCGTTGGTAGCATTTTACCCTCTTCCAGATTCACTTTTTTAAGAAAGATGCATTTTAGACAGGCACATGGCCATATCACAGTGTACCTGTTACACACAATGTGCACATCGGAATATTTGACAAAAATGTATTTCACATAAAATGGCATTTCACTCAATAAATGTTTTATAGAGATTTTTTTGGTTTAATTTCAAGAGAAGATACTGAGTTAAGAATACCCTTCATGTTAAAGTCTGTAATTCAATACATTTATTAATACAGGTATCCTTAGGTCACCATTTCATTAAATTTGTTAGAAATATTGTTAAATTTTTTTCGCGGTAATGTTAAGTCTAGCATTCATTCAAATTTTATAGAGCTATAATTATCAATAAGTCTACAGGTAATCATTTTTTTGAAAAGAGCTTTTGCTGAAGTTTTAGGTTTTTTAAACTCTATTATTAGAGGTATTGGTTTAATCATGAGTCAATGATTTTGTGCCTACATTCTTAAATTTAGTTGAAATAACTTGTAATTAAATGCACGTGTTGATGCAGGCAAAGTAAAAAATGGACGAAATTAAGGGAAGAGTGTAATTGCAAGTACGGCAGCCATATTGTGGTAATGACCTAAAAAAATGGAATAAAGCATTGCTGCTGTCAAGACATTGTGAGAATAAAACTAATGATATGGTATTGATAGAAAGCACTGCCGTTGTTATGTCATGGTATTGATAGAAAGCACCATCATTGTTATGTCATGGTATTGATAGAAAGCACCATCATTGTTATGTCATGGTTTTGACAAATTGATAGAAAGCACTGCCGTTGTTATGTCATGGTATTGATAGAAAGCACCATCATTGTTATGTCATGGTATTGATAGATTGATAGAAAGCACTGCCGTTGTTATGTCATGGTATTGATAGAAAGCACTGCCGTTGTTATGTCATGGTATTGATAGAAAGCACTGCCGTTGTTATGTCATGGTTTTGATAGAAAGCACTGCCGTTGTTATGTCATAGTATTGATAGAAAGCACCGCCGTTGTTATGTCATGGTATTGATAGAAAGCACTGCCGTTGTTATGTCATGGTATTGATAGAAAGCACTGCCGTTGTTATGTCATGGTATTGATAGAAAGCACTGCCATTGTTATGTCATGGTATTGATAGAAAGCACCGTAGTTGTTATGTCTTGGTATTGATAGAAAGCACTGCCGTTGTTATGTCATGGTATTGGTAGAAAGCACTGCCGTTGTTATGTCATGGTATTGATAGAAAGCACTGCCGTTGTTATGTCATGGTTTTGATAGAAAGCACTGCCGTTGTTATGTCATGGTATTGATAGAAAGCACTGCCGTTGTTATGTCATGGTATTGATAGAAAGCACTGCCGTTGTTATGTCATGGTTTTGATAGAAAGCACTGCCGTTGTTATGTCATAGTATTGATAGAAAGCACCGCCGTTGTTATGTCATGGTATTGATAGAAAGCACTGCCGTTGTTATGTCATGGTATTGATAGAAAGCACTGCCGTTGTTATGTCATGGTATTGATAGAAAGCACCGTAGTTGTTATGTCTTGGTATTGATAGAAAGCACTGCCGTTGTTATGTCATGGTATTGGTAGAAAGCACTGCCGTTGTTATGTCATGGTATTGATAGAAAGCACTGCCGTTGTTACGTCATGGTATTGATAGAAAGCACCGTCGTTGTTATGTCAAGGTATTGATAGAAAGCACTGCCGTTGTTATGTCATAGTATTGATAGAAAGCACTGCCGTTGTTATGTCATAGTATTGATAGAAAGCACCGCCGTTGTTATGTCATAGTATTGATAGAAAGCACTGCCGTTGTTATGTCATAGTTTTGATAGAAAGCACTGCCGTTGTTATGTCATAGTATTGATAGAAAGCACTGCCGTTGTTATGTCATGGTATTGATAGAAAGCACCGCCGTTGTTATGTCATAGTATTGATAGAAAGCACTGCCGTTGTTATGTCATGGTATTGGTAGAAAGCACTGCCGTTGTTATGTCATGGTATTGATAGAAAGCACTGCCGTTGTTATGTCATAGTTTTGATAGAAAGCACTGCCGTTGTTATGTCATAGTATTGATAGAAAGCACTGCCGTTGTTATGTCATGGTATTGATAGAAAGCACCGCCGTTGTTATGTCATAGTATTGATAGAAAGCACTGCCGTTGTTATGTCATAGCATTGATAGAAAGCACTGCCGTTGTTAAGTCATAGTATTGACAGAAAGCACTGCCGTTGTTATGTCATAGTATTGATAGAAAGCACCGCCGTTGTTATGTCATAGTATTGATAGAAAGCACTGCCGTTGTTATGTCATAGTATTGATAGAAAGCACTGCCGTTGTTATGTCATGGTATTGATAGAAAGCACTGCCTCTGTTATGTCATAGTATTGATAGAAAGCACCGCCGTTGTTATGTCATGATATTGATAGAAAGCACTGCCGTTGTTATGTCATGTTATTGATAGATTGATAGAAAGCACCAATCGTTAGGCCCAAACTTTGGAAAAATTTAACGATTAATTAATCGTTAATTTCGATTAAAGCCAACATTTAAGATTCATGATGTCATAAGTAACACTTATTAAACGTTCTTGTTCAAAATCTAAATAACACTGAAATGTCTCCTTTATATATCATCTTTTAACCAACCTCGCAAAAAAGACAAGTGTGTTGACATTATTTGGTGATGAGCGGGTTTAATAGACAATATAACCAGCCGAGATGAACAATCATTCACATGGAACTGAGGTAACTGGTATGCACAAAACGGATTTTTCAAGGAATGACATTATCGGACATCAGTGTCCATTAGGTTTCCACCATTGCAAAGGGTTAATGGATTCAGGAATTTTAATCTCCATTTTGTAACGCAGTAATTCATCAGAAGAGCTGTCGTCATTTTCTGTCTCTGAGTCAGACTGCCATTAGCTTAATACGCTTTTCATTTGGTTTGATAAGTAGACGAAGTGTTAGAACCATGGTAGGCTAACTTTATTAACATTTTGAAAATTCCCGTCAGTCAATAGTTTGAAACCAAAAGTTTCGTGTAATCGTCAGGGAAATTTATTATTTATCGGACGCTATTTTTAAATTATTTATTACTTTTTGACTTCGAATAATTTGTAAGTGATGAGTCGATTAATCGTTAAAAATAATTTAATCGTTAATTTTTTAAACGATTAATCAAAAAGTTAATCGTTAATTTTCGCAGCCCTATTTTTTTTCAATCACCTAACTAGCTAGAAGCATTATGAATATTCAGTCTCTTATTCTAGCTTGTTATTTTAAAAAATCCTATTATAATTTCTTACCACATTAAACTGGGAAAACCAAACTCCAAGCAAAGCAATAGGAACCAAGAGGTCAAACTGTGTATCAGGAGGAAGAAAAGATTGTAGTCTATACGAAAAACGTCGTTCGTTTCAGACTCAAAATAGTTATCTACGGACGAGCAATAAGTAAAAGAAATAAATATTATTTGAAATTATAAATTGTTAAATGTGTAATAATAATTACAAAGTAATATACATCAGTCTTCTGGTATCATATTTCTTTAAAATGATTAATATTTAAAAAAAAATACAAGTAATAAAAACTCGAACGAGTGTTTTAACGCTATTTTCAACTAAGAATTTCCGATTTTTTATTCAAGGGAAATCATTCTAGATTACATTCAAAGTCACTTCAAATCAGTGATTGTGAAAGTAACAAAAATGACGTCATATCCCCTCACACTACATCACACCAAGAATATGTCAATATAATGCGCACCACGCAACAATCTAACATAAGCGTTCACAAAGCGGGAAAACCACATTAACTATCGTTCTAGATAGTTTTTACATTAAAACTCATTTCAAATCAATAAATATGAAAGTAAACAAAACAATTGCTATCAACAAATTGCTGCTAAAATTACTGGAGTCTCATAAAAGAGGTTTTTCAAAGATTCCTTCTCCAAAATTGTTCTAAATATTATTAGCTATCGTTTGGCGTTTGTTTCAACCCGATAGCTGTTATGGCTGTGGTTGGCGAGAAATTGACAAAATACTGATATTTGTTTTTTTAAAAAAGAAATTCTCCATGAAATCCAGTAAACCTTATAGGTATTTGTTTTGGCCCGTGCACATCGTTCAGAGACCTCCTTAACATCTTTGCAAGAGACCCGAACCCTTTATCTGGTATGGTTTAGGAGGAGTTGCAGGATAAAGCGTTGCAAACATTCCAAATATATCAAAACAATTTTTCAAATGGGAAATTGCGTTAAAAAAGGGTTTGAAAGTGTATCATATTGCGTTTTACTTATGTATCAAGGGCTCAAGGGAGATAAAAATGGGAAATTTCGTAAAAATTGCAGTGCATGATTAATTTATTTTAAATGCATACAATGCTAATTTTATTAGCTGACAAAATAGACTTTATTATCATGTATGAACTGAAAGTAAAAAAAGTAAAACATCCCCGTAGAGAGCTTGAGGGAAACTGAAATAAATAAACTCTGCATTTAAACAGCTATGGGTATGTTCTTGTTTATTTTTTCACTCGTAGAAATTTTATTTAACATGAGAAAGCAGCTGGAGAAAATACAGATTGTGCTCATATTGTCATTAAAGTATCGCAAGTACCCATACTGCTTTATTATTATCTTGATTATTCAGATAAAATGAATATGTGTAAAATATTTATTTCGTAATTTAATTATCAACTGATATGTTAGTAGACCTAAAAAAAAAGAGCCGCTCTGAAACACCATATAACTATTACTACTCCTGTAAGAGTTTTGATCAAGTCACCTTACAACACCGACTGTTGGTACTCGAGTAAGAGATTTGATCAAGTCACCTAACAACACCGACTGTTGGTACTCATGTAAGAGTTTTGATCAAGTCACCTTACGACACCGACTGTTGGTACTCATGTAAGAGTTTGGATCAAGTCACCTTACAACACCGACTGTTGGTACTCATGTAAGAGTTTTGATCAAGTCACCTAACAACACCGACTGTTGGTACTCATGTAAGAGTTTTGATCAAGTCACCTAACAACACCGACTGTTGGTACTCATGTAAGAGTTTTGATCAAGTCACCTAACAACACCGACTGTTGGTACTCATGTAAGAGTTTGGATCAAGTCACCTTACAAGTTACACACGAGACTGTTGGTACTCGAGTAAGAGATTTGATCAAGTCACCTTACAACACCGACTGTTGGTACTCGAGTAAGAGATTTGATCAAGTCACCTAACAACACCGACTGTTGGTACTCATGTAAGAGTTTTGATCAAGTCACCTTACGACACCGACTGTTGGTACTCATGTAAGAGTTTGGATCAAGTCACCTAACAACACCGACTGTTGGTACTCATGTAAGAGTTTTGATCAAGTCACCTAACAACACCGACTGTTGGTACTCATGTAAGAGTTTGGATCAAGTCACCTTACAACACCGACTGTTGGTACTCATGTAAGAGTTTTGATCAAGTCACCTTACAACACCGACTGTTGGTACTCATGTAAGAGTTTTGATCAAGTCACCTAACAACACCGACTGTTGGTACTCATGTAAGAGTTTTGATCAATTCACCTTACAACACCGACTGTTGGTACTCATGTAAGAGTTTTGATCAAGTCACCTTACAAGTTACACACGAGACTGTTGGTACTCGAGTAAGAGATTTGATCAAGTCACCTTACAACACCGACTGTTGGTACTCGAGTAAGAGATTTGATCAAGTCACCTTACAACACCGACTGTTGGTACTCATGTAAGAGTTTTGATCAAGTCACCTAACAACACCGACTGTTGGTACTCATGTAAGAGTTTTGATCAAGTCACCTTACAAGTTACACACGAGACTGTTGGTACTCGAGTAAGAGATTTGATCAAGTCACCTTACAACACCGACTGTTGGTACTCCTGTAAGAGTTTTGATCAAGTCACCTAACAACACCGACTGTTGGTACTCATGTAAGAGTTTGGATCAAGTCACCTAACAACACCGACTGTTGGTACTCATGTAAGAGTTTGGATCAAGTCACCTTACAACACCGACTGTTGGTACTCATGTAAGAGTTTGGATCAAGTCACCTTACAACACCGACTGTTGGTACTCATGTAAGAGTTTTGATCAAGTCACCTTACAACACCGACTGTTGGTACTCATGTAAGAGTTTTGATCAAGTCACCTTACGACACCGACTGTTGGTACTCATGTAAGAGTTTTGATCAAGTCACCTTACAACACCGACTGTTGGTACTCATGTAAGAGTTTTGATCAAGTCACCTAACAACACCGACTGTTGGTACTCATGTAAGAGTTTTGATCAAGTCACCTTACAACACCGACTGTTGGTACTCATGTAAGAGTTTTGATCAAGTCACCTTACAACACCGACTGTTGGTACTCATGTAAGAGTTTTGATCAAGTCACCTTACAACACCGACTGTTGGTACTCATGTAAGAGTTTTGATCAAGTCACCTTACAACACCGACTGTTGGTACTCATGTAAGAGTTTTGATCAAGTCACCTTACAACACCGACTGTTGGTACTCATGTAAGAGTTTGGATCAAGTCACCTTACAACACCGACTGTTGGTACTCATGTAAGAGTTTGGATCAAGTCACCTTACAACACCGACTGTTGGTACTCATGTAAGAGTTTTGATCAAGTCACCTTACAACACCGACTGTTGGTACTCATGTAAGAGTTTTGATCAAGTCACCTAACAACACCGACTGTTGGTACTCATGTAAGAGTTTTGATCAAGTCACCTTACAACACCGACTGTTGGTACTCATGTAAGAGTTTTGATCAAGTCACCTAACAACACCGACTGTTGGTACTCATGTAAGAGTTTTGATCAAGTCACCTAACAACACCGACTGTTGGTACTCATGTAAGAGTTTTGATCAAGTCACCTTACAACACCGACTGTTGGTACTCATGTAAGAGTTTTGATCAAGTCACCTTACAACACCGACTGTTGGTACTCATGTAAGAGTTTTGATCAAGTCACCTTACAACACCGACTGTTGGTACTCATGTAAGAGTTTTGATCAAGTCACCTTACAACACCGACTGTTGGTACTCATGTAAGAGTTTGGATCAAGTCACCTTACAACACCGACTGTTGGTACTCATGTAAGAGTTTTGATCAAGTCACCTTACAACACCGACTGTTGGTACTCATGTAAGAGTTTTGATCAAGTCACCTTACAACACCGACTGTTGGTACTCATGTAAGAGTTTGGATCAAGTCACCTTACAACACCGACTGTTGGTACTCATGTAAGAGTTTTGATCAAGTCACCTTACAACACCGACTGTTGGTACTCATGTAAGAGTTTTGATCAAGTCACCTTACAACACAGACTGTTGGTACTCATGTAAGAGTTTTGATCAAGTCACCTTACAAGTTACACACGAGACTGTTGGTACTCGAGTAAGAGTTTTGATCAAATCACCTTACACACGAGACTGTTGGTACTCATGTAAGAGTTTTGATCAAGTCACCTTACAAGTTACACACGAGACTGTTGGTACTCGAGTAAGAGATTTGATCAAATCACCTTACAACACCGACTTTTGGTACTCAAGTAAGAGATTTGATCAAGTCGTCCGATCCCTGCACAAAAAGTCGAGCTTTTTGGAAATACCCCGTCTGTAGACATGCCTTCTGGTTGTAGAAAATGTTAATGTCGTTGATCTACAGTTAAGGTGTTGACATTTTTTGGTCCCTAGATTGGAAAAACGTAAACTCAAAATCATCTTACCTTTCCTTTGGGCTTGATTCGCAATGGATGCTATTTGATACAGAATGCCATAAAGTGGAAAGTTGGGTAACAGTAGAGCAATTATTGAATCGACGTAATAAATGTTCTTCGCTATTATTTTGACTACCGCTACTATTGGAATAATTATAAAACCTGAAATTTGAAAAAATAAAAATAAATTAAAAGCGTCGACGTTTTATCAGGGAATCTAATCATTTTAATTATCTGATTTAGCGAAACAAAGTAAAAAAAACAACAAAACAACAACGTCTTGGATCACATTATAAGATATAGACACACACAAACTTCCTCACAATTTTGCTAGAAATCTTTCCTAATCAAATTTTAAAATAAATAATATATAAATGAAATTTGATGTCATAAAAAACTTCATCAAAAGAAGCGGCACTAAACTTTATTTGTGCATGAAACGTTTGTTTCATTGTTACAAGATTGAGTTAAACACGAGTGATCATAATTTGTGTGTGGGGCAATTTTTAATATGGGGGGGGGGAATTTTCACTTTTGCACGGAGTGGTTCAAAGGCTAAATGCAGTCCTGCCCAGAGTGATGTTAAATGAATAGTAGGTTTGTTTGTTATGTTAACATATTATATTTACCCAGAGTAATATTAGTGCCGAGTTAGTTTTTTTTTAGTGTTAACCTATATTTACCCAGGGTAATGGGTAATGTTAATGACGGGTAAGTTTGTATATTTATGTTAACATATATTTACCAATTGTAATGTTAATGAAGTTTAAGTTTGTATATTTATGTTAACATATATTTACCAATTGTAATGTTAATGACCAGAATGAAGCTGACTCCGTTCGACGGACTCTTGAAAATCCAATGGACACAGTACATGTGAGGCAGGACCGTGAAACTGTAGAGTAGCAGCGTGATCACCGTGACCGTCCAGCGACCCTCGGACAGGAGGACGGCAGGGTATACAACCAAGACAGTGATTATCATGGTGATAACGATGATGAGGAAGACAACGAAGTCAAAGAAGAAGTTCCCGAACCAGTAGGCCATTGGGTTCACACCACTCAAAATCTGTAAGTGTTTGGCCCCTGACTGGACAAAGGAAAAAATCATCTTGGCTAGTTAGGCACATATTGTCATGTAAACACCACACATTGTCATGGAATCACCACACATTGTCATGTAAACACCACACATTGTAATGGAATCACCCCAACTTGTTAGACACACACAGCCAATTTGACACCACACATTGTCATGTAAACACCACACATTGTCATGGAATCACCACACATTGTACACATGGCATGACACCACACATTGTCATGTAAACACCACACATTGTCATGTAAACACCACACATTGTCATGGAATCACCACAACTATGTTAGACACACACAGCCATTTTGACACCACCACATTGTCATGTAAACACCACACATTGTCATGTAAACACCACACATTGTCATGTAAAACACCACACATTGTCATGGAATCACCCCAACTTGTTAGACACACACAGCCATTTTGACACCACACATTGTCATGTAAACACCACACATTGTCATGTAAACACCACACATTGTCATGGAATCACCCCAACTTGTTAGACACACACAGCCATTTTGACACCCACCCACATTGTCATGTAAACACCACACATTGTCATGTAAACACCACACATTGTCATGTAAACACCACACATTTTCATGGAATCACCCCAACTTGTTAGACACACACAGCCATTTTGACACCACACATTGTCATGTAAAACACCACACATTGTCATGTAAATACACACATTTCATGAAAACACCACACATTGTCATGGAATCACCCCAACTTGTTAGACACACATCCATTTTGACACCACACATTGTCATGAAAACACCACACATTGTCATGAAATAAACACCATACATTGTCATGTTGACACCACACATTTTCAAGTTGACACCACACTTTGTCATATTGACTCCAGACGCTGTCTGATACAATCGCAGGTAGCACCAATTCAATTTCTTTAATTGATCTTTATTACGGCTACATCCAGACGAATGTATGTATCACACATAGCAAAGTCTATTACAAATATATTCTATGAAAACAGACGCTATTACAACATATTCTATAGCAAAAAAAGAAAAAAAAACACAACAACAAAAAAACAACAACAACAAACCAACAAATAAATAAAAAAACAAAACACAATTACAATTTTTTTTGTAACAAACACTAATAAAAATAAAATTGATGAAACAATTATGACATAAAACTAATTACATTCTATTGGAAACGAGCACTTTGACTGCACTGAAAGCAATTTATTAAAAACAAAAACGATGTTGAAGAAAAATAATTTGAAGGGCAATTATACTTTTGTTCAAATTATTTAAAGTAGAATATTTAATGGCGACAGGTGTTAATAAATTATTAACTTCACGATTATGGAAAGCTTTTAAAGCAAACTAGTAAAATTAAATTAATTAATTATTTTATGAGAAATGTGTTTATTTAGGGTTGTTAATTTCGTGTTTTTTTTTGGCCAACCGGTTATCGGTTATGTAAATTCGATTTTAAACCGATTATCGTTTTACCGCTGACTTCGTAGAGATTAGGGGTGTACCGAATTTTGGCTCCGGCAAATGCAGAATCCGGAATTTTTTACAAATCCGGCTGGGCCGGTTTTCACTTCATGAACCCGGCCGATTTAAATTCGATTATTGGTTTGGGAAATTTAAAACCGATAATCGTTTTCAAAATCGATAATCGGATTTCCGATTATCGTTTAACAACCTTAGCTTTATTTTAAAAATTGTGTTTCTTTTAAAGACTTAATTCTTTGGGCTATAAACTTGATGCAAAACCCTAACCCTTTCCCGGGTGAAGTGTTTTTATTACAAGCCTGATAAGTGTTTAAAAGATACAATAGACCTGTAATAATAATAATAGGCTGAAGCGTTGAATTATTGCCGAAGCATGGTAAGTCTTTAAAAGATACAAAATAATTCCGGCAATAATTCGACGCATAAGCATATCCTAATCCACATACCAACATATTAAAGAAAACAGAAAAATGAGGACACAAAAAAAAATAAAGAGCTGCAAAATTCATTAATGGTGAATAGTTTCAGCTAAAAAGAGTAACTCCATCAGCTAAATTATGGAACGTAAGAACGTTAGAGAATTGAAGAACAATTAACAAAATGGTAATACTATATAAGGCATCAATTCCTAATTTGGAAATACAAGGTAGATACAATCTAACACTAACACTCGGACTTTGGGATAAAAACACATTACAAACAACTACACGTCCTCCTGTAGTTCTGGCATTCGGGCGTGGAATGGGTTGCCTTAAAAAGTCAAGAAAACCAACACACTTTCAACATTCGTGACTCTAATAAATATTCAAGGTTAGCAATATGCCATGGTTTAGCATGGAACGCCATGACGTTCTGTATAGAAAGAACGTCTATAATGTATAAGATAAGACTAATGTATTATTATGAGTCTTGCGTAGCTTTCAAAGACTCACCACTCGCTCGGCGATAATACGGTGCATGAACACGCCTGGTACCGCAGCGAATATCAGCGTCATCACGAAATTGACAGCTCCACCTGACAAATGTTTGTACTCAAGCGATGCAATGTATTCAAGTCCTGTTTGGACTGAGTATTCACTGCCCAGCTCTGCTTGGACAAAGGTGTTTAGAAGAATTTGCACCTGTAATATCATTCCAGAAGAGAACTATGTATTGATGAATTTATCGAAGATAAATGTTTTTTTTGTTGCGTAAAATCAGTCTACAGCAGTGGTGGCGAACCTTTTTTGGGACCGCGTGCCCCCAATACCCACTTATTTATAGCAAAGTTCCAACACTCTAAGAAAATCCGAAAATGGGAGTTAGGCTCAGCTGGTTTGAATAAGGAAGTAATATTTTAGTCACGTGCCGGCTGATGAGGCTCTGCGTGACGTCGGTGGCACGCGTGCCATAGGTTCACCATCACTGGTCAACAAAATCCTTTAAAAACCTAAATTATTATCAGTTGTCTTTCAAATTTATTACAAAGACACATCGTAGGTCATCGTACACGCTATATTGTTGTAATAACAGGAATTCTCTAAATGAAGGTGCTTTAAATTTCACCAATCCACTGAATCCCAATTTATAGCAGACGCATCTGATCCCTGTCAGTCGAACAGAAAACCCTAAATAAAACAACCCCGTAAAAAAACGTTTTTTAAAAAAAAACTATCCCTTATATATGAGACATAACTAAAATTATTGATTATGTTCAAACGCGACAAACATTTACAGACTGAACCCGACTGATCTCCCCTTGCTGTAAAAACGGTGTGGTCACGGATGGCTGGACTTAACTCAGCGTGACACGTGAATTAAACAAAGCAGGCCGCTACATATAGTTATTTAGAGATAAACTAACAATGAAATTAATTTAATTACGGTACATTCGAACGATCTGAAAATTTGATACGATGCGTTGTTAGGTGACACGAGGTCTATGTGCAAAATTTCAGCTCGATAGCGTCACGGGAAGATTGTCATTTTTGACTTTTGTTTTTCCGCCCGCCCGACCAACCGCGAACCCAAGAGATGGCAGTGAAGTTAATTTAAGGGATTTAAAATAAAACAACCCCGTAAAAACAAAGTTTTGACTATAAATCCCTTATATATGAGACATAACTAAAATTATTGATTATGTTCAAACGCGACAAACATTTACAGACTGACACCGAGTGATCTTCCCTGGCTTTAAAGCTGGGGAAAGGGACGGGATGGGGTGTGGACATCGACGGGTGGCGTCAACGCGTGAATTCAACTGGCACGTGAAAGAAAAACAATAACAAAACGTGAATTTGAATTACATATTTATATAGAGATAAACTAAAAATGCATTAATTTAATTACGGTACGTTCAATCGATCTGAAATTTCGATACGATGCATAGTTAGGTGACACGAGTCTATGTGCCGAATTTCAGCTCGATGGCATCACTGGAATCGGTTCGTTTTAACTTTTGTTTTTCCGTCTGCCCGACGACGAACGACAAGATTTCGAAGTTAATATAAGGGATTTAAAAATATTCGTCACAAGAAAGTTGCATAAATATCATTATACACGTTTTCTACTCACAGTGATTCCTTCTCCGTGTAATTTTTTAAAAAAGAAAATGAAACTAGTATCGTTCATGAAATTTAACGTTAAATACTCACAATGATTCCTTCTCCGTGGACAACTTTGTCTTTAAAGAAACCGATACTGGTATCGTTCATGATCTGGGCCGCGAAGTAAACCTTGTTATCGAAGTCAGCAGCCCTATCACTTGAAGCGAACGTCAGAACAAAAAAACCAGGACGATATGCGAAGAGAGGCTAAAAGGTATTGAAAGTTAAATTAGATATCATTTGTTTTATGAGATGAACTCAAATCATTTAAATTACTCTTCTTTCTCTAGTAAGGAAAAGTCTTAAATAACTTTTTTTCTCTTTTTCTTTATTTTTACTAAGGGTGTATCGAATTTTGGCTCCAGCTCCGGCAAATCCGGAATCCGGCAATTTTTACATATCCGGGCCCAGTTTCGGCTCCGAACGAATTTCTCTTTATACTTTATAAATCCGACCAAATCCGGCTAGCCAGTTGAGCCATAATATATATACCGTATATACTCGTTCTATAGCCCGTTCGTATATAAGCCGAACCCACCCCCCCCTCTTTGGAAGAGAAAAGTATTAAAAGTGTGTAACCCGCTCGCAAGCCGACCCCCCAAAAATAATAGGACAGCTTAAACAAAATGATACACATTAAAAAAAACAAAACTTCAATATAAATCGGTCATTATGATTGTTTACTTTGTACTACCCATCTTTGTCTGTGTGCTCTTTGTTTGGCAAGAGTTACCGGTATTTAAAAATATTTTTGACTGGTAAACAGTGGCGAAAGCGCGTACATTAAAATTCGTTGTTGAAAACAAAATTTGTAAAACATTTTATTAAAACATTTACAAAAATAAATAAAACTATTAAATAATGTAAGTGCAGATGTTTAATGTTTAATAATATATTATAGTTTCTGGTAGAGCAGTCGAATCTTGTAGAATATAGACAAGAACCTTGGTTATCAACATTAAAAACGCCGATATTCAATAAACATGCAGAAATCACCTATGCCCCGCTCACAAACAGACCCCCCAACCTTTCCCCCTAGATTTTGTCCAAAAAAGGTCGGCTTTAGAACGAGTATATACGGTATATATATATATTAGGGCTGCGGAGATTAACGATTAATTTCTCGATTAATCGTTAAAAATATTTAACGATTAAAATTGCTTTTTAACGATTAATCGACCCACCACTTATAAATGTACTGAAAGTAAAAAAGTAAAATATTTCGGCCGATAAATATAAACTAATTTCCGGACGATTACACGAACATTTTGATTTTAAACTATTGACCGACGGGTCACGGGACTGTTCAAAATGTTGTAAAAGGTTATGTTCCATTGAGATAAATAGTTTGCCTACCATTCAATGTTCCCTCTAAGTCTAAGCTTCATTGGTCCGTGTGCAAAGTTTAAAAAAACAACAACTCGTGTGCAAAGTTGCACAACGTCCATATTTTGTACAATATTTTACAAAATTTGCTGCGTGGTGTCGGTCAAATATCTGCGCAGCCGCGCTGCTTAAAGGGAACATTGCTACAATGGTTCTAACACTTCGCTTACATAACACCTGGAAACCAGACATCCAGTACAGTATAGAAACTTCAGCTGAGACAATCTAAAGCTATGTGAACGATTGTTCAGCTCGTCTGGTTATATTGTCAATAAGACACGCTTATCACTTCAACCAAATAATGTCAATACACTTGTCTGTTTGCGTTGTTGGTTAAAATATGTCATATGAAGAAGACATTCCAGTGTTATTTCGATTTTCGACAAGTTTTTTCTAATAAATGTTACTTATGACACCATAAATTTCAAATTTTGGCTTTAATCGAAATTAATGATTAATTAATCTCAAAAGTTAACGATTAAATTAAATTATATATTTATAATAGCTCCGGCCCCGGCTCCGGAAAATCCGGCTATTTTTACAAATACGTCTCCGGCCAGATTTCACTTCATTAATCCGGCCGAATTCAGCTCTGGCCGGATTTCAAAAATTTGAACCAGGTACACCCTTAATTTTTTACGATTGTTGTGAATATCATAAACCTAGTTGGATATTCAACGAAGATTTGGTACTATCCAAGCGTCTATTGTGTTGCTTTTTTTAACTCTTATACCATTAGTGAAGATGACGTCATTGATATTGTGGTGATACCAAGAATTTCATTTTATTTCTTTTCCCCCGTCATATTTTTGCCTATGTAATTTAAATAGCAATAATGTTTATTGATGTCTTTAATATTGTTACTTATTTATTTAATTTTAAATATTTGTCTGTTTAATTCATAATCGTACTATTGTTGCAATTGTTATTAAAATAGCAATGTCATAATTTATGTATAGCAATGTTTATAAAATTTATGTATCTACATTTTCACGTTTATTAAGACGACCACGTTATCTATAGTATGAAAGCTATACACACACGCACACAAACACACACACACACACACACGCACACACTTACACACACGCACAATTAAACTCATTAACACACACACACAGACAGTATGGCTCTTCTGTTTTTTTTATATTAGAGATTTCCATTCATATGTTTAATTGTGTTTGAGAGACACTTCCGACTGACCTGCTGGTAAGTCATGACGTGAACTTCGTGGGGCGCCGGGAATTGAAGCTTGAACGCCCCCAGCAGTTTGTCCGGCGCGCCGGGCTCTACAGACACCAATGATACCATCGGAGCAAAGCCCCGCAACGTGAAGTACATCGAGTCTCGCAGGACCGCCTTAGACGCTTCGTAATCAAACTTAGCAAAGAGGGCCGTGGCCAGGCAGGGGGAGACAAGCAGAAACAAGGACGTCACCCAGGTCCGTTTGAAGAGTATCAGCTTTTTGGAAATGATAGCGGACAACTGCTGGCGAAATAAGACCACGCCGATATTTTTGGTGTAGCTGACCATCTCATTAAACTCGAAAGAAGAGCTCTCAACCTTTTCCTCAGATTTAGCATCTTCCTCTTCTGTAAAAAATTTTTATATGTATATTTTATTTTTTATTAAAAAAATATTACCATAAAGTAAATCTTTAAAAAAAAATTAAATCTAAAAATTTCATATCATTTTGTGTGCGTTAAAGTGACATTTTTAACTTGACATGGGTATGTAAACGTATATGTGCGTTTTTGTTCATATATTTATTTGGAGGTCAAGGACAACTCACTTAATATTTTTCTTTACAGTTTAATTAATTTTGTTTAGATGAAATTTTAATTTTGTTTACTTTATCTGATCTTATAAAAGAAAGAAGAAAGATTGTAAATTTTTTAATAAGGTTCTATTTTTTAAAGTTAACATTTTAAACTGAAAATTGCTTATTCCTCCACTAGATCAGTAACACTAACCTTAACCTCGACCCTTACGATTCCAAATATATTTGCTTGACCCTAAGCCCGGAAAGGCGAGACATGAAATGTTTGAAAAGGACAATGGACGAAATTTAACTCAAAGTCTGAAGATTAAGACCTTGTATCAAAATTAATTTCTAAAGACATTCAATGAAAACTTTCATGATCTATGATCTGGCAATATACATTTTTAAGTATAAAATGTATCAGCTATCGGCAATGTGTGGAATACTGCAATTTATATAATGAATAGGCATTATAGATGTGGCAATGTGCCCCAAGTTTTTTGACGGGTGTGAACAGGTGGCACTTTATGGCCGGGAGTGGCCGGACAAATAAAGACTGCTTAACATTGTAGACAGCCACGAGTGCCCCAGGGCATGTGGTTAACCATTGTTTAGTCTGGCGCACTTCGTCCTACCCCACTGGCGTCAACCCTGTCTCTTCTTTTGTCCCATACGCCGTGGGCCTGGTCACCAGGATTGGCTGACCAGACCTGACCAATTACCTAGTCATCATGACATGACTGGACAAGCTTTGACGCTGTCTTTGGGATCCCTATATTAGGGGAGACTCACTTAGTCACAAGAACGGAATGGGGACTCAGAGAGTGAACGTAAAAGTTACACGAAAACGTTAAGCGTAGATAGAGTAGGGCATATGTCACGGGTGAAATACGAGTGTTTTGCGTGCTGGATGACGGAGAGGTCACGTGAGTAAAAGCTCGGGAAGAAAGAGTCGTTCCCATTGGCTAATGAGGTGGGGAAGTCAGTGTTAGAATTGGCTGGTGACATTGGAAGAGGTATGCCAGTGAGTTCCACGTTGTATACCTCAAATTATATTTCTTGTACAAAGTATAAATATTAAAGTTGTTTCATTGAAACCAATTCTTCAGAGGATTATTGTGTACAAGGTTACGTATTGAGAGAACGCCTACAAGAATTATACATATAAAAGCAAATAATTGACAGCATAGTAGATACTTAGGGCTGCATAATGCATGTAAACTTGTGTGCTTAGCTTATTAGTTAGCATAGTCATTTATAACTGTGATTTCCCTTCTTACGAGAAATTATCCTACCAAATAAACCGGGCTATAAGAGTCTAAGTGACTCAGCCCTCCAATGAGAATGTCACATATTTAGTGAAGGATTACTATCAGTCCAACTTATGGAGAACAAGGCATTTCATTTTAGGATTAAAATAAAGCGTTATGAAGTTTGGTTTGGCTTCGAAGCTATAGTGGGCCTCGCAACTTCTCTCCTATCCCCTGACGATTCAAAAGGCACACATATTGAGGAAGAACTGAGCGAAGTAACAGAAAACCTTACTATAACGAAGCATGAAGAAGAAAATCACAAGATCAAAGATACAGAGCCTCCCACACAGAGTACCAAAGTGAATGCAACCAATAATGAAGGAAACACAACTGGGTGTGACGCCTTGGTTACCGAAGAGCCTAGCACTTCTAGTCTTTGTTGTGTCTAATAAAAAAAATGCAGCGGCGCCCACACATTCCGAAAATTGTGGCCGTAATGTTCAAGTTACCTGTGGATGATGGAGACTTGTGATTTGTTAGGTGAAGTGTAACGCGATACTCTTTATAATAGATCTGTTAGAATGTTTCTCATTAAAAAAGACAGAAACTTATATTCAATGCTGGTAAAATTAGGTGAAACGTTCAGTAAAAACATACACAACATTGGTGTTACCTTTATCTGTGGAGGAATTCCCTGATACAACAGTTTCCTTGCCTGTTGATTTCGTTTTACTAGCCTTACTTTCCCGACTGATTCTGCTATTTCGTTTGCTGAGTATAAGGGAAAAAACAAATAATAAAAACTCGAATGAGTATTTAAACGAAATTTCCAACAAAGAATTTCCGATTTAATTTATTAAAGGGAAAATCATTCTAGATTACATTAAAAAGTCATTTAAAATCAATAATTCTGAAACTAAACTAAAAAATTGCTATCTACAAATTGCTGCTAAAATTACGGGAGTCGAACGAAAACAGATTTTTCAAAAATCCCTTCTCCAACATTGTTCTAAATATTATTAGCTATCGTTTGGCGTTTCTTTCAACCCAATGAATGTTATGGTTGGCGAGAAATTGACAAAATACTGACATTTTTGTCGTTTTTCCCCCCCAGGAAATCCAGTCAACCTTTTCGGTATTTTTTGGCCCTTGCACATCCTTGGGACCTCCTTAACAAATTTGCAAAGGACCCGAACCCTCTATCTGGTATGGTTCAGGAGGAGTTGCATGATCAAGCTCGAACAGACAGCACAGACATTTCAAATATATAAAACGCAATTTTCCCGTAAGAAAATTGCTTTAAAAATATAAACAGAAATCGCTGATTTTATAACAGTCATTTTGTGGTCGAGTTTAATTTTAGGTTCTTATACTTTAAATCATTATAGAAGAACATTGCATTCTACGTTCTCATATAACGCATAGACTGAGCTGGCTTGATGGCAAGTGACGCATCGCATCGCTATGAGAGGACAATGCACGACCGCTTTTGTTTCCCCAACTAGTGTCGGATACCTTTTCGGAGCTGGGTGGACTCAAGGACAACCTGAGCCACGGGAACAAGTACTTGCCTTAGGTCGAACCGCAACTCTGGTTACGAAAGTCGAGCGCGCATGCCTCTCAACCGCCATTTTCCATTGCATCGACCCTGTGCTTTATATTTCGGTCCCTTATTTCAATAAGGCGATTTTAATGATCTAGCTTTTAATTTAACGTTTGGTTTTTAGTGCGTTTTGGCCTACGTGAGTTTTGTTAGAATTTGTTTCGTGTAAATTCTAGAAAGAGATTGTCATATTTTTGTTTCACTTCTAATAGCGCACAGCGTTTGATCTTTTTAAGTTTGTTTAGGTTGAAAGCTTATTAACATGTATTAAAGACACATTAGGGTTATTTTACTGACCTTGTTGCTTAAATTCTTTTATATAATAACATATATAATTAATGGACCAGGTTAGTGTTAGGGTTATGAATTAAAACAAAAAAATATTGAGCAGTGCAACTAACGTGAATATTTATTTCTTCACTCTTTCATTTGTTAAATAGTTGTTTTTTTTTCATACACAAAGAAATCAAATAGAGATATTAAATTCAACTTACATTTCATCTTTTTCAACTTCTTTTCCTACCCTGAAAATAGATTTCAAATGCATAAAATGATGTCATTATTTTCGAATTAATACAAAAAAGAATATGTAATCAATTTCTTCAAATCAAAATTTAAGAAATATTAAGTGAAATTAGTGGCTAGCAATTCGGCTGTATTGAAGATTCCTTGAAATATTATTTCGAAAAGTATATTATATATTCCAGCACTGGTCTCACCAAAGAAAGGTAGCATTTTAGTTTTATATTCTTATTACAGTTGCTCTTTATTAAACCTAAATTTTTTAATGACTTCATTGATATGGGGTTTCCATGATAAGTCCTCTTTGTGACTCTTAATTAACAGTTGAAATTTTTCTGTATGGAAAGACACACTCCAATTTAGCCCCCCCCCCACTTTAGTAACCCATTTGCTTCATTTTTAAAGAGTTTGCTGTCTTGTTTTGCTTTATTTTTTTCTATAGACTATACAATCACAAGCAAATAACGTAACTTTTACTCCTGATAATAGGCTGTTGGATAAATCCTTTATATAAATTAGTAAGTGCCAAGGACAGTTACCTGTAAAATTCCAGAGTTAACGTTATTGATGTCGATTTGGATTCATTAATTAGTACGATTTCCTTACTACCTAAATGGAATTTTTCTATGCAATGATTTTAAAAAAAAGTTAATTACAGTCTTGACCTTTATGAAATGCATTTTGAGAAGTCTGATACTAATTTATCTATTTAATTATAATTGTTTAAGCCATTTGACAAATTATCTATTAGACCAATGAATTATGTTCCAGATGATATATTTATCCTAAAGCAGTGTTGATGTGGACATATGACATACTCTAGGTGATAATATATTCTACTAAATTTTATGTGTTCTAGTAGTTTACACTTAATACTTATAAGGAGCCGTCCATAAATGACGTCACGCAATTTTGGCCAATTCTTCGCCCCCCTCCCCCCTCGTCACGGGTCGTCACAAAAACTTAGACCCCCCCTTCCTCCCCTTAAGAGACTTATTTCCTATTTGAAAATGAGCATGTTTCAAATCACTTTATTGTCATTTAAGTATAAATTTAGTATAAGTTTGAACTCTAATATCGTAACTGTAACACGCGTGAAGCCATGTAAAGCGTCATAAGTAAATTAAATCAAATATTTAAGTGGAACTTTTATTTAAAGTTTCGAGTTTTGATGTGATGTCACATTTCTTAAACACTCCCCCTAGTCACCCCTCGTCACAAATGTGTGACCCTCTCCCCCCTAGGTGCGTGACGTCATTTATGGACGGCCCCTTAAGTGAAAAAGTTATATAATCACCACGGTCTGTTTTATCTCCATTTGAATAAAGGGAGTCATACTATCTTTTGTTTCCGATCCTGGGGCACTTTACCTTGGTTCAGAGAAGCTTAAAAAGTACCCAAACGATAGGTGACACTTCATTGTTTATTTGCTTTAGTAGCCACATCTTGGAGACTTCCCAACATATTATGTGCTAAGAAAATAATTCAGAATCCACCAAAACTTACTTGATAAATACATCTTCGAGACTTGTAGACTTAAGGCCGTAGGAGATAATTTTGAGCTCATGCTTGTGATCTTCCACATAACGAAGGAGCATCGGCATGTCTGCCACCTTGTCATCGGGGACTCTGTACTCAATCTCAGACAGAGTGTCCCCCTGATGAAAGCAATCAGTTAGACAAATATGTTGTCAGGTGTATAACAATGTTTACACCATCCATTAAAGATTTAGACAAAAGATGTGAGATTTAAGTCTTGAAGTTGAAGGAAAGTGGGGTATAAATAAAAATTATCACTTGATTATGTCTTGCTATCAAATCTTCATGACTTGCTCGGCTTTTATTTTTAAAATTAAAACCATAGTCAGTTACTAATGATTTTAAACTTTCGCCAGACCCCCTACCTTTACATTAGTGTTCCATTAAAAGCGTTGAGCACATAAATCTAGATTTAATTTTAGTGCTCCATCCAGAGACATAACCAAAGATGACACCTTACAAATAGTCTGTCTTTTAATTCCTCTTGTAAACGATTCTAGGGTTATAAAGTTTTACATAAATCCGTTTGTGTAAAACTTCGATTCACATTTAATATTAAAAATGTTGTTAACCAAAACCAAGCTGTAGATCTATGAACATAACTCTACCAGTGTCCCCAACATTAACGCACTAAACTGATACATTTTATTTGTTCTAGAAAAGTTTAAAATCAAAATCAATGTTCCTTACAATATCCGATTAGAATTGTTTGTAATTTGGAATTCGTACAAACATGTTTATAATCGGAGTGCAGAACACTAATGTCATATAGACTGTTTGAAATAACATTATGTAACAAACTTGTTTGTATGTAAGCATTATTTAAAAAAAAACAAATCTCGTATCATATTATAGCGATGCTATTTTGTGTAGAACATTCTATAATGTTAAAATTTGATGGGCAGTGGAGTGGTGGATGAAGATCAGTTGAGTAATGGAGTGATTAGTGGGGTGACCCGTCAAAACGACCGCGGACAAAACGGCCCCGTCAAAACGGCCCCGACAAAACGGCCCCAGACAAATTGTTAACAATTTTCAACAAAAACTTTTTTTTTCATTTTAAGCTTTTGTCTACTTTTCCAGCCGAAAGAAAGTGGTAAAATTGTAAAATTATATCTTGTGATGTTATTATATTGTTTCTTGTCAACAAACAGCCGCGATTGGTACCGTTTCGCGTAAAGGCTATTAAATTCACTATTGTGATGTCATTATTATTGCTTATTATTAGCTAAACCTGACACTGAATAGGTGAGTAAAAATACGAATTTAATATTTGATTGGACATTTTACTTTTAGTCCAACTATTAGTCCAGGGCCGTTTTGTCGGGGCCGTTTTGTCGGTGAACTGATTAGTGGATATAGATTACAGGCGAGTCATTTTGTAAAAAGATTAATTGCTAAAAGTGTCTATTTATTTGAGAGTATTTTTTAAAGAGAATTGTGGAACAAGAGAAACAACTCTAGCATGTAAACTTAAAATTTACATCCTGCATAGTAAAATAAATTAGAGTTAATTTAGCATGTAGGTATAGCATAGGCAGGTATGCGTTCGAAATAAAACACATTTGGTCCTTTTTATAAATAAATAAATAATGCTATTATTGTAAATATTTTTTAAAAATGCATTGAAATTATTTGCGTACATGTTTTACAGAATCCTTCTCACAAAGCAATCCCATTTACCGATGAAATCCCATAATCCAATATGGGGCTGTCTCACAGATGGATGCAATTATTCATACACAGGAGGACGGACAGTGTAATTAAAAAATATATTTATATATAAAGAAACGATATTTTTGGTCCTCGGCTCTTTACTCTATGGAATGTTCAGTTAAAACATACGTCACATTTATTTGCAAACTATAAAAAAATGAGACCGGCAAATGTAAGACTGTAAGCCGACTATCTACTTTTATTTGCCCCTTACGTCCATTTCACTTGGTGCTTTGGTTTTCACATTAACATTCACTTATAAATGTTGAATTATGAAAAATAAAACAACTTTATTCTCTATTTACACACTAAATAAAGTTGGTTTACATTTTTTGTAATGATTCGTCAGATTTATACTAAACTCATGTCTACATCGTCTTTTAACCATTCTAATGAAATATTTTTTTGCGTCTATTAAAAAAACAACAACAACACACAGACACCTCAAAAGGTCCAAATGTAATTTTTATATAAAATAAGATAAATAATTTTAAACACATACACGAAAATATGCGCACCACAATCTGCCAATAAAAATTTACCAACATAATTCTTTTGGACGTTGTTCAATATGAAACGATGATACTTCATTTTTTACTTTATCTTTTTTTTACATTTTACTATTAAAACTTTGTAAAAATGGTACTAAAACCATGAGTTTAATGATTGGGGAGGTCAAATTTCCGTCGTGGTCTGTTGTTTCATTCTTTATTGATTGTGTAACAACTTGTTTAAACATGCACACAAACAGGGCCAGTCTTAGCAATTGCGAGGAATTATGCGGCTTAGTATGCGAAACGGATAGCGCGAGGCCCAGTTTGAGTAGGGATAAGGTATTAATAAGGATAATAAGTGAAAATTAAGAGAGGCGGCGCCAATGAAAGCGTGGGGCCCACTGCAGCCGCATAAGTTGCAGTGGCCTTAGACCGGCCCTGCATACAAACATCAGCACTTACATGCAAACGTAAAAACAGACTAATGGTTTTATATAGAGAGAGTGTGGCATTAAGGAATATCAAACTCTTTAACATCATTTAACAGATAGACATTAACCCTAACTTTAATCCCTACCACTATCTAAAACATCATTTAACAGATAACCGACACTAAAACGGTAATTACATTCAATACTCAAAATCATCATCTAATATATAAACCTAACCATAATCATAGACACAATTAAGTAATAGTTTTAAAAGATTTTCGAAGAGAATATTTTTTTAAGAAAGGTATTATGGTTAGAGTTAGGTTAAGGGTTGGTTAGGGTTAGGGTTAGAACTAGATATTTGGAAGAGAATCGTCGTTCTTAAAAAGGTTTCAAAAATGTATTAAAATAATATATATATATTTTTTTCTAATAAAACATATTTTAATTTTATAAATTGCTGTTCAGATAAAATGTAACACACACAATCAAAGGCATTTGCAATTGGTAAAAATATGAACGAAGCAATGATTGAACCTAATCGTTAAACACGAATTTTATGGAAGAAGTGCAAACATAGAGATACATTTATTTATTAAAATGTAAACAATGTTAACATCTTGTAAGTTAACTGAACTCGTAATCTTACTAGAAACTGAGCCGAGGGTGAAATTTCTAATATTGCAGCCGTTACGTCATCAGTAGAGGTCTCTTGTGTCTTTACAAGGGATAGCTTGTAACCAGTTCCTGGGTTTAGAGATAAGAAATGTTTGATCACCTTATAAATAAGAATTTAAAACCATTTGTATCTAACCAGGGACGGCCCTAGAGTATGCGGGGCCCAAGGCAGCAAACCATGAGCGGGCCCCCGGGCCCAAGGCAGCAGACGACGAGTGAGACTCATACACAAATTCGCATTTGTACATATATTAAAATAATGGGAAATTAAAAAAAAATTACTTAAATGTTTACTATATAACAGCATTGAAACATCAATAATTACAGTTTTATTTATTTAATTAAATATCCTAAAAGTAAAAAAAAAGATGCTAATAGTTAAAATGTCTTGCTCTGGCATGCTAATTGACTTAGCATTATACACTATATACACTAGCGATGGTTTGGTTGTATCTTCTACTTCCACCTTGTTTTTACAACTTGCAAGCAAAACGTGAAAGCTTTAGCGGCTGCGAAATCTGAAATAAGTTCATTATTGTCAATATCCTTAGCAACAATATTCTTCATTGACAAAATAACCAAGTTAAAAAGCCGATCTTGAATCATTGTTGAAGGCATATAGTTTTTAATTTTTGGTTTCGAAACGCTTCTTTCTCCGGGAGCCATAGTGACGGGAATAGTTAGACGTATTCGAAGTGCAATTGTGTGTGTTAGGAAAGTCACTATAACGCTTGTTTACTGAACGAAACGGCGAGATCATAAAATGGTCGTTGTAGGTGACTGCGGGGACTATGGAACTCAATAATTGCAACCCTTTAGCAAGCATGAACCCATCAAAATCCTTACATCGCGGGCTGTGAGTGAGCTTTTTCTCCAGATTCATACTGATGAAATTTACAAAGGAATCCAAACGAGTCATGATTGATGCCTTTGCAGTTTTTCAAGTTCAAAGTCACTGTACATGGACATGATTGCCATATCAACAATCTGGTTTTAAAAATATGTGCAAAATTTTTCTTGTTCCTCTACAAATCTATCATCTTCTCCTTCTTGTGTAAAATTATTTTTTTCGCACTCTCGTCTCTTTGAAAATGGGTTCATTTTCTAAATCCTTGGCCATTTCTTTTGCAATTGCTATTGCTTTAAAAAAAAGCCATTTCTGTTAGATTTCAACCATTTGCAATTATGTGCCATGCTGTCAACTACATTTGCTAGATCGACAGAATTTCTAAGAATTGTAATTCTTTGCTGATGTAATTAAACTGGAACAATATGTCACACCAAAAGTAGTTGAAACTATGAAATTGAAGTTCTTAAGTTGTTTGCACAATGACTCTGCTTCACTTCAAGCTTTTGGATCTCTATATTATATATAATAGGACTGCGATAAAGCTTTTAAATAAAATACAAAATACACAAACAAATTGTGTAATAAAAACAATAAATTTGAGCTTTAATTTTAAACTAACAGGAGAGTAAACGTTTCAGCTAATGCCTTCATCATTACAATAAACATAAAATACGTACTTACATAAGTAATAAAATTATATTTAAATTCTCAAAACATACTATAATAGGTTGTGCTGGGGCGCCGTGGCGCCTGCGGCGATCACCTTTTTTAAAAGCCCAACTAACTTGTCTTTGTATGATAAATACATAATATTAAATTTCCTTAAATGTACACAAAGTATTTTATAATAGTGGTTGTATGGCGCCTACGGCGCCCACATTTTTTGGTAAAAAACCCAAGTAACTTATCCTTGTATGAAAAATACGAAATATTCCTGAAATGCACACAAAGTATTTATATAATATTTACTAACAGTGCTTATCACCATACGATTTTAAACTAATTTTAGAAAGCAGCGCACCAAATTATTGCACCAAAAAATAACTATTTGAGTCAGTATGCACTGTTTACAACACAAATGCTGTCATCAAAGGTTCGTGCGTTGTTCGGTTAATGTTAATCTAGAAACAAAAATAATTATGATTTTTACACGCTTTTATTTAAGTCACACTGTTTGTATGTTGTATCCATTCATCCATCCTTGCTTCAAATCTTGAAACGTGAAATTAAACCACTTCTGGTGGTCCTAGAGATCTCAAAATATTACCACAGATAGATCTTGGATGACAATGCATTGTATCAAAATTTCAGAACGATCGAATGTACCGTAATTAAATTAAGCAATTTTTAGTTGATCTCTATTTATCACTATTTAGAATGTATAGTCGTCTGCTAGAGTTGACCTCCACGGCTCACTGGTTTCACTCCAGCCCTCGTTTACCGAATTCTAGTGTTTACATCAAGAGCAGGGGAGATCAGCGCGTTTCAGTCTGTAAATGTTTGTAAATAAAAGCGTGTCCTTTTTAAAAAAAGTTTTTTTTTACATTTTACTTATTAAGTCTATATTTTCAATTTTTAAAAAAGCAGAGTGATGTCCCTTAGTGAGTCAGTCATACATAATTGAGGGTAAATGTCTATATGATGATAAAATAGTTATGTAAAATAAAAAGAAAGGAAAAACAACAAACACTGACACAGGATATGGGGTAAAGGAGGAAGCATCAAAAGTTACAGTAAAAACCACAATGGGAAAAAGATTATACAGTTATGTAAAATTATAAATTTGGTTAATTCCATATCGAGCTAACGTACTAAATTGTTTTATAAGTCTATTTTCCATGTAGACCTTATCATGGGTATTGCTCGCCTATAAAACAATAGTCACTGCAATATCTGAAATTCCGTCATGGTAATAATAATAATAATAATAAAGCTCAAATTTATTGTTTTCATTACACAATTTTTTGGTGTATTTTGTAATTTTTTAAATCTCTACTTTATACTGCAACTTCAAAAGTGCATCATAGATTTACAGTACACATTATCGCACTACCTATCTGCTTTCCATACGGCTTTTCCAATCTTGTTTCACAAAGTGGTTTCACGGAAATATTTCGAACATATTTGGGAAGTATCACCCATCGCTTTGTAAAATCAGAAAATAAATAAAACAAACCCATAAAAACAAAGTTTTTGACTATAAATCCCTTATATATGAGAAATAACTAACAGTATTGATTATTTTCAAACATTTACAGACTGAATCTGTCTTAACTCAAATTTGCTTCATAACCCTAGGGGGGAGGGGGGGGGGTGGGAGGGGGAGAGGGGAAAAGTCTGGTCACCGATTCGCTTGACCGAGCTCAGAGTGACACGTAAATGTAAACAAAAGCGCCCCGTCGCTTCGTTGGGTCGCCTCAATGCGTCAGCTCAAAATTTCACGTGGGAAAAAAACAATAACAACCGTGAATTTGAATTACATACCTCATATAAGGATAAACTAAAAATGCATTAATTTAATTACGGTACGATCGATCGATCTGAAATTTTGATACGATGCATTGTTAGGTCAGACGGGTCAGTGTGCCAAATGTCAGCTCGATCGAATCACGGGAAGTGGGTTATTTTCGACTTTTGTTTTTCCGCCCGCCCATGAGATGATGAGATGATGAGAGAGATGATGAGACGGCCGGGAAGTTAATATAAGGGATTTAAAAACAGATTTGTTAAATTATACCCAAAAAAAGGCACTGCACCAGGACAAGTATTTGTCAAATCACATGGCAGCAAGCTGTAACTGTAAAAGGTACAAGGGTTAAAAAATGCCTAGAATTTAATTTGAAAAGACGAGCTTGTACGCCTGACGTATGCCCCTTCATCTTCGCACCGTTGTGTTATCCTTGACCGTGGATATTAGCCACTTCTAAACCCAATTTTATCAGTTCCAGTAGTAAGACTTCAAGCAGGTTTGTCCAGTACTTTCTTCTTCTTCTATAAAACGTATGAAGTGCTCATGAATTTCTTCCGAATATCCACCTTCTGGGCTTATATATAGTGAATTTTCAGTGACATCTTGGTGACTTTGGTCCGGTGTGGAATCAAGTATTATGACTGATGACAGACACCGTGCAAATTGATGTACATTTAGATTGTACATTTATATGTCATAATATAAAATATACACCTAGCCCCCCATAAGGGACCTAATGGGGACAGGAGTGTGTCCTTAAATCGAAATTGTCTTTAAAAAGGGGATCTACATTTATTTTCACTCACCATAGCAAGTTAAAACCTAAAAATTGCGTTTTCTTATTTAACATGTATACCTAAACCATACATTCTTACTAAAATGCACTATCAAAATTCCTTCTTGAATTATGATTTAGTGTGATTATAATTTATTATATTAGTATGCAATTTTTCTAAATATTTTAGCCTGAAAACATAAATACTATACCTTTTTTTTAATACCTTTGTTATTTTTTAAAAAGTCAAAGCGCGGGGCACTGAAAAGCGTGTGGCCCAAGGCGGTTGCCCCGTTTGCTTTGCCACAAGGCCGGCCCTGTATCTAACGCTGTCTCTGGCATTTTAATAATGCCATTGAAATCTAACGCTATCGCTAGCAAGTCAATACCACCATTGATATTGAATAATATACAATAAATATCTGATCATGCATTGCATAACTTTTTATTAATATAAATACAAAGAAAGATCGTATTCAATGTTAACAAGTTAATAGATCAGAAAGTATAGATTAAATAATACGGTACCATAAACATTCTTCAAAAACCAAGAAGACCCGTAGCACTGGATCACTCCACGAGCCATGATAGCAATTCGGTCACCAATAGCATCAGCCTCGTCCATGTAGTGTGTGGTCATTAGGATCGTGTGACCAGTTCGTTTGGATTTCAAGAACTTCCATAACTCTTGCCTGGCACTTGGGTCCAGCCCCGTGGATGGCTCATCCAAGAAAATGACCTTTCAAAATATTACAAAAATTGTAGATATGCACGATTCTTTATTTCTAACATTAAATTACTTCCTCAAACATAACACTGACTCACATACTATTTTTATTTCATTAACTGTATTCCTTAACTTTAACCCTGATCTACAGATAGTCTTGGTCCCTAATTTTTTTTCACAGGAAAGACTTAAAAAATTAGAACGTTCCCCTTTCTATATATATAATTTACCAGAAATTAGGACAAGCACAAGACGCGAGCAAAAAAGCATGAAGAATTACCAATCACAGTTTATGGTTTGCAAGCGAGGGTGGTGCAGGGTGGGGGGAGGTAACAACAACCGCAGTGCGCATGTCTCGAGACAAACAATACGCAGGCTGTCCCCCCCCCCACGTTCACTCGCGTTGTCTTCATTTCTTCGTGCTGCTGTTTGTGTCCGTTCTCTCCCCCCCCCGTTTTTTGAACTATCTATGAGCAAGTCTGCGGCGTATGTTACGTCTCTTGCAGTATCTAGAAAATTATATCTACATACTATCACATCAGGTGCAATAATTCAGTCCTTTATTAACAATTGCCTAAGAAGGATTCTCAGGGTTCACTGGCCGGACAAAATCAGCAGCCTGGAACTGTGGCAGCGGACAAGGCAGAAGCCAATAGAGCAAGAGATCCTCTAGAAGAAGAAGGGGGATGATTTGTCCATACGCAAAAAACCCGTTTACAATACTACAAGGCAAGCCCGGAGATGGAACCCCAACTGAAAGCGAAAAAAAAGGGCTGTCCAAGAAAACTTGGCGTCGAAAATTGGAGGCAGGCATTAAGAAAATTGGCCATGAATGGAACATGCTGGAGCAGCTGACCCAGGATAGGGATGCCTGGAGGACTCTCGTTGGTGGTCTGTGTTCTTGGAGGGATCGCAGACCTCTACGACAATCGGCGGATGCCACTAATGTACGAGAGGGCTCGACGAAAAAAACAACTATGCAATAATTAATTGCTCACTTTAAAGCAGCTATAATGAAGACAAGAAATAAAAACTCGAATGAGTATTTAAACGCAATTTCCAACAAGGAATTTCCAATTTTTTATCAAGGGAAATCATTCTAGATTACAATTCAAATAAGTAATTCTGAAACTAAACACAGTATGACGTCATATCCCCTCACGCTACATCACACCAAGAATGTGTCAATATAATGCGCACCACGCAACAATCTAACATAAGCATTAACAAAGCGGGAAAATCCCATTAACTATCATTCTAGATTACCTTAAAAGTCATTTCAAATCAATAATTTTGAAACTAAACAAAACAATTGCTTTCAAAAATTGCTTCTAAAAATACAACAAGAGTCCCATGAAGGTGTATACTTGAATCGTTCCTTCTCCAACATTGTTCTAAATATTATTAGCTGTTGTTTGACGTTTGTTTCAACCCGATAGATGTTATGGTCGGCGAGAAATTGACAAAATACTTATATTTTTTCGGTTTTTTTTTACTTTCCAGGAAATCCAGTAAACCTTTTCGGTATTTTTTTTTGGGCCGTTGCACATCCTTGGGACCTCCTTATCATATTTGCAAAGACCCGAACCCTCTATCTGGTATGGTTCAAGAGGAGTTACATTGTCAAGCTTGACAGACATTTCGAATCTTTTAACGCAATTGTTCCAAGGGACATTGCGATAACAATTGAAGCACTAATGTACCTATTAATACCTTATTGTTGCCACTGAAAGCACACGCCACGGAGAGTTTTCGCCTCTGCCCACCAGACAGTTGGTTTGGAAATGATGACTTTTTAGCAGTTAGGCCAACTTGATCTAGGAACTCCTGTAATTGCTTGTCAACTCCAGTTTTATATTGGCCTCGAAGCTACACCAAAAGGATGATAACACATATTTACGTTTTTTTTAAAGAAAGAAATACTTCAATCAAAATCCAAAATAGAAAAATATCACAACCAAGTATTGGTAATGACCACATTTTTTATACTAATACATGTTTTTTGTTATCTTTCCCTCCTAAGGAATAACGTTTCTAAGTTCGTCAAATCTTAACGATTTTAGTATGCGTTCAGGATTGTGAAGTTACACATTTATTGTTATACAATGCTTTTTTGAAAAATATAAAGCACTCGTAGTTAAATTTGATATAAATTCTATTACTTACAATTAGGAAATATTCTGACATTTCCTGCTACACCGTCAGTTACTATTTAAAGTTAGAGAAACATGTTACTTCTAACATGGACTGACTCTGAGAGGGCGAGTCATAATGAACGGACCCTATCTTGTTTCTTTTATGGAACATAATTTAATCAAAGTGGACAAGCATTTCTAGCGTTATCTGTAACTCACCTTACAGTAAAAAACAAGGTGCTCGAAGGCAGTGAGTTTAGGAAACAAAACATCGTGTTGCGGACACAATCCGATGCTCTCGCGGACTTTTGAAATGTGTGAATTGATGTCAAAACCATTAATTATTGCAGTGCCACTTGTTGCTGGGATGAATCCTGGGGATTGTATGTGGCTAATGTAATAAATTATTAAATACATATGTAATAAAAAGTGGTTAAAATGTGAATTGAGGCAAATGCGTACATTCAAATGGATGCTTTTGTTTAAATAGAGCTTAGACGTTTAATATATTTACCATTTATATCTTTATTTGAAATGAAACTTTATTTATTAGTACAGCAAAGTCCATTAACTTCCATTAAAGCAACAAGCAAGTATTGTTGAACATCGAAGCGGTCTTTTCTTGATAGTAGCAGCTGACATAGCCAAAGACTTACCCCCCCCACCCCACATTATAGAACTGTAGTGAATCTGGCTAGAGCAGAGGTCACCAAACGTTTTTCACGGCGGGCCCGATGACTGGCAAAATCTCGTGCGCGGGCCGCATAACTATTCTAGAATACAATAAAGTTATGCTTCCGTGTTAATCATGGGTCAGGGGAGGGCACTACAACAATAAACAAAGCTAAAACAAACAAGCAAGAAGCGACATCAAACAAATTAATTTGCTAAAATGTTATCAAAGAAGACAACAAAAAAAAACAAACAACAACATGATACGAAGCCGCAGACTTGCTCATAGATAGTGCAAAGAAAGGGGGGAAAAACGGACACAAACTACAGCTCGAAGAAATCAGAACAACGTAAGTGAACGTCGGGGGGGGGCCGCCGAAGCATTGTTGGTCTCGAGACATGCGCATTGCGGTTAGCTACCTGCCCCCACACTGGCCTACCCTAGCTTGCAAACAATAAACTGTGATTGGCCGACCCTAGCGAGGGTCATTCGTCATGCTTATGTTCACTCGTCTTGTGCTTGTTCTGGTGAATTATATATATAGAACATAATTTCAAATAGTACATTTTTGGCACAAAGAAGCCGGGATTTCGTTGCACGTGTGTATTCGAAATTTAATATTGAAACAATTTGAAGCCGTCGTGTATGCCGTATGTTCCAACAAGCATATTTATCATTTGAGTATCGTTGGCAGGCCGGATGAAATGCCGCCGCGGGCCGGATCCGGCCCCCGGGCCATAGGTTGGTAACCCCCCGGGATATGAGTAACAAACAAATTTGTTCACCGGTAATCATAGATATCAACGTTGTTTTGCCGGCGCCGTTGTGGCCCAGTAGCACAGTGATCTGATCGTTGTAGATGTCGATATTCACACCAGCCACAGCCGTGTTGTGCCCAAAGATCTAGTAGAAGAATGCATTTCATTTATACTTGATAGATTTTCAATAATGTACTCTAGAAAGTATCAAATTATTAAATATATTTCACAATTCATTCTTCTCTGTAGATAACCGAACACTATACCGGTCTACTCACCCCAGACAGCAAAGAGGGATTTTACAAAGAGAGTTAAACATGCTGTTCGGTTCAAATTGATCTAAAACTTTTACTACGCTCTAAATGTTGCTTGCTAATGAGTTTAAAAAAAATGCAGTACGAGGATGTAAGTAGACGCAATACTGTAATTAAAATACAAAATACACAAGCAAATTGTGTAACGAAAACAATAAATTTAAGCTTTATTATTAAACTAATAGAAAAGTAAACTTTTTCGGATCATGCCTTCGGTCAGTACAAATAACATAAACTACTTACAGGAGTATTAAAATTCTATATGATATACTGTAATTTACTATAATCACTGTAAGTGACTTCAAATACTGTGAATAATTACACTAAATTTTTACTATCCCTCCTTCATCCCCTCATACAACAAAAACAAAAACAACAACAACAAAAAACAACAAAACAACTCGCCTTTAAAACTTTATGACTTATTCTGTTCCATCATTTTTCGTTTTCTGTGCCACGAGATAGTAATTTGCAGGTTTCTTTTTGCATCTAAAGTATGTATTGTATTAATTTTTACCCGCTGAATAAGACATCTTGCCGACACGATAGTTATTTCTTTTTAAATCCTCTAAAACTCGTGGCGTCTGCTTGATAGCTTGATTGCCGAAAAAACTCTGGATCGATTTTTAACCTATTTTCATGTATGCTAGCGTGATGAAATTTTGCAGGCAGACTCGTGCCGACCATAAAAATGATCTATCAAAAGTTCAGCTCGATCGACTGTACTGTAATTAAATTAATGAATTTTTATATTATCTCCATTTATCTCTATGTAGCATGTTAACTTTTGTGCTAGAGTGCCGCGTTGCGTATTGTATTGAACAACATTTTTAATACTTTCTTGTCAGCCGGTGCGGTGTTTATTATATTGACCATACTTTAAAAAAAAATATTCCCAATCTTTAAATGTAAATGCTTGTAATTGCAAGTCTGTCTCCCGGTGCGCACTATATTAAACATGTTTTTATAACCCTTTTCCCGTGATCAAATCGAGCTGAAATTTAGCAGGCAGTTTTTTTTAAAACTAGAAATCCTTATATATGAGACATAACCACAATTTTGGATTTTTGGATTGTCCTACGATGCGAATTATAATGAAAATACTTTTAGTTCTGTCTCGTAAATAAAGGATTTATAATCAAAAACTTTGTTTTTACGGGTTTTTAAAAACTCTTTTCTGCCTAGCTTCCCCTCACAACTCTGTTGTATTTTACTTCTCGCCCCCCCCCGCCCCTAGCCTGAAAGCAGTCCCAACATTACATTATGTCTGTCATGTCATTTCACCTTGACCAGCTCTCGTATCTGTATCCCGGGTACAATATTTTTAGCGTTAGTTTCAAAGTATTTTGGATCTTGAGGCGGAAGTTTAGGAAGGTCCTTGGCGCTCCGTTTGTTAGGTAACCAGTACGCTGGCTGTGTACAAAAGAAATGCCAGTCAACAGATGCAGATTTGTTTGTGCTCTTACCAGTTGCAGATATATCAAAATACATGTATTATTGAACATATAGATGTTAGATTACTTCTAGATTGGTAATATTAAAATAAATAGTTATAAATTTGGTGTGCCATAACTTACAGGAAATAAATATTTAGATAAAAACTGGCTTAAAAGTTTCCTTTTCTTTAGGGTTATTTTTCATCTATTGGCTCCTACCTCAAACCATAAAAAAACAACACTGCTTGGCTAAAGACTTGGGTTTATTAAAGGTAGACTTTATTTCTGTGTGGCGATCGAGAAAATTACGCATGTAAGCATGAACAAATTGGATGATAAGAAATCGGGTTTTACGTACTGTAAGGAAAAAGTAAAAAGGTCTTGCGACTCCGAAGTCCCCCTTGTAGACCTCGTCAATATACCAGGTGAGTAACAAGTTGAACAAAGTGTTTAGCAACATGAAAAGTAAGCCGTTCAAAATTGAAATCTCACCGACAGCCTTGTCTCCTATGTTAACGAAATTTGACACTAGATCTAGTTGGAAATAGAGTAATAAATCCATTATTTAGATCGTTATCTTTATTTAAAAAAACAAAAACAATTTCATTATTTTTTTCAAAATTGAAATCTCACCGACAGCCTTGTCTCATATGTTAACGAAATTTGACACTAGATCTAGTTGGAAATAGAGTAATAAATCCATTATTTAGATCAGTGGTTCCCAAACTTTTTTGACCCACGGACCCCTTTTATACTCAAAATTTCCCCACGGACCCCCAAGTAAAAAAACCAACTTTATAAATGCATAGTACAAAAATTACAAAAGCAACATTTTGATGAAAAGTACGGTATTTATTAAAATTATCACATTTGTTTAAGATAAAATTTTTAAAAAAAACTTGGATTAACTTGATGAGATTTTATTAGTGTCTTTATGCCTGACTCAATGTTTGTGTGTAGGAACCGCAAATCCTCACGAGCTCCAATTTCTAGTCGTTTATTTTTTATATATTTTTGTTGTTGTTTTTAATGATGAGGTTCATAACGCCAATGAATCTTTGTTCTACCAAACAGAAAGACAGGAAAACAGTCAACAAAATTATGTACAATAACCTATAATGCATGATATAAAATTGGGATCTGACTTTGTAACCAGAATTTGTGGTATCCTAGTTCAAACAGTGGTATAAGTTTGTGGATATTTCAATAAGCTCATGTATTAGTATGTATTCATCTGTGTTTGGGATCTGAGTTTGTCCATGCGGTTAAGAGCTCATCTGCCAGTCGGAAAATTGCTATAGTGGCAAATGCCTACAAAATGTCCGCATGAAGAATCGTTAAGTTTTAACAGTAAGCAAGCAAATCTTTAACTATGTGGCAATTTCAAAAGATTTGAAAACTGAGAACATTCTCCTGAAGTTTTGTTTGCAAAGAAAAAGATTTGCAACAAACTCAAATATAACGCTTTTAGTTTTGATTAAATTTAATTGGTTACCTTGTAGTAGTTGTAGTTTCAAATTAGTTTTGTTAAAGTTGGGTAAATAATTCATTAATAAAGGATATGTCATTTTTTGAGTTAATTGTGATGCTAATTGTCTTTGTTTTCCAGGAATTGGGACAATGAATCAAAAAAGTATAAAATCGATTTAAATATTTACGTGATTATAACCAGCGTACTTCTGTGTGAATAAATAATCCATTATAGTCTTCTTCCTCATTTTCCAAACCGTGGTGAGCAATTAATCTCTAACTGAAGGCATTCCTTTTGATTTTATTAACTGCTCTAATGATATAATGTAGTGATACATGCAAACTTTCAATAAGATTTTTTTGGAATATTTGATGTTGATGAATGATTCAATTTACTGAAAATACATTTGGTACAGCATGTTTTAAGTATGCCGAAAATTCAAGTGTATTGCTTTAACTTCAAACATTTTTTAAAATTCAGTAAATAATGTTTCACCTTTCGTTTCTGTTTCCAAACATTTAGCCATACTTCAAATATTCAATAACACTGTATTGTTGGCATTGTTTCTTCGGCTCACTCATTGCTGGAATTACCTATTTGCTAAACAAGCTATAACTTAGGGCCCCTGCCTTCTTGGGGGCCCCAAGAAGTTTGTTTTCATATTTGTCACTGCTATAGATTATCTAGACTTCAAAAGGTCCTTAAATAGCTAAGGCCCCATCAAGTCTAAATTCAGCCTTGGGCTCACTCATTCTCTATCTGTTGTAACAGACCACTGTTAAGAATTATTAACGTTTTCAATGGAATGCTACAGTAAAGCCCTATTGAAAATTTTTATGATAGGCTACAATTTAGATAAATATAACTTCCCTACACATCGAATAATACACAACCTTGCAACCATCGTAGATTCAAGTTAAAAACTTGTATATTTCTACTTATATTTATAGGGAATTCGGCATTTCATCTACATCAAGCCTGACATTTCAACAAACCAAGTATTTTGATTGGTTATAGATGTGGGAATTACAGTAGTTCTAATATTTTTTTACATAAAACATTGTATCCATGAAGAATAGCACCTAAGATGGTATTTAATTAGTAGAACAGGCATTCACATACTATTTTATTTATTATTATTTATTTTAGTTTCAATAATAATACAAAATTAATGAGTTTTATTATTTGATTTTTAAACCTTGCGCGGACCCCTTGACGTTGTTCAGGGACCCCCAAATCAATTTTTATTTTCCACGGACCCCCTGAAAGGTCTCGCGGACCCCTGGGGGTCCGTACGGACCACTTTGGGAACCACTGATTTAGATGGTTATCTTTATTTAAAAAAACAAGAACAATTTCATTATTTTTTCTACGCTGCATTTCAATTGTCTTTCTCCTTACATTCTTAAAATCAAATGATTATTTTCAATATTTTTCTAACAACTTTCTCTATAGTGAACTTTAAGGAGTAATCTAAGACGTTCATGTACACATTTAGATGATTACACATGGCGTAAAAGGCTTTGGGACTTAAATATCTGCACCAATTATTCCCAAGTTAAATGTCTTATCAACAAACTGTGCGGCTCCTTTTTAACACAACACAAAACTACCAAGTATGCAATAAAAAAAATAAGTGTTATCCATCCTTTACTTGCCTCTTTTTTCATTGTCACCGATCTTCTTAGTTACTGCCACAAAACCAAAGCTGTAGACCATTATTCCCATCAAGTACTGAATGATTGTCGTTTTATTTCCTGTAATGGTCCGTTCTGAATTCGCCGTGAGCACGCAGATGAGAATAAACAGCAAAGGGACGGCGTGTCGAGCTGAAAACAACAGTTCACAATTGAAATTGATTCAGGTGACGCAAGAATACTTATTTCTATGGAAAGATCTCTCAGAAAGCAGTTCGTGTTCGCGCACATGAACCAGTAGCGTCACTGGGGGGGTGCGGTGGGGGCGGGCCGCCCCGGGTGACACCATCAGGGGGGTTGTGACACCAAAATGTAAAATTCTGTATTTTCCCCCCGTTATTTGGCACTGGAAAACTTGGAGGAGTTCTATGGGTTGGGTCGTGAGGGGGTGACACCATGAGCTACCGCTCCGGGTGACACCAACCCTGGTGACGCCTCTGAGTCATGAACACACTATGAATACACAGCGTAGAGTAAAGACCACTCTTAATACTCAGTCGCGAACATTAGCTTCTGTTTAAGCCGAATGTAGTTAGATGGGAATCCTTTCTCAATATGTAAACCTTGCATTAAAATATCATGTAACGTTGATGAATTAGTTTGATTTTTTTTTCTCTTCGTTCTGTTTACTTTATTCCCTTTGCCTGCCGCCTGAGTTTGTTTATCAATAGTGATTCTCTAAAGTTTGGTCTCCCATTAGGCTCTACAACTCGACACTAAGACCGTCCGTTCTTCATGCAGTCTGTCACAGTTGTCTCTGATCAATTGCTGTCAAGCTTTTGCAGTGACTTAAGAAATTCTCGCCACGCAGTTCCCTTATATTCCAGTCGCTATATCCTAGTTAACAAGGCTCGAATAACTTTACTCTTTTTTTTCTTGTTGATGGATTTCTGGATATTAACATAACGCTGAAGCAACATTTTATTTTATTTTCGTTGTAAGTTTTAGGTTTTTGTTAGTCTGCTGACGAAGGCATGTTGCCAAGAAGTTTGTTCTTTTATGTCGTTCTGCCAGGCTCACATATTACCGTTTCATATAAGATTTTACATAAAATTAACCAAGGACCCACTCCTTGTTAATTCACTTGGGTCTTTCCTTATTTATTGTTTAATTATGATGGGCTAAAATAAGGTTTCGGATCAGGTTTATGGTTTCAGTGAAAACAAAAAAAAACAACAACAACAAATAAATAGCCCGCCCCTCTCCTTTCCCCAAACTAGTTTCCCCATTGAACCGTGAACGTTTTTCCTCGTAGATTTATACAACAGCTCACCGAGGAATTTTTATTGATTTCTTATTAATTACAGACGCTCTTTTATACATAAGATTATTGCGCGCTACGCTTATCTATGGATGCTCTGGCATTTAAATAGAGTTGTGAATGTTTATGGTGTGTTGATTTTCTTAGTTTGTCCAAGGAACCAATCCCACGCCCGACAGCCCGAAGGAGAGGAGAAGGATTTTTATTTGTTTCCTCGTGTGAATGAAAATGAACAGTGTTTTTCCCCCTTATGTCTGTCTTTGTCTGAGTCATGTATCGTTTCATTTTAAAATTAGATTTATTTTTTGATATATATTTTTACCAAAAACGATGGTTGGTCTGAGATTTCAGGAGTTAATTTTAAAAATAAACAAGTAAAAACTACGATTTTGATTATAAATCCCTTATATTTGAGACATAACTAAAAGTATTGATCATGTTTAATATAATACACACCACGCGACAAACACGTACAGACTGAACGTGGCTGAACTCCCCTTGCTGTAAAAAACGAGGATGTGGTCATCGATGGCTGGAGTGAACTCCAGTGACACGTGGAGGTCAACTATAGCAGACGGCTACGTAGAGATAAACTAAAAATTCATTAATGTAATTACGGTACTTTCGATCGATCTGAAATTTCGATAAAATGCATTGTTCGGTGACAAGAGTCTGTGTACAAAATTTCAGGTCCATAGGATGACGGGAATCGGGTCAGATTTGACTTTTGTTTTTTCGCCCGACAAGACGGTGAAGTTAATATAAGGGATTCAATAACTGAGCTAACTTCGTTCAACCGAACAGTTGCATCAGGCTGCAAATAGCTTTGGTAACACACTAGCCACTCTATGACCTTCACCTTTCATCTCGTGGGCCATAATATTCTTTAACATGTCTGACCTTCAGCTAATGAGTTCTGAGGTTCCTTACCGGGCTCCCAGACCTTTCTCCTCATGTAAACAAAAAAGAACTTACCTTTTTTAATTACGCATGAAATGGCACGGGCTCTCAGACCTTTCTCTTAATGTAAAAGGTACCTTTTTTAATCACGCATGATATGGCAAGGCAGAAGATCAGCATGTTCAGAACCAGCAACACCATTAGGACAATTAGCAGAAAGGGATTCGCCAGAAACAGCCGGCCCTTTCCGGACACATTGACACAGCAGATTGTTGTTGTTGCAACTATCAGGACACAGGACCATAGAAAGTTCATACTAAACCACGCCAGCCAGTATATACTCTTGTTCATCCCCATTAACGACATCGTCTCCTGAGGAAAACCGACCACATTTCGATGTAAATGGACGTAGGCAAAACAGCTCAATGTTACGAGGCAATGAAATTAAATATAAAATATTTTTGAAAAAAATTATAAATGTTGGACTATAAAAGAAAATGTAAATTATACTTATAAAAAATTGAAAAATACATTAAACTATATACGATCCGAGGCGTATACATATGCCGCAGAGTTGCTCATTGATATTGCAAAGAAATGGGGAAAAGAACGGGCACAAACAGCAGCACGAAGAAATGGGGACAACGCCAATGAAAGCATGAGGCATTGTTGGGGTCTCGAGAGATGCGCACTGTGGTTGAGCTACATGCCCCCACCCTGCACCACCCTCGCTTGCGAACCATAAGCTATGATTGGTAGACTCTAACGAGGGTCATTCGTCATGCTTGCTTGCTCGCGTCCTGTGCTTGGGCTTGTCCTAATTTCTAGCGAAATATATATATATATATATATATATATATAAAGATTTGACAGTGGCATTACAAATAAATGTTACTGAACAATGATATGAAATAAATATTACAGTGAATAAATATGAGTAATATGAAACTGAAATGTTACTAGACAATGACATTAAAATTAGGTTTGAGAATGACATGAAATATAAATGATATTTTAAAAATACATGAAATATAAATTACTCTAAACAAATAAATGTTACTGGACAATGATCGGAATATAAACTGTACTGGACAATGACATAAAATGTAAATTATAATTGACACTGACAGTAAATATAAATTATATTTGACAATGAAATAACCTTTAAATTAAATTGACAATTAGGTGAAATTTAAATTACAATGGACAATGACATGAAATCTAATTGTTGCTAGACAATGACATGAAAGAAAATTATATTTGAGAATCTCACGAATATATAAATGACATTTTACAATGAAATGAAATATAAATTAAACTGGGCTAAGAAATTATACTGAACAATTTCATGAAACATTCTGGACCATGACATCAAAGATAAATTACACTGGACAATAACATGGGAATATAAATGTTACTGAAACAAATTATTATTTTCTTCTTTTTAGTCCACTTATAGAAACCTGGTTTTTAAAAAATCCCTTTTGACCTATATTTATTTTATTCTTTTTAGCCCACTAATAAAAACGTTGTTTTAATTTTTTTTTATTTACCTCTATTTATTTTACCAAACACCTCATAGCCACCCGCCCAACGTTTTAATGTCATGGCGATGAGGTCACCGGTTGAAGTCGGCACATTTAATCTAACAACGGCAGTCGGATACAGATGCTTATATAGAGATAAACTAAAAATGCATTAATTTAATTACGGTACATTCGATCGATCTGAAATTTTGATACAATGTATTGTCATCCAAGATCTATCTCTGGTAAAATTGTGAGCTCTCTAGGGCCATCAGAAGTGATTTAGTTTTACGTTGGCAAATTTGAAAAATTAGTGACAGACAGACAGACACGAAAGCAAGTTAATAAAAACGTGGTAATAAAAAAACGTTGTTATAAATGAGACAATTCTTTGTGTTCCGGTGGGTCAGTCCACTTCAAATTTTTTTTTGTTCAGTCCAGCTCTCTTATTTTCACAGGGTAAGTGCATTTCTCTGTGTTCCACTGGGTCAATCCACTGTTATGTGTTAGTAAATTCGTGTAAACCTTACACACATACGCACGCACCCACGCACGCACGTGCGCACACACGGGCGTCGCTAGTAATTTTTCCCGGGGGGAGGGACAAAAAAAGTTTTTTAATTTAACCAAAAATGCCATACAGGTTCAATTTCCAATTAAATTCAAGTTAAGTTTAACATAAGGGCCAAAAAAGCCTTAGAAATTAATAAGACTTACAAATTAGCACCATAATAGCTAAAATATAACCTATATTAATGCATTTAATAAATTAAAAACTTAAGTTCTCACGAGAAAATTGAATTTTGCTGTGAAATAATATTCGTGTAGAAACTGCAGGCTTACCAAAGATGGATATCAGAAATTTTTTTACGGGCTCAAAAAACACACACGAAAAGTAGAGCAATCGTGGGATTCCGAAATGCCTTTATTAGAAGATTTTGGGGCGTCTGCAGCATCTGACTTATCATTGGCATTGATGACAACGGTACAAGTTCAACAGCCAAAAAACAACTGAAGCAACTGTTCTTAATTGATTATCGCTGACACTTATTCATTTCCTAAATTGGATATCGGAAGATATGTCTGGACACACGACCTTTCAAATGAGTTAAAATTGCAGCTGATTCGTGATTGTTGGACCCCTGATAAAAAATGTATGATTTTAGAGCTGACGGCGGGGGAAATACAGTTTTTAGTTTTTAGATATGCATGGTTATCAGACTATTCACCGGCGCTTGTATACCCGCAAATGTTAATAGGTGCCTTTTGCAAAATATTGCGTATTGTTTCCGCAAATAATTAATTGGAGGAGTTCAGTGGGCATTTGTCATCAAACCATGCACAAAATATAAAGATTTCAACGAAGATGCACGTAGCCACCTGCAAAGCACATGGCGCAAAGTCTCTCATGAAGATGCATGTCATTTTGTTGCATTATTGGAAGCCAAAGCAGTTTCTATAGATGAGCAGTTGGACTCATTATTTAGAAGACAAATTCAAGAAAATCGCAACAAACTGGGTCCCATCATTTCTACAATCCCTTTTTGCGGCATGCATCATTTAGCACTTCGTGGAAAAGAATCAAATTCTGTAAATGTTTATGACCTTTTATAGTTTCGTGTTGAATCTCGAGATGAAGTTCTTGGTAATCATTTGTCAATATGTTCTTGTAGTGCTAATTGTATCTCGGCCACTACGCAAAACACTAAATCGAAATTTGTGGGTCTCTCTTGCATGAAGACATTGTTCGTGACGCAAATAATTCAGTTGCATTTTATGAGGAAAAAAAAACCAGGGCGGCCCAGCCCCAACCAGACGTCCCAGTCATTTATCTTGGGGCAAAGACCTGGCTAATCGATAACTTCAGGAACAAGTGGGACCATGAGTGAGCTGACAATACGACTGCCAGGGGAGTATTCGCTAACATGCCCAGGCCAAGCCGATCAGACCAGGGGTGGAGTTTAAGTCGCAAACACCAGAGTTTAGTGACTCAAATGCGAACAGAGATTGCCAAACTAACTCATATTTTAACAGGCTATACCATAACAGGGACTCGAACTGCCGTCATTGCAGCCTAGACTCTGAAACAGTATTACACTTGTTAACTTCGTGTCCTGCGCTAGACGTAGCCGGCGAGGTTAGGGAGACAAAAAGAGTCCCACGTGAAGACAATGTTACATGGCACTGCTCAGCAGATGGAGCAGGTTTCCCAGGTATTAGCCAAGGCCTTAAGAGACTAAGTCTCATGCAAAAAGAATTTTTAGAAGAAGAAGAAGAAGTTTCATTTTTTATACTTGCCGACGAGACAAATGACATTTCAGGCATTGAGCAGATGTCACTTGGTGTTAGAATTGTCAAAGAACAAAATGGGAAAATGATGGTCACAGAAGAATTCCTGGGATATATTCCAATTGTCGATTGAACAGCTGAAGGTTTAGCCAACACCATCATTACAAATTCATTAGAAATTGGATTAGATATGACAAAGCTTATTATTCAAGGATACGACGGATGTTCTACAATGGCAGGTAAAGCAGGAGGAGTCCAAGCAATAATTCGAAAAGCAGACCCAATAGCAGCATTTGTACATTGCAGTTCACATAAACTAAATCATGTCGTGAAAGATTTAAATATTGTAAATGCTGTACGAAACCCAATGGGAACAATAAAGTCAAATATATTGTTTTTCCGAGAAAGTAATCAGAAAAGAAAACTAATTCCAAATGTTCGTTTGCTATGTGAAACTAGATGGACACATAAATATAAAAGCTTTGCTGAAAATGTGACAGACATTGTTAAACAACAGGAATATTTAGAACAATCAGTAATGTAATCAGTTATACTTGCAGATATAATTCCTTTTTTATTTTATACTAGTAACAAAGCCCGCCCAAAGGACGGGAATAAGTGTAGGGTGACCTGTGAAGTTCATGGACGCTATGTTTTGGTAGTTGTTATGCTGAAGCGTTTGCAGGACATCGTCGTCGCAGGGCAAGGGATGTGGAGAACAACAACAACAATAACAGCAAAAACAACAATAGCAACAACAACAACAAAAACAACAACAACAGCAACAAAAACAACAACAACCGCAAAACAACAAAAAAACAACAACAGCAACAACAACAAAACAAAAACAAAAAAACAACAACTACAACAACAGCAGCAACAACAACAAAGCAACAACAACAAAACAACAACAATAACAACAACCAAAAAACAACAACAAAACAACAAAAAAGAACAACCACAAAAAAAAACAACAACAACAACAAAACAACAACAACAAAACAACAACAACAACAATAACAGCAACAAAAACAAACAACACTTAAAACTCTTGCCACTACAGGACCATCAAGGAAAATGCATTTAACAGAATTGTCATTGGAATAAGCGGCAGGCATCACTTCAAGATGGGAACGACATAATGAATTATGACAAAAAAACTGCACCAAAAATAACTCGTTTTGAACCTCCGCGTAATATGTAAATTTTTCTCCGCTAGTGATTGGCTGTAGGAGTCATATGTGTTTGAGGGACCAATCGCTATAGATGACGGGACAGAACGGACAGAAAGGACAGAACTTTGCCTTTTATTATATAGGATATATGTAAACTGTCTTCACTGTAATAAACTTTCAGGAAATTTAGTTGTTTTATTTTAACAACTTTATGACATTCTTAAAACATTTTTCTAAAATGTAGGGGGGTGCAAATGCCCCCCTTGCCTACGCCCATGCACACACACACACACACACACACACACACACACACACACACACACACACACACACACACACACACACACACACACACACACACACACACACACACACACACACACACACACACACACACACGCACGCACGCACGCACGCACGCACGCACGCACGCACGCACGCTCGCATGTATATATTACATATTATATAACATTTGTGTGTATGTAAACGGTACCTTCAATTTAAGTTCTTTTTCTTCAACGATGTGTTTGCCCGCGTAGCTTGCCATTGTTATGAAGATGAAGAACATATTTTCGCACACAAAATTCACAGCCGTGTGTCTCAGCGGAACTATATTTCTCTCGGGTACAGGCATGATCGTAACGTTGAGATGATAAGCTCTCCGTTTTAAATTCAGTTCCTTTTGCCAGTAGTTTATGAACACACTTGTTACGTAGTAGTTCAGGGCGGGAATTCCATACCTTGCGTAAACTAGAGAGATACAGACAAATAATATAGTACAAGTTGAGCATAGGAATATAGAAGAAATATTCAGCTAAAAAAACGAATGTATTGAACAATTTATAGAGTTTGAATCAAACAAGCCGGGAATCAATAAATACACATATATGCCGATAATTTTAGAGGATTCTAGTCAAGTTTTCACATATGAGCACTAGTCACCTTCGACCAATTTTACCTCTAAGAATAATTTGACCTTAGAGAAAGTGGTTCATATATCTTCATGCAACAGCAACTCCAGTTCAGGGCTATTAAATACCTAGCTTCATCTTGCACAAATGGTTATTACATACGGTAATTATTCCTAACTTAATCTTGCACATACGGTAATTATTCCTAACTTAATCTTGCTAGGAAGATTATTAAACCTAACATAATTTTGCTTGCACACACGGTTATTATACCTTACTTTATCAAGTTTGCACAAACGCTTATTATAGCCTAACTTAATCTTGCTGAATTCACGTGCCTATCAAATAACCTATGATCCCCCTTTACACGGAATTCTTATTTTGACACTCAAAATCTGTCACAAGCCAGAATTTAATAAATTTTGGATTGCTTATGGAATGAGAACAATTGTTTTAAGAACGTATCAAATACATTGCTTCATGCACCCATTGAAATGCAACTGTTAACAATATTCATTTCAACACAGTGGTACCTCGAGATACGAGTTTAATTCGTTCCATAACCTTGCTCGTATGTCAATTTGCTCGTATCTCAAAGCAACTTTCCCCATTGAAATTAATTTAAATGCCATTAATCCGTTCCAGCACCAAAAATTCTACCCCTAATTGTTTTTGTTACGTGTTTTAAAATAAGAAAAATATGTTTATAAATGACAAATATTGTATAAAAACATAATAAAAGACAATGCAAAGCAAAAAAAAACAACAAAACAACTGGTTTTATAAAGTGTAAATAAATATTTGTATTTTGGTAACTTAAATGTAGCTTACATACAACTTAAATGCTACTGCATTCTTAAATTTAGTCACTGCTTTTCTCTTCACTGGTCTGTGCCTTTTTCGCCGGATTAAAAAAAAACAACAAAAAAAAACTTGTCCAATGAGGTTTGTTTCTTCCTCCCTTTGAGAATGCTGCGGAGATGAATAAGGCAAGTGCCATTAAGTAGCTCCGATGCACGACCAGTTGCAAAATTTTCGGGTTTTTCTATTTTCCACGAACTGTGAAACTCTCTCCCATATTTCCAAGATCTCTTTTATCTCACTTGTAGAGATAACCTCCTCCACCTCTGGCTCTTCATCAAAACCAATTTCTTGCAGAAAATCCCCGAATGCTGCTGCGACTGTAACTCTCGTAATTCCTCGGTCGTCAGTTCCCGAGAGCGCCCCTCGACGAGCTCATTCACCTCTCTCTCATCCATCACCAGGCCCATGGATTTTCCCATAGACACAATCTCCTCCTCCTCTGGCACTTCGGGCCGTTCCCCGTATCTCAAATGTCGCTCGTATTTCAAAATAAAACTTCGCTCGCTGGACGGCTCGTATCTCAATTAACTCGTATGTTAGGGCACTCGTATCTTGGGGTACCGCTGTATGTCATAATTAAAAGATATCGTTTAAACCTAACAATATATACCTCTAGATGAATTTTTAAAGTATATCTATGTATATAATTCTCTTCATGGGACCATGCGAGACACCACGCAAGTATATGTAAACGAGTATGACGAATGACCCTCGTGGGGTCAACTAATCACAGTTAACGTTTGGCAAGCGAAGGTAGTGGAGGGGTGGGGCATGTCTTGAGACCAGCAATGTTTTTTTTACATTCACTTTCATTGTTCCTTCACAGTGTGCATGCAACAGCAACTCCAGGGCAGGGCTATTATATACTGTTGTATGGCACTGCTCAGCAGATGGAGCAGGTTGCCCAGGTACTAGCCAAGGCCTTAAGAGACTAGTCTCAGGCCTACAGAATATGTGTTAAGTTTAGTGTGCATGTATTTCGTAGTGTATTGGTTGTTACATCCGCCTGACATGCGGGAGGTCTCAGGTTCAAGCCTAAGTGGCAACATTTTAAATTTTTTTTTAAAATGCTTATGCTCGTTCTCCCCCCCCCCTTTTCTTAGCGAACATAAACACCGACTATCCAGGCATGCGCAATAGTGTGTACCCGCAGCAGTGTTTACCCCAGTCGCTCCTGTGTACTCCGTCGTTTTGGTATCTCCTACAGTTGTCTGAGCCACGTTGCCTTTCCATCGTTCTCTTCGTTTGTTCCAGAAGCTTTGTTTTGATTTTCCCCCTCGTATTGCCCTTAGTTTCCTAACCATGGTCAACGCTTCACATATATTAGGGAACATAAACACCGCTACGCATGTCACTGAAAAAAGCTTCGTTCAATGTTATACCAACTCCTTCACTAGGTAACAGTCTGTTTCTATTGATCGCATATTTCGTTCATAGACGAAGTTGTTGCTCTCCAACTTGGCTTCCTGGCTGTAATATTTGTTTCTCAACATTGGTATAACTTCTGTGACGAGCTCTCCGTTGTTCTCAGTGACGGAAACGTAGTCATAGACTCTCAACAATACGCTCAGTACATGAATACTTCAGGAGTATATGGCGACAAAGCAGAAATTGTGGCGATGTCCAAAATACTTCCCAAAAAAGCTTCGGTGGTTCCCCAACGTTCACTAGCGTTGTTTCCATTTGTTCGTGCTACTGTTTGTGTCCGTTCTCCCCCTCCCCCCTTTGTTTCTTTGCACTATCTATGAGAAAGTCTGCGGCGTATGATACGCTGCGGGGCGTCTAGTTTTCAAATAATTTAACTGATGATAGTTCAAAATGAAATATGGCAAACAATTAGAATACATAGTGTTAATGTAAATAATCATGTTTCTAAGAAACAAATAGAACATTCCTTATATAGTTAGACTTTACTCATAATGGAATCTCTATATCAATCTATCTAGTTAGACTTTACTCGTAATCGAATCTCTGTATCAATCGATCTAGTTTGAAATTACTTATAATCGAATCTCTGTATCAATCTACCTTGTTAGCCTTTACTCATAATGGAATCTCTATATCATTATATCTAGTTAGACTTTACTCATAATCGAAGCTCTGTATCAATCGATCTAGTTAGCCTTTACTCATAATCGAATCTCTGTATCAATCTATCTAGTTAGACATTTCTCATATCGAATCACTGCATCAATCTATCTAGTTAGACTTTACTCATAATCGAGTCTCTCTATCAATCTATCTAGTTAGACTTTACTCATAATCGAATCTCTGTATCAATCTATCTAGTTAGACTATAATCTCTCATTAATTGAACATATTGAGAAATCAACGACAGTCATTGTTTATGTCGAATAACTCAGAGGCCCAACACAACACACTCTCTCAAAATTGCACATTCCAAAATTGATATATTACCAACTGGAATCGAATAAAATTCGAAAAGCAGTCACTAAAATTGAACTTAGTTATTTAAAACTAGGGGTGTACCGGATTTCGGCTCTGGCTCCGGTAAATCCGGAATCTGGCCATTTTTTAAAATCCGGCTCCGGCTTCGGCTACAGCAGAATTTCACTTTATAAATCCGACCGAATCCGGCTGGTCGTTAGAGCCATAATATATATTTATAATATATAGTGGTCGAGTGGCAGCGCACTGGATTGTCGTACCGATGGTCACGGGTTCGAATCCGTGTGAAGGCAAGGGTTTATTTCCCGGGGCCTAGGGCGTCCCTGAGTCACCCCGCTCCGAATGGGTACCTAACACTACATGTAGTTAGGCGGCTGGGTAATGCGTGGAACCCACAAAGCCGTGGCCTGTGAATGCTGCATCACTTGCCAACAGATCATCTGTCATGGTCTGTGGACGCAACTATCTTCTGCATAGAAGGAGCGTCTGTATAGATAAGATAAGAGAAGATATAATAGCTGCGGCTCCGGCAAATCCGGAATTCGGCCATTTTTACAAATCTGTCTCCAGCTCCACCTCCGGCCGGATTTAACTTCATAAATGAAAAAAAAACTTTAATCTGGTACACTCCTATTCAAAACATTAACCTATTAATGTGTTAATGGTATTATAATTATTCATTGCATAGTTACCGGTAAGTCTTCACTTTTCAACTAAAGGGACTCAAACAAATAACCTTGGGGTTTAAATGTCGTATTTGGTCTATTCAATAAGCAAATTAAATAAATTTATGGCATGCAATCACAGTTATTTTATCTAAATCCTCCTTCTTTTTGTTACAACACTTACGATTCGCATCCCCAAAAATGTGTCTTTTCTTTATTTTAAAATCAACAGCGATTTTAAACTTTATATTCTTTGGCACGTTCTCAGAGGAGCAAGATTCGTCTTCAAAGACAACCAACCTCCGCCCGTTATCGGTCATATTGAGGTACGTGTAACCGTCTTTAACTGACTTGAAACCCATGGCATCAGGAACTTTAAAAAAAATATTTTTTTTTATTTCAACGAATTTTTTTAAAGTAACAAAATATTATTAAAAAATAATTCATAATGCGTTTGTATTTATTTTTTGTTCTGAGAAATATAACAAATACATTTACTTAACTGCAGTGTATCTAATTTTTACTCTTAAAAAAATTTCCCGCACAATTAGCTTGCATGGGATTTAACAGATGAGGTTAAATTTAATTATACAAAGTGAAATAATAAAACAAAGAAAGGGTTGTCGAAAACAATTTTAAATTCCTGCGACTGTTAACCCTAACCTTATAACTTACGATACGAAAATGTGACAAGTAGTCTTCACCTTACAGCGGCTTCTTAAAAATATAAGTGCATGTACTAGCTCAATTATTTACAAATAATAAAACCTGATAAATTTACTGAATGCGAAAACAATTATTAATATAAATCAATTCATGCAGTAAAAATATGCACGAATTATCTTATTTTAAATATACTACGCAACCTCCTTCTTTACAGAAGATTACTGCATCGTAAGCTTATCCACAGTATATGTACAGTCTTGCATTTTTATAAGAGGTTTGAATGTGGATAGTGTATCCCTCTCGTGGAACTAGAAGGTTTGATATGTGGATAGTGTATCCCTCTCGTGGAACTAGAAGGTTTGATATGTGGATAGTGTATCCCTCTCGTGGAACTAGAAGGGTTGAATGTGGATAGTGTATCCCTCTCGTGGAACTAGAAGGTTTGATATGTGGATAGTGTATCCCTCTCGTGGAAGTAGCTATATGTTTGACGAGAGCACATGCATTTACATGAAATAATTGTTAGTTACAAATGTTGTACCAGGACACAACAAGCTCAGATAGCATTATTGTTGGCGAGATTGTCTCCTCCCAAGTAGCAAACATAACGTTAGTTACACATGTTGTACCAGGACACAACAAGCTCAGATAGCATTATTGTTGGCCAGATTGTCTCCTCCCAAGTAGCAAACATAACGTTAGTTACACATGTTGTACCAGGACACAACAAGCTCAGATAGCATTATTGTTGGCCAGATTGTCTCCTCCCAAGTAGCAAACATAACGTTAGTTACACATGTTGTACCAGGACACAACAAGCTCAGATAGCATTATTGTTGGCCAGATTGTCTCCTCCCAAGTAGCAAACATAACGTTACAACAAAATAACCCGAATCCTTCCCAACATAGAAGGAAAATAACGATCTGAGCGATGCGTCCTACATCGTCTAAAATATCGCACAGTTACTTATCGTTATTACCATAAATGAGTTACCCAAAAGCATCTAATCCAGGCAAAGGGTATGTTATTTACTGATGACTGTAAAATTTATAGGACAATTAAATCAGAATAAGATAGCGAAATCTCACTAAACGACCTAGATGAATAACAGAAGTGGAAAAGTAATACTCCATTATGACATTCAATTCAGAAATGTTTCATCTGTTAAGAGTATCAAATTAAAATAAAATATTAACCAAAAATGCAAATTAGTTAGCGTCATAATAAATGACTATTTATGGAATCCATATGTTAATCAAGAAGAGTCGCACCTCTCTAAGCCGAACTCAGAGGGACCCGAAAAAAAAATTAGACTCACGGAATTTTCGAGTTAGGGAAAATGGCTTAATAGGCGCAGATTAGTCAAGGAAAATGTTGATATTGAGAGGGGGGCTGGCGGGGGAGGGGGGAACAGCCATCCCGGCGAGAAGGCATGACAGGAAGAGAGGCGGTATCTGATATTTCATGTGAAAGGAAGCCCCATTTCTTTGACATACCACCACCACTGAGAAAGCCCGTACCCCACACTTTACTCCCTACACAGTGGGATGGGGGGAGTAAGATTTTTCTTTTTAAAAGGAGTCACAGCATGCAGCAAAGGGATGTGGATTCGTCACCCTTCTTCCAGCCACTCCTTTTTCGTGTCTAGGTCATTTTTGGTCTCAAATTAGACCTTTACGTGGCTCTACGGAACACGTGTTCTGAAATGTCACCCAAGAAAAATAACTCAAGCACTTTGGAAAATTCGACTAAGGGAGGTTGGAAGCCACAAAATCTTCGAGTTAAGAAGATCTAAAATACATAAGTGTTATGGAATTTGGCCGGGACCTAACAATTAATTCGAAATAGGGAGGTTTACGACTTAGGGAAGATCGACTTAGCGAGGTCAAACTGTAATTTACAAAAGAAACTTAAGACTTTATAAAAAAAAATATTTTACCATCGTTATAAAGACATAAAATCTAAGTGTTACCTTAAATTTGTCAGACTTATACAAAAATTTACATCTTACGTTTTTGAACCATCTACCAAGACTAAACATAGATAAACGAGCATAAGTTTACAAAAAGCTTCAAGATACATTACTTTTGAATAGTAAAAAATATTCAGAATTGACAAGAGTAACAAGATTAGATTAACTTAGAAAAACTATAAAATAGAAGAGCAAGAGTAATGTCGTATTTAATACATAAGACATGAAATTCTAAGATGGAAATACAACGCAATAATCTTATAAAATTCCTAGATAGACACTGGGATAAAAACACATTTTTTTCTTTCATGTGCAAGAACAAACACATAAAAAAATATTTTCTTTCCGCTGAAATTCTCGCATTAAATCGGTTATCTAAAACAGACCAGGAAAACAAACTTACTATCACCATTCAATTCTGCGAGTAATGGATATAGGACTAGACATAAACTATGGATAAGCGTAGGATGCCATATTTTTTTTGTATAAAAGGAAAGTCTGTAATACACAAAACAGCTAAATGAACTTAGGAAAAAAAAATGTTGTCTTTCGACAGTTACAAATAAAACCTATTCCCTATGTCATTGAATTTCATAATATAATTTTTCCTTTAAAGTTTTGACACCAAAACTGTGGTGAGAATCGCACTTACATCTACCAGGATCCCTTCCCTTTGTGAACATCGTTGTCAGCGCTGGGCAAGTAGGCGTGTAGACTATTGGAATTCCAATGGGCGGACTGTGCGTAAAAACGCTATATGGTGCGTATAATAAGTCTTCTGGAGTCTTCGTGTCGACACTCCGTGCCAGAAAATAAGTGATCATCAACATAATTGTCGGGATGGCTGGAGTAAAAAAACAAACAATAACAATGCTTTTACTATTACAGATTGAGGTAAAGGAGGTTTGCGGGATTCCCAGATATTACTGCATTACTTGACAATCGGGGTAAAAACATTCACAACGCAAATTACTTTAAACGTAAAACTAGCTTGTAAGGAACGGTTAATGGCTACATGGCTAAGAATGAGTTTGGAATGTATTGTTACACATTTTAAAGGTTTAGGAATAGAGTTTCCCGAATTGAGTTTCGAGACTAGTTAGGACAAAATCGTTACTTATTATCATGGCTATAAAACTACCAATGATTTTGAACTTGACGGCTATGAATAGTACATTTTAACGAATATTTTGCGACTAAATTTCTACGAATGGCCTTGAGCTACATTCTAGGAATGGATAACATTTACGTTGATTGCTTTCTTAAAAAATTTATGCTGATACCCCCCCGCCCGGGGGAGGGGGGCAGTTGGTTAGAGCATTATAATGACCTTTACATTGAGGTCATCCTGATTTTCAAACTTGGGTAAAAATGACGGATTAAACAGTTGACTATTTTCTCGTCGGCTTCTCATCCCTAAACAAAACAAAATCGCATCTGCAAGTGAATAAAGATCCTGCTCCCAAAACTATCGGATTCCAAAGTGTTAAAAGGTCCTGCTAACTGGACTATCGCATTCGTTAGAGCTAAAAGATCGTGTTACCTAAACTAAGTTCGGGATACTCATTCTATCAAGTAATAAAGTCTCTATCTTCGACAGTCCCATCTGAAATCTACACTGTAGGGGTAACAGCTCTGTCAAATGGGTTTTATCTGCTGCTATTGTTTTTTGTCTCTGTAAAAATATTCTTACTTATCATATTAGAAAAAAATAATTATGCACTAAATATGACTTATAAAAGACAGACATAACTTAAATGTTAAACCTATTTACACTTTCATATTTACAACATTAGTGCAAGTAGGTTGCATCATTGTAAGCACCAATCAGCATAACGAACTATACGCACCTAGTTCACACAAAGAACCCGACAGCCCACGAAAACGGGTCTTGAAGTTTTTTGATAGCAGCGCACTAAACTGAGAACCAATGGTCATTGTAGTTCCTCACAGGTCAGCTGTGTACACACAGACCACACACGGTCACTGAGTGGCATTAAAAATGACCTTTGTATATTGATAGTGCGTGTAGGTGTATTTGTGTGTAAGTAATCATGTCTGCTAGATTTACTGAGTGTTCTTTCGGACACACAACTGTTTACTCATAAGGTACTTTGAAAAATTAGGGTAAGTCATTGAACAATTTGTTATCCAAACGTAAAAGTGTGGTCACCCGCCCCCCCCACCCCCCAAACTCGGTGAACTCAAATTTTGTCATTAAGAATAAAATTAATTTATTACAAACATTGGTACAATACAATATTTCATTCCGGGAAGTACGCCTCGCTCTGCCATAAAAACAATGTAAATAGTAGAGCGCAGCGTTCTCTTTGCTTTAGCCCTAAATGGTCCTCGCTGCCTATTTTAATTAAATTTAAATGATATTTGGCTTAGGCTTACTTAATAAATTAATTATAAACCAGTGACAAACTTAAATTACTCGAAGTTACAAGAGAAATATGTAAAGTATCTGAGGTCCTACAATTTTAAGAAGATGACCACCATTGATTTAAAAAAAGAAAATCAAAATTAAAATCAAAATACTTATTCCACAAAGTCAGACCATGAATATTTTAAATACAATTTTTTTCCCTTTTTGTTGAAAATGTTACGTCATTACGTTAAGTCTTCTCTGTGCCAAACAGTGCACAGACATTCGGGAAATCTCTCTATATTTTTCATTATTAAGAAATGTAAATTAGCAACAGCCAGTGGTAAAATGATGTGTTCTCTCGATTTGTTATAAAATTATCAATCAAAACCACACACAAGGATGTAAATCGCAATCATTTTCTTATTCCGTATGCAAGAACGAACACATTGTCATTAAAAATTCTCGTTCTTCACGTCCGGAATTAGAAAGAAGAAATGGGTTGCCTGAGGAAACCAGGAAAACTAACATTCTATAAAATTTTAAAACTCGAATAAAAATGCAAGACAAGACATTAACCATTGATAATCGAAAGACGCAATAATCTTCTGTGTAGAAGGAGCCTCTGTAATAGATAAGATGAAATAATCCTAACCCTATATGTTGTATGAGATATATATTTATTACTTATTTATTTTTAGATTACTTTAAAAAAGAACAATTAAAAATTTGAACATTGATAAAATAAACTAATTGTGGCTATGTATATTATGCCCCACTATCGGGCAGCGTACGACAATAAAATTGTACATAGATATGATGAAGATGCCATTATACTATAGCCTAACTGTCTGTCTATTACGCCTGTCGTGCTCTGATGTTCAAAAACTCTCTAATTAAAAAACACATTCACACTTTTCTGTTTTTCTTTTGTTGTTAAACTGTTTCAAAAATTTTGGAAGACCGTTCTACTGTGTGCTACTGATTGAAAAAAGCGCGCGCCAAATGATTTCCTTCTATGTTCATCAACTCCATCGCTGGATCGCAAGCTAAAAATATTAATAGTTAATGGATAAGTTCTATCAGTGAATATGTCAAGGCATTGAGATTCCAATTAGAGCATTAAATGATAAATCAAATCTGCAATATAATTAAACTAATATTCAAATCAAACAACAATTTTACGATTTCAGCGTTCCAAGGACAAACTAGGAGTTTAAAGTTTACCAGATTTCTTGTGACTCACAGTGAGTTATGAGTGTTGAAAACTTTCTTGTGATTCACGGGGATTTGTGAAAAACGCAACCTTTCTGGTGACTCAGAGACTGTGCTGTGAGTGTGAATATCGGACAGTGTTTTCAATTGTTCGAGTTTTTTTTTAAAATAAAGACTCTCAGAATCCGCTTCTGTTTTATCAGCCAATGAACTACATTGAAATACGTGAGCCTCCTTTTGAAACTATTCTCACCTTTCCCAACTCGGTTCAAATGTGAAAATTACCTTGTTCACTGTTAGGGTTTTTTTGACCTCAACTAATGGTCACGTGTGCTAAATCCTCATTGTCCCCTATCGCCAACCTACGGCCGAATGTGCTAATGTAACTCCTCCTGACAAGTCTCGGGGCAGGAGAGTGTTTTCTATTGCTGGGTTTTCAGAGAGTGTTTTCTATTGCTTGGTTTTCAATAGTTGAGTGTGTGCAAAAATGTATGGATCAGTTTTCATGTCACCTTGACCTTGACACACATTTCAATGAGTAGATCAGGTGTTACTAACCTGCAGACGAAGGATGGGGCTCGCATTGAAACAGTTTGAAGATAGCCAGATATATGATAGAAGATAGCCAGATATACGATAGAAGATAGCCAGATATACGATAGAAGATAGCCAGATAATCGATAGAAGATAGCCAGATATACGATAGAAGATAGCCAGATATACGATAGAAGATAGCCAGATATATGATAGAAGATAGCCAGATATATGATAGAAGATAGCCAGATATACGATAGAAGATAGCCAGATATATGATAGAAGATAGCCACATATATGATAGAAGATAGCCAGATATACGATAGAAGATAGCCAGATATATGATAGAAGATAGCCAGATATATGATAGAAGATAGCCAGATATACGATAGAAGATAGCCAGATAATCGATAGAAGATAGCCAGATATACGATAGAAGATAGCCAGATAATCGATAGAAGATAGCCAGATATACGATAGAAGATAGCCAGATATACGATAGAAGATAGCCAGATAATCGATAGAAGATAGCCAGATATACGATAGAAGATAGCCAGATATACGATAGAAAGCCAGATATACGATAGAAGATAGCCAGATATACGATAGAAGATAGCCAGATAATCGATAGAAGATAGCCAGATATACGATAGAAGATAGCCAGATAGATATATGATAGAAGATAGCCAGATATATGATAGAAGATAGCCAGATATACGATAGAAGATAGCCAGATATACGAAAGAAGATAGCCAGATAATCGATAGAAGATAGCCAGATAATCGATAGAAGATAGCCAAATACACAATAGAAGATAGCCATATATACAATAGAAGATAGCCAGATATACAATAGAAGATAGCCAGATATACAATAGAAGATAGCCAGATATACAATAGAAGATAGCCAGATATACAATAGAAGATAGCCAGATATACAATAGAGCATATTTCATAATTCAAATTTTAAAGTTTATCCCTTTTAATAAAAAAATAGAAACTAGTAATATAGTTCAGTTTTTTTTTGAAAAGCAATACAATGTTTTTTTGCGTAAGTTTATATATATTGTAATTTATAAGTGCACAATTGGAGCAACAATATGAATAAATTTAACGAAGAAAAAAAAAGAAAAATAAAACCAAGCAAGAATAAATAAATTTCCTGTAACAAAGAGACGCATTGTATCAATGCGAACCCGAAATCATGAGGTTGCTGTATGTGATTAGGATAAACAGCTACATATACAAACTTAAATGGCACATAAGTACTGGGTTTTCTTTGTCTTGGCATTCATGTATATCTATTGTTTGTTTTACTATTTAACAAAATGTTCTAATTTTGCACTTCGATGTTTAGGGTTCAAATTGCTAATGTCTCCATTCGCCTTCGTGTTCCAATAATAAATGTCTTTTTTAAAAAAAAATTCACCCATTTCCATAATGCTCTCATATTTAATTATACTGTTTGGAATTCTGATTGCTCATGTCAGTGTTTGCTATTGATAATTTTAACTATTTATGGATCTCATTGTTCGTATTACACCTCTGTTACTTTGATTACAAATAATATTAAGAAACTGAAACATAATCTAAAAATTTACAAGAGTAACACATCATTTAAAAAAAAATTATTATAGTATTTTAATATTTCAGGGACACAAATATAATATATAAATATCTAGATACACAGATAGAGACGTGTAAATTAGTATGTATGATTTATAATTGAAGCTTAAAACTGATCTTTCCCGCCCTCTTTCCACACATTTACTTTTAAACAAAAGGACTCAACATTAAACAAACATCAATACCATAAAATATAGACAACATGCTAGAAGTTAGTATGGTTCTAATAATTACAGATTTACGTGATAAATTCAAAAGTATCAAAGTCTTAAGTCAGGTGACCAGTTAACATAACCACAGAATAAATAAAATAAACCAAACAAATGTTTTGAATATCTGTTCTTTAAAAAAAAGACCAATCTAGCATTGTCTCGGGGTTACATTTTTACATCTTTGTGCAATCAAAATTTTCTCCTAATATGTTGGTAACTCAAATCATAAGTAAAAGTTATATAACTGTTCTCATTCTTCTATTTATTTCAGTTTAATCATATTTATCTGTAAGTAAATAAATCGTTTATCTGAAGCATAAAGTTAGTAATATGTTCACTTGCCTGTAAATAAATAATCTAACCCAAAGATACGATCACCTTTCTGTGACTAAATCCGGAGACTTAGTAACAATACGTTCCTTTTTTAAACGCAATGATTAATTTGAAACACTTTGAACGTAATAGAGTGAAACTTTTCAAAAAATTTAATCGCATCAAATTTTTCCCACATGCTGAAAGTGTTACAATGGATGTACCATCATACCAGATTCTAGTTTTAGCTGACATGATGGTAAGATGATCAGACAATTAGATCAGATGGTCAGAAGGTCATATGTTCACAACAGGCTAATTCTAGAGCGAGTGGCTCGACCGCGCAGACGGTCATTTTGTTTCATCAGCATCAGGAAGACTTGTTCCAACGTCGACTGCTGAACTCGGTAGCTGGCGAAGCCAAAGTCATCCTGCGCTTGTTGGAGAATTCCAAAGAGTTGGGACAGGGGAATGTCTGTGTCTTTTATCTGAATGTGGACATAAGCTTCCATCTGATTAAACACCTGCAAATCGTTGTATAGAGTTATTAATATTTTTAATGGTGTATCAGAATGTCAAACTCAAAGAATGATTTTTAAAAATTTAATAAAGCTCTTTGAACTGTTACATAAGAGAGTAGATCGGCCTGAGCTTTTGTAGACTAAGCTAGTCACTTTTAGCCATTACAACCACACCAAAAAGTGTGGGTGCGTGCGGACGTTAAGCACACTGGTTGGCACACGGGTTGGCGCACTGGTTGGCATTCGGGAGACTTTGAAAATTAGTTACAATTCATTAAGTGAAACATCACAAATTTTAGGTGTTGAATTTCCCCAAATTTTATCACCAACACTGCCCCCATACAGTCAAAGCTGCACGTCGAATAAATTGCAGTAACGTGAACTTCACACATAAACTTGTACATTGCCTTTTAATAACTGAAGACTTCAGTTCACTATGTGGTATTTACATTCTGTGTTTATTACAACTCCTTGCCCTGAACTTATGGCATCTACCCCCCCCCCAACACACAAATAGCTGTTAATAAACGAGAATGAAACGGTTGCTTATGAGACACGACATTAAAGAGGTTACTTTTCACAATAACCTAACTTTTTAATTACCTAAGATTCTGTAACGGCAGCTGAAACCATTTTCCATGATTAACCAATTAGTTTCCTAAGTACAGATTCCGCCTAATTAACTAACGATGTGTGCTGTACATTAACAATATTCCACAACTCTCTTAGTATTTTCTGCTTACAGATGCCTTAATATTGGTGCGTGCAATGATCTATTTCAGTAAGGCTACGTATTTTCCACCCCCATCGGAATCTTGTGTATATAGTATGTGTGTGTGTGTATCATGTGTTTGTATGTGTATGTATGAGTGTGTGTGTATATATGAGTAGTATAGGTTTGGACGTTTCGGGTATTATTTGGGTGGCGCGCCACCGTGCCGCCACCACAGCTGTTGCCGTTACCGGTGGCGACGCGAGCGGTAATTAATTATGTTAATTAGAGGTGTCATGTTGTTATACAACAGGTTAATTAGTGTTAGACATGTTAATTAGTATGTCATGATACTTATGTTAATAAGGATATCATGTTGTTATACAACATTGTTGTTAATTAATTATGTTAATTAGTGCGTGTGTTCTTGTGGTATATTATATTTTCTGTTTAAAGGGGGATAATCATGTATTTAAGGTTTACTTCCCCTTTTATAATTTTTTCAATGTATTCAATTATTTAATTTTTAACCTTTTTAATATTCATTTCATAATTGAGTGTTCCTCAAATTATTTTTATTTATTTAAGTATTAAGTGGTTCTCAAGCTATTTTTTAAAAATATTTTTAAAAATATTTCTTAATTGTATTTATTTGTTGAATGGTAGTATTTTAAGGTTCTCAAGGTATTTTATTATTTTTTAAATTGTATTTTATTTGTTGAATGGCCGTATTTAAAGGTTCTCAAGCTATTTCTCTTTATTTTTTATTGTATTGTTGAATGGTAGTATTTAAAGGTTCTCAAGGTATTTTACTATTTTTAACTGTATTTTATTTTTCTAATGGTCGTATTTAAGGGTTTTAAGTACTGTTTTTATGTGTTTCAGGTTGTTAGGCGATGTATTTTATTTGGGGTACTCTGCTGGACAGAGGTTGTTGGTGGTGAATTTAATTTAAATAACATAGTGGGGGCAGTCGATGGTATAAGTTACAATTAAGAAGGGTTTAGTATATATTATAATTAATTTGACAACTTTAGGAGGGGTGGAAAAAATCGCGATGTTTAGTCCTGTGATGTTAGCATAGAAATGGTGGTATAAAGTATGTACTAAAAGTGACGAAGTGGATTTAGAATGCGTGGGTTTAGGTTAAAATCAATAGTACAAACGGCGAGAGGGTTTGGATGGACAGATGTTACCACTTGATGTATGACCATTTTAATAAGTTAGTGGGGTATGGAATGTGGTCCAGGACAAGTAACGCATAGTTTTAGGTGAAAATCAATAAGACAAATGAGGAGAGGGGTATGGACGGGGGCAATTGCAAATGTTGGTGGTTAATTTAAGGTTGTTTTCTTTGTAAATTTAAATAATTATAGTAGTTTTATAGGATTTTCTAAACTAAAGCAACAGTTTTCATCTTAGTGTGGGGATCTATGTTATGAAAAGGTCTTTTTTGTTTTGTTCGTAGTATTTCTTAATTCTAGGATTTCCTCTAAGTTTATTCGACAGCTTCAGCCATGCTTCTTATCTTAGTATTGGAATATTTTCTAAGTTTAACGGTGTTTCCTTTCTTCCTTGTAATAGTTTTATTGGATTCATATTTTAAGTCAAGAGGTCTTTTATGTTTCCTTTCTTAACTAGATGTGATCAGCTAGTAGTAGAAATATTTTATAAGGTTAACCGAGTCATTTTCTTCATGTTTTTTATTCATTAGAGGTGCTCATCTTAATGTCACGGACAGTTTTATAAAGTTCAATGGTCCTTTGGTTGTATTTTGTTTTCATAATTAGATGTACTCATCTACTCTTGACAATATTTTATAATTTGAAGGGTCTTGTTTTTTTGTTGTTTCTTAGTTAGAAGTTCTCCTCTTAGGAACAGGGACAAATTTTTTTAATTTCAACGGAATCATTTTCTTAGTGTTTTTTCTAATTAGGGATTCTCATTTTAAGTCCAAGGACAGATTTCTAGGTTCAAGGGACTCGAGTTTGTTTGTTTTCTTAACTAGAGATTATCAATATAGTGTCGAGCACGATTCTATAAGTTCAATCAGTCTTTTTGTTTTTGTTATTTACAGATTCTAATCTTAAGATCGGGCACAGTTTTCTAAGTTAAGTTGTCTTTTTTTGTTAATGCTATTTTCTTAACTAGAGATTCTCCTCTTAGGGACAGAGACATATTTTTTACTTTCAACAGAATCATTTTCTTAGTGTTTTTTCATAATTAGGGATTCTCAGTTTAAGTCCAAGGACAGATTTCTAGGTTCAACAGTGTTTGTTTGTTTTTCTTTCTCCATATACTATCGGTACCAAATTTGGTACTTTTTAAAATGTTGCTTTGTGTATTTTTACGATAAATATTTTAGTTTGGTTGAATAATATTATTTAAACTTGAAGACATGTTTAATAGTGTCAGGTAGACTTTGATAAAGGGGGTAGGGCTTTATAATTCAACCATTCAACAGGTGTTGTAAATATTTTTTAAACTAAGGTTGTTGTTTTTTTATTCGTAAGAGTAGCTTTTTAAAAGTAATTTATTATTCTGTAAATTAATTTTAATTTTTGTAAACAAGTTTTCTGACTATTGTATTTTGTTGTCTAGTTTTAAACCGAAATTCAAGTGTAAAATAAGTGATCTCTTGTAAATTGTTTGTAAGGAAGGTTATAATTTATGGTTTTGGTTAAAATTTACACATTTATAAATCAGTAATTGTTAACATTGGTAGGTAATTTTTGAGGAAGGGAAAATATGTGAAAACAGGATATCGTTGTAGCGAAAGTTTAGGAAGCTATACTGTATCACTAGGGGTTATTACAAGTGATTTGTAAAGATTTACAGGTTTATGTTTATACTTGGAACACTAACGATTAGAGGTTGTGGTATCTAGTTGGTCACCACATGTTGGTAATGGCCGAGAGTGTCTTATTGATCAGGGAAGGGAAACAGATGGGTTAAGCTACAGGCGAAAATATGCAGGCTGGTGAAATATAAAATAGGTCAACTACTCGGTGAGATTCCTATATACAGGTGGTTGTGAAAACTTATTTGTTTGAAGGACAGTTAAGAATTAGAGTGGTTGCAGTAGTTTGTTCGTTTCATCAAGTCCCTAGGGTTGCTGTTGTTTGTTCATTATATGTCTTTCACATGTATACAACAAACCGGTACAATAATCCAAAAAGTTAGCGCCTCGTTTTCCATCTGTAAGGTCCATACGCGGGATGGTTTAAACTATTTTTGTTTAAGTAATGTAAGCTTTGAGTTTTAGAGTTATGTTTTACAAATAGGAACTCACACTGTCACATGACACGAGTATTTACAATAAGGCTCTAAGTTTCTCCCCTTTTAGTCTCGTCTTGTTAATAGGTGTGATAGAAAGTCTGCGGTAAAGACTAGGTGTATTTAGCTTTATGTGCACAGTCTCCTAGTTCACGCGTTTTCTATGTGAATGCAATTTGTATCTAGCCTCGTATACTAGATTTTATGACTCAAAAACCCAAATGTCCAACCCCAGTAGCTAAGTGATAGCCTCCAGGACTTGAATTTACAAAGGCAAGAAAGTCTAAACAGAGTTTATTGATACATAAGACTATAACTATAATTTATAAATATAACAAATCAATGTTGTTTATTTTTCCTATTTAATCATATTATGTAGTAGGTCCACAATACTTTGGTTTGATACTTATAAAAACGAACTTTTAAATAAATTATTAATGAGTTTCTCTTTATCTTGACGCAACTACGGTGGCAACGGCACCAAGGCCAATAGCAGTAAATAATACACCTTTCCATATCTTTCCCGCTAAGTCCCCGTGGTCTTGGAAGTACTCAACAAATGTATCCTGAAATTTAGAAATAATACATGTTGTTTGTTGTATTTTAAAAAGGCACCTTAACTTTATTGTAACTAGCATGGAATGAGCGGCAACTCCCCAATATATGTCAAATTAGGTAGTAGAGAGAAAATAGTGATGATAAGTGAACTCTGTCTATGTCTTATGACCGGTCAACTGTTAACATAAATAACTAAAACTATTTAGACACCCCCTCACCTAATTAATTAAAATAATAAAGATAATTACCCATCCACCATTGTCGAGAATCCATATACCAAGTTTGTTAGCAACATATTTTCCAACAAATAATCCAATTTTCTTTTGATATTGTTTTGACCTCAAAGAATATGAGTCACTGATTTTATCAGATTCTGATTCATCTTTTACGATATTGTCAACGTAGTACTTAGCAAGTCTAGCTCCAAAGGCATAAACAGCAACAATTCTTCCCCAGGTAACTTGTCCATCTTCAAAGATTTCATCAGCAACAATAACAAAAGTTGGAAATGTATTGGTTTCATTAGGTTTTAGTCTACTGACCATGCCTTTAAAAAATAAATCATAACGATCTGACAACTCTTTAACAGTTCGCCTTAATGTGCTACAATATCTATTGGGAGGTTTTTTAGAATTTGTTTGGTTAAAATTCAGAACTAAATCTTCTCCCATAGACTCTGCATCATGACGAACTTGATCCAACGATGAGTTAGAAAATGTTTGTCTACGATCTTCTCTCACTCGGCCAATATCATTTAGTCCACGGGCTGATAAAACACCAAAGAGTTGAGTTACTTGGACAAATAAATTTTTGTTGGAACCGGCCATTACTTTATGTTCTATTTCATCAAATGTATTATGTTCTGTGGTTGAGAAAACCAGACTATTGTGTTCGCGTCCGCTGCTCGTCCGTGGAGTTGGTTTCCCTAGCTAACCGATGGTAATGTTGTGGAGCAACCACCATAACTTGGAACGATTTCTGTCTGTGACTCTAGCTTGCTTGAAAAGTTGAGAAGAGTGGAAATGCTAATTTATAGTATAATATAGGGGTCGGGAAACATGGCTCCCGAGGAAGATGTGGATCGACAAAGTCAGTAAGGGTGGTAGAAGATATTCTTGTTAGGGTGATGACAGTTGTGTGCATGGAAGAAGTGCTCAGGTTGTCGACAAGGGTAGAACAAATGTATGCCGTTGGAGTAATAGTAACAGACTTGGAATTTGTCGGGGGTGTTTGTAAAAGAGAGTAAGGGAAACGATATTGTCACGGTCATGAACTAAGTAGGAAGGGAGAGCAAAGATACACAGCTCGAGTAAAAGTAAACTTGTAGAAAGACAAACGGTCGTGATAAATAAAACGAGGGTCATGTTTTCCTTTAAGGGACGGTTATATTTTTTTTTCTTTTTCTAGAGCCACATTTAACAACATCACTGTTCCCTCTTTCTTCCTTCGTTCATTTGTGGTTGTAACTCTGTTTAATTTTGTTGATGTCGTAGACTTCAAGAGGTCTTTCTAAGCATTTTAGAAATCTTATTTTGTCTTGATAATCATTTTTTCGACATGTTGAGATTTCATTTTTTCTTCTGAGGGTTTTCTTTTAGTTTCAAGAGGAATGATTTTTGAGGAGATGAGACGTAACCGTTTGAATACCAGACATAAGCGCACAGTTCAACGAGACATGGATCGCGCAATTTACATGACCGATTTGAGCTATCGTGTATCCACTATGTCCGATTAGAAACCCATCACAGGAGGTACGGTGGGCGCAACCTACCAGACTAGAAGAATTTTTCGTTCGACTAGTGAAACGGATAAACAAGAACGATGATGATGATGATGAACTTGTCATGTTTTTTAGTTGTAACACATAGGGTCTAACGATGGTTATAAGACATTAACGATAGATGATAATAAGACTGAGGATACACCGTCACTTAGAGAAATTTTGACTTGACTACCCCTCTGGATCGGTCACTAAGTTGTAGCAAGGGGTTGACTAAAAACAACCCCAACCCCATTTACCTTCTCTTCCACTTTAGATTCAGATATAACCTACATCTATTTTTCTTTTCATGCGAAACTTAAACTTGAAATTCCGATTTTCCAAAACACTTTAACCAACAAACATGTCCACATTAAACTTCCCCTCTGTACCAACCCACTTCTCATCTTGTAACACTCCTGGCTGATAATTCAAGACATCCCTCCTTATGATGACAACTAACCCTTCTCATCTTTTTTTCCCTCCATGCTATTAATTTACAATCTGCATCCCCATGTTGTCTCCTAGCCCTTCTCGTCTCTGTTAATAATGTACAACATCTCTCCTCACATTGAGTCCTAAAGTTCTCTTGTCGTTACACTCCCACCCAAAAATTTACAAACTCTTCCCGTTGACTCCTAATTCTTGTCGTGTTGTTACACTCATTGTTAATAATTTACAAACTCCCTCTTCACGTTGACTCCTAACACGGATAGTGTTGTTACACTCAACCTCCATCTTCACGTTGACTCTTAAACCGTCTCGTGTTGTTACACTCACAGTTAATAATTTACAACCTCCCAATTCATGTTCACGTCTCGTGTTGCTACCCTACCACCTAAAAATTTACAAACACCTTCCTCACGTTGACTCCTAAACCCTCTCGTGTTGTAACACTCACAATTAATAATTTACAACCTCCCTCCTTATGTTGACTCCTAGTCTTTCACGAACAATTTGCTGCTACTTTTAACAAACATCCTTATTCGTATCTACGTATCTCACTCCATCGCTTGATTTCTAAAAAGTTCACCTATCCCTTAAGTTTTTTTACTTCATCTGTTTTAAACAGATTGAACTTTCCAAAGTTAAACATACCAATAACCATACCCTTATCTGTTTGCTTCACTCGTTGACTCTAAAACTCACCCTATGTCATTAATTAAAACCCGCCCCACACCTTTCCACTTCCTTAATGCTATTGATTTCCCTCATTCCACTGTCAAGTTAAACAGCTGCAATACCAGCTCACCATCTCCGTTAACTTTCTAAATTTCCATACCTCGCTTTTACCACACATTCCATTTATTTACAATTTCAACCAAAACAAAAGGTCATAACTATGCCTCCTTGTAAGACTGATTCCTTACCCGGACATCACCCAAGTACTGTTTTCTCTCTATCACTCCCAACTACAAAGTGATCCCCTACCTAACCATCATACTTTGTTTTCTTCCTATCTTTTATCACAACGTTTGCCCTAGTCAAACTAACATCTCACCCTACTACTGTTTTCTCTCTCTCTCTCTCTCTCTCTACCTCTCTGCTAGATATTTTATACCTACATCTCACACAAGTTACTTCCCATCTTGTATCATCCTACTACAACCTCCATTTAGTTTTCACCGTACGTCGTACTCCTAAACACCTAACTTTCAAGACACATTTATTGTTCTATTAAAATCAACCCAACAACTCATCTTCAAATAACTTCACACATCACGGCTTTGACTTCTTTACATCCAACTCATTTGCTCTTTTACTTATCCCTACCCCAGCAAAAACCCATCCCCTCTAAGGAAATTTATTGTTGACAATACTCTAGCTTTCCCCCCACCGTTGTTTTTAGTCAACCCCTTGCTACAACTTAGTGACCGATCCAGAGGGGTAGTCAAGTCAAAATTTCTCTAAGTGACGGTGTATCCTCAGTCTTATTATCATCTATCGTTAATGTCTTATAACCATCGTTAGACCCTATGTGTTACAACTAAAAAACATGACAAGTTCATCATCATCATCATCGTTCTTGTTTATCCGTTTCACTAGTCGAAACGAAAAATTCTTCTAGTCTGGTAGGTTGCGCCCACCGTACCTCCTGTGATGGGTTTCTAATCGGACATAGTGGATACACGATAGCTCAAATCGGTCATGTAAATTGCGCGATCCATGTCTCGGTGAACTGTGCGCTTATGTCTGGTATTCAAACGGTTACGTCTCATCTCCTCAAAAATCATTCCTCTTGAAACTAAAAGAAAACCCTCAGAAGAAAAAATGAAATCTCAACATGTCGAAAAAATGATTATCAAGACAAAATAAGATTTCTAAAATGCTTAGAAAGACCTCTTGAAGTCTACGACATCAACAAAATTAAACAGAGTTACAACCACAAATGAACGAAGGAAGAAAGAGGGAACAGTGATGTTGTTAAATGTGGCTCTAGAAAAAGAAAAAAAAATTATAACCGTCCCTTAAAGGAAAACATGACCCTCGTTTTATTTATCACGACCGTTTGTCTTTCTACAAGTTTACTTTTACTCGAGCTGTGTATCTTTGCTCTCCCTTCCTACTTAGTTCATGACCGTGACAATATCGTTTCCCTTACTCTCTTTTACAAACACCCCCGACAAATTCCAAGTCTGTTACTATTACTCCAACGGCATACATTTGTTCTACCCTTGTCGACAACCTGAGCACTTCTTCCATGCACACAACTGTCATCACCCTAACAAGAATATCTTCTACCACCCTTACTGACTTTGTCGATCCACATCTTCCTCGGGAGCCATGTTTCCCGACCCCTATATTATACTATAAATTAGCATTTCCACTCTTCTCAACTTTTCAAGCAAGCTAGAGTCACAGACAGAAATCGTTCCAAGTTATGGTGGTTGCTCCACAACATTACCATCGGTTAGCTAGGGAAACCAACTCCACGGACGAGCAGCGGACGCGAACACAATAGTCTGGTTTTCTCAACCACAGAACATAATACATTTGATGAAATAGAACATAAAGTAATGGCCGGTTCCAACAAAAATTTATTTGTCCAAGTAACTCAACGCTTTGGTGTTTTATCAGCCCGTGGACTAAATGATATTGGCCGAGTGAGAGAAGATCGTAGACAAACATTTTCTAACTCATCGTTGGATCAAGTTCGTCATGATGCAGAGTCTATGGGAGAAGATTTAGTTCTGAATTTTAACCAAACAAATTCTAAAAAACCTCCCAATAGATATTGTAGCACATTAAGGCGAACTGTTAAAGAGTTGTCAGATCGTTATGATTTAGTTTTTTAAAGGCATGGTCAGTAGACTAAAACCTAATGAAACCAATACATTTCCAACTTTTGTTATTGTTGCTGATGAAATCTTTGAAGATGGACAAGTTACCTGGGGAAGAATTGTTGCTGTTTATGCCTTTGGAGCTAGACTTGCTAAGTACTACGTTGACAATATCGTAAAAGATGAATCAGAATCTGATAAAATCAGTGACTCATATTCTTTGAGGTCAAAACAATATCAAAAGAAAATTGGATTATTTGTTGGAAAATATGTTGCTAACAAACTTGGTATATGGATTCTCGACAATGGTGGATGGGTAATTATCTTTATTATTTTAATTAATTAGGTGAGGGGGTGTCTAAATAGTTTTAGTTATTTATGTTAACAGTTGACCGGTCATAAGACATAGACAGAGTTCACTTATCATCACTATTTTCTCTTTACTACCTAATTTGACATATATTGGGGAGTTGCCGCTCATTCCATGCTAGTTACAATAAAGTTAAGGTGCCTTTTTAAAATACAACAAACAACATGTATTATTTCTAAATTTCAGGATACATTTGTTGAGTACTTCCAAGACCACGGGGACTTAGCGGGAAAGATATGGAAAGGTGTATTATTTACTGCTATTGGCCTTGGTGCCGTTGCCACCGTAGTTGCGTCAAGATAAAGAGAAACTCATTAATAATTTATTTAAAAGTTCGTTTTTATAAGTATCAAACCAAAGTATTGTGGACCTACTACATAATATGATTAAATAGGAAAAATAAACAACATTGATTTGTTATATTTATAAATTATAGTTATAGTCTTATGTATCAATAAACTCTGTTTAGACTTTCTTGCCTTTGTAAATTCAAGTCTCGGAGGCTATCACTTAGCTACTGGGGTTGGACATTTGGGTTTTTGAGTCATAAAATCTAGTATACGAGGCTAGATACAAATTGCATTCACATAGAAAACGCGTGAACTAGGAGACTGTGCACATAAAGCTAAATACACCTAGTCTTTACCGCAGACTTTCTATCACACCTATTAACAAGACGAGACTAAAAGGGGAGAAACTTAGAGCCTTATTGTAAATACTCGTGTCATGTGACAGTGTGAGTTCCTATTTGTAAAACATAACTCTAAAACTCAAAGCTTACATTACTTAAACAAAAATAGTTTAAACCATCCCGCGTATGGACCTTACAGATGGAAAACGAGGCGCTAACTTTTTGGATTATTGTACCGGTTTGTTGTATACATGTGAAAGACATATAATGAACAAACAACAGCAACCCTAGGGACTTGATGAAACGAACAAACTACTGCAACCACTCTAATTCTTAACTGTCCTTCAAACAAATAAGTTTTCACAACCACCTGTGTATAGGAATCTCACCGAGTAGTTGACCTATTTTATATTTCACCAGCCTGCATATTTTCGCCTGTAGCTTAACCCATCTGTTTCCCTTCCCTGATCAATAAGACACTCTCGGCCATTACCAACATGTGGTGACCAACTAGATACCACAACCTCTAATCGTTAGTGTTCCAAGTATAAACATAAACCTGTAAATCTTTACAAATCACTTGTAATAACCCCTAGTGATACAGTATAGCTTCCTAAACTTTCGCTACAACGATATCCTGTTTTCACATATTTTCCCTTCCTCAAAAATTACCTACCAATGTTAACAATTACTGATTTATAAATGTGTAAATTTTAACCAAAACCATAAATTATAACCTTCCTTACAAACAATTTACAAGAGATCACTTATTTTACACTTGAATTTCGGTTTAAAACTAGACAACAAAATACAATAGTCAGAAAACTTGTTTACAAAAATTAAAATTAATTTACAGAATAATAAATTACTTTTAAAAAGCTACTCTTACGAATAAAAAAACAACAACCTTAGTTTAAAAATATTTACAACACCTGTTGAATGGTTGAATTATAAAGCCCTACCCCCTTTATCAAAGTCTACCTGACACTATTAAAACATGTCTTCAAGTTTAAATAATATTATTCAACCAAACTAAAATATTTATCGTAAAAATACACAAAGCAACATTTTAAAAAGTACCAAATTTGGTACCGATAGTATATGGAGAAAGAAAAACAAACAAACACTGTTGAACCTAGAAATCTGTCCTTGGACTTAAACTGAGAATCCCTAATTATGAAAAAACACTAAGAAAATGATTCTGTTGAAAGTAAAAAATATGTCTCTGTCCCTAAGAGGAGAATCTCTAGTTAAGAAAATAGCATTAACAAAAAAAGACAACTTAACTTAGAAAACTGTGCCCGATCTTAAGATTAGAATCTGTAAATAACAAAAACAAAAAGACTGATTGAACTTATAGAATCGTGCTCGACACTATATTGATAATCTCTAGTTAAGAAAACAAACAAACTCGAGTCCCTTGAACCTAGAAATCTGTCCTTGGACTTAAAATGAGAATCCCTAATTAGAAAAAACACTAAGAAAATGATTCCGTTGAAATTAAAAAAATTTGTCCCTGTTCCTAAGAGGAGAACTTCTAACTAAGAAACAACAAAAAAACAAGACCCTTCAAATTATAAAATATTGTCAAGAGTAGATGAGTACATCTAATTATGAAAACAAAATACAACCAAAGGACCATTGAACTTTATAAAACTGTCCGTGACATTAAGATGAGCACCTCTAATGAATAAAAAACATGAAGAAAATGACTCGGTTAACCTTATAAAATATTTCTACTACTAGCTGATCACATCTAGTTAAGAAAGGAAACATAAAAGACCTCTTGACTTAAAATATGAATCCAATAAAACTATTACAAGGAAGAAAGGAAACACCGTTAAACTTAGAAAATATTCCAATACTAAGATAAGAAGCATGGCTGAAGCTGTCGAATAAACTTAGAGGAAATCCTAGAATTAAGAAATACTACGAACAAAACAAAAAAGACCTTTTCATAACATAGATCCCCACACTAAGATGAAAACTGTTGCTTTAGTTTAGAAAATCCTATAAAACTACTATAATTATTTAAATTTACAAAGAAAACAACCTTAAATTAACCACCAACATTTGCAATTGCCCCCGTCCATACCCCTCTCCTCATTTGTCTTATTGATTTTCACCTAAAACTATGCGTTACTTGTCCTGGACCACATTCCATACCCCACTAACTTATTAAAATGGTCATACATCAAGTGGTAACATCTGTCCATCCAAACCCTCTCGCCGTTTGTACTATTGATTTTAACCTAAACCCACGCATTCTAAATCCACTTCGTCACTTTTAGTACATACTTTATACCACCATTTCTATGCTAACATCACAGGACTAAACATCGCGATTTTTTCCACCCCTCCTAAAGTTGTCAAATTAATTATAATATATACTAAACCCTTCTTAATTGTAACTTATACCATCGACTGCCCCCACTATGTTATTTAAATTAAATTCACCACCAACAACCTCTGTCCAGCAGAGTACCCCAAATAAAATACATCGCCTAACAACCTGAAACACATAAAAACAGTACTTAAAACCCTTAAATACGACCATTAGAAAAATAAAATACAGTTAAAAATAGTAAAATACCTTGAGAACCTTTAAATACTACCATTCAACAATACAATAAAAAATAAAGAGAAATAGCTTGAGAACCTTTAAATACGGCCATTCAACAAATAAAATACAATTTAAAAAATAATAAAATACCTTGAGAACCTTAAAATACTACCATTCAACAAATAAATACAATTAAGAAATATTTTTAAAAAATATTTTTAAAAAATAGCTTGAGAACCACTTAATACTTAAATAAATAAAAATAATTTGAGGAACACTCAATTATGAAATGAATATTAAAAAGGTTAAAAATTAAATAATTGAATACATTGAAAAAATTATAAAAGGGGAAGTAAACCTTAAATACATGATTATCCCCCTTTAAACAGAAAATATAATATACCACAAGAACACACGCACTAATTAACATAATTAATTAACAACAATGTTGTATAACAACATGATATCCTTATTAACATAAGTATCATGACATACTAATTAACATGTCTAACACTAATTAACCTGTTGTATAACAACATGACACCTCTAATTAACATAATTAATTACCGCTCGCGTCGCCACCGGTAACGGCAACAGCTGTGGTGGCGGCACGGTGGCGCGCCACCCAAATAATACCCGAAACGTCCAAACCTATACTACTTATATGTGTGTGACTGCTGTTGACTGATTTAAAAAGAAAATGATTTTAACAGATGAATAGAAATAAATAGTTAGGAGTTTCTGGGCAAAATTAAATTAGATGTTATCATAGCTACAGAAAGATATAGTAAATTGCTAACCTCCGAGAAGGGGTGGCCTCTACGGGGCTCAACGGACGAGTAGGGTCGCGGGTCACGGACCTGACCGCAACCAGCGACCTGAAACCGACAACTCCTGGCAAGCAATTCCGAAATCCGATATGTTAGGCGTTAGGTGCTGGTCACGTATGATTACAGTCGCTGTAAGGATCTTAGGCAAAGCATTTAGATGCAATGCCGATGATGAAAACCAAAGTACCCGTTGAGGGTCGGGTAAATCCGAAGCGACCGTTTCGCCCCCCTCAGTTTTAATAGCAACGCTATTGAGTGGTTCCGGTTTAGGGCCAGGAGCGCCAGTACGGATTAGCAAAAGGTACCGCGAAGAACGCAGCGGACGCCAGCTCTGAGGAAACCTTCCAATGGGGGTTACACCCTAGGTAGGTCTTTGATGATCCCCCGCTCTGCGGCGGTCCTTACAATAGAGACCCGTATGCCTTGTCGGGGTGGCGCCAAAGTGGTAGCGGGTCATAGTAAGGAATTCCACCCCTCCTTGTGAGGCCAATTTAGTGGGAGGCATTTTCGACTTTATGTCCTGGATGCCCAGGTGGCCGCTTCAGAAGCGACCGCTTCCGGGAAGGGGGGGGGGTTCTCAGCTGTTACGTTCCCTTTGGGGGCCAGATAGCTGAGAGGGTCTTCCGGGAAGACCCATAAAGAGCATTAGGCTCGGGCTTCTGATTTTTCTTCCACATGTAGGCTCATTAGTAAATTGCTAAAAGTTTATTACAGTATTATACAGCGAGTGATCGATACATTAGCTTGTGATTCAATGTTCAACTATTACTGATCCCAACAAGACATTGCACTAGCCTCCGCCGACTCTAACGTCCTCTTGATGTAGTCAATGACGTGATCCAATGTAGTCACCACCCCGTTCTCGTCGATGGCGGCGTATATGATGATGGTGTAGCCTTGTCCGTACTTGTGTTTCAGATGGCCGGGGCTTCCGAGACACACCATCTGTCCACGGACTAAGATGGCGACCCGCGTGCACAGCGCGTCACACTCTTCCATGCTGGGCAGGACGAGAAGGCAAGATCAACATAAGTCATCAATATACATAGTTCCCGTTGTCTGTATGTATGTATGGACATAATTATAATGCTGTTAGGTGGCGCTGCGATCAATTTTGTTTTATTCTCTTGATGGGGTTTTTGGGGGCTTACCCATTAAATTCCTTTTCGCCTTTATTATAAAAGTTTGAGCTTATATTTTAATACAAGGCGTGCATCGGAAGGCGCGCAAAAAGGTGTGCAAAATAATTATAAATTAAAGACGCGCTGTAAAAAATTATATGACGTCATTGTTTTAGCTTTTATTTTAATTTTGGAAAGGGAACAATTTAAAAATAGGATTTGAGGATTTATAATTATGAAATACTTTGTGTACATTTCAGCAAGTTTAATGTTTCGTATTTATCAAACAAGGATAAGTTACTTATGTTATTGACTACCGTTGTCTGTATGAATGTAATGATGTTAGGTGGTGCTGCGATCGATTTTGTTTTTGATATAAAAACACTGCAAAACAAACTTGATGTCGCGATGGTGTATCAACACAGAACAACTACGTAATTTGATCGACGCTTTCAAAAATCTTTTATCTGCAGTTTGGGTTGATAATATTTTTGGGGCACACATTTTTAATTGAGCTGTTTTTTGGTTTGTTATACTATGTTTCAAATACTACATCAAACTCATAATGATGTTTATTATCTAGTTTTGGTAGAACCTACCCCGTTTCATATTTAGCATTTTAAAGGTAATTTATTGTAATGAAAGTAACAATCTTCTGCACAGAAGAATCGTCTGTAATAGATAGATGCGATGCCGTAAAAATTCTTTTACTACAACTGTAACGCGACACAGCGGCGCGCAAAGATTTAAAAAATAAAAGATCGTGGTGAAGGCTGGAGATCATTTTCAAAGCTCTCAACCAACGTTTTGTTTAGTGTGTTTGTGTACGACTTTGAGCCTTGTGATTTATCGTCGGACGTTATTCAATAAAAGATACACAAAAGAATTTTGCGATCAAAACAATGAATTAATGATTAATTAGTAGACTAATAGAGAGGCTTAACAACGACTTGGCATCGGGGCAGTTGCTAAGGGTGCCGAGGTCAAATTCTTCAAAAATCGAGTTATTCTGTATAATTTAGTATTTTCCCTATTTCTCAAGGGAGCCAAAAATGAATTAGCCAAAGGGCGCGGAAAACCCAGTTACGCTTCTGGACTAACATACACATTGACGTTTCGGCATATGACTTCATCACTACCAAGACTTAACTCTGGTGTTATTTTTAAATTATGTTATATAATACATACCATATCACCGAAAAAATAATAAGTTTAAAAAAAAAGAAAAGATGAAATATGGGCAGAATCGCTTAACAAAAATACATGATGTAACAAGAGGAAATATAAATAAAAAGTTACATTTAAAACCACTACTGGAAAAAAAATCTACAATTACGTGGTGTTAGGGTAGGGGCATCAGCCTTTTGGCATGGAATATCCACGTGACAAGAGATTGAGGTCTCGCCAAGACTATAATGCAAGGCACAGTCCAGGGAGGAAGAAAAAGAGGCAGACAAAAGAAGAGATGGGAAGACGACATCAAAGAGTGGATCGGCCTGTCATTCATCGACGCCCAAAAGGCAGAACAAGACCGAACTACCGCCGGGTTAAGGGAGTCAAGTCAAGTCAAAAGTTACAATTTACACAATTTTTATAGTTTTTAAAGAGCCATTAACATACGTTTTGATAATAAAAAATATAATTATTAATATTGGTGACTGGAACTGGAGAGCCGCATCTTGACATCAAAAGAGCCGCATTTGCCCGCGAGCCGCAGGTTGCCGACTCCTGGGTTAGGGTAAACATACCTTTGTGTAGTCATTATGATCGTCCTCCCCGATCTTCGAATCATTTGCAGTAGTTCCCACAAGGATCTTCTCGAAATGGGATCCACGCCAGCTGTAGGTTCATCAAGCATGAGAAACTTTGGGTTCCCAACAATAGCGATCCCAAGGGACAGTTTTCTTCTACTACCACCACTATGCACAGAGAGAAATTGAATTCATATTTTAAATAATTTTTATATTCCCACTAATCCTAAACAAATGACTTAGATAAATAGAGTAACTTATTTCGCTAATATTATTAAATACTTAATGCTGACTCTCAAAATAATTTTTTTTAGTAATTATAAAATTTTTAAAATAAATTCGAATGGTTACTAGACGATGAAATTTTGTATCGTCTTTCTCTCTTCAAATGTCATTTTAGCGTCCGAATGACAATCAATATTCACTTGAAGTCAAAATTCAATGACCAGGCAACAATCATGTTGTTGGAAGTAGTCATGGAGATACGGAGATATAGAGATATCCTCATTTTGTATCCTATGGTGATCTCTAAACGTAATGATACTATATAATTATAATTGCCATTGTATACATCGAAAAGTGTACACTAATATTTTTGTAAATGACAGTGGCGCTGTTTGTACTATAGTGTATGCACTTATGAATTGTACTTTATAGATTCACATTTTGTATGCATACTTAATAATTTGAGGACTATATAGTGATTCGTAAAAAAAAACACTCTCTGGAAGGAGGGAATATTTTATTATATAAGACTTACGGTTAAGTGTAGACGTCAATGCAATAGAAGTTTAATGTGTCATTTTATCTTATCTTATCTTATCTTATCTTATCTGTTTCAAACACTCCTTCTATACAGAAGATAATTGCGACCTACGCTTATCTATGGTTTGTGTTATAGCGGCTATTATGATATTTGTGGAAATAAGTGAAAGTGTTTGGATAATGAGGAGGTTGTACTGTGTGGATACTAGCGTGGCACTGTGTGGATACTAACGTGGCACTGTGATGATACTAACGTGGCACTGTGTGGATACTAGCGTGGCACTATGTGGATACTAATGTGGCACTGTGTGCATACTAACGTGGCACTGTGTGGATACTAGCGTGGTACTGTGATGATACTAGCGTGGCACTGTGATGATACTAACGTGGCACTGTGTGGATACTAACGTGGCACTGTGTGGATACTAGCGTGGCACTGTGATGATACTAGCGTGGCACTGTGATGATACTAACGTGGCACTGTGTGGATACTAACGTGGCACTGTGTGGATACTAACGTGGCACTGTGTGGATACTAGCGTGGCACTGTGATGATACTAGCGTGGCACTGTGATGATACTAACGTGGCACTGTGTGGATACTAACGTGGCACTGTGTGGATACTAACGTGGCACTGTGTGGATACTAACGTGGCACTGTGTGGATACTAACGTGGCACTGTGTGGATACTAACGTGGCACTGTAAGGATATTAACGCGGGATCGTGTGGACTGTATTAAGTCTGGGATGTTATTATATCCATTTTGTTATGTTTACCAAAAAACGCTGGTTTCCACTGACCTGTACTTCCGGATGATAATGTCGTCTGACGGGTTCAGTTTGACGAATTCCATGACCTTCTTGGCGATTTCACTCAGCTGACCTTCTGGTACGCCTCTGAGTCGCCCGTATAATTTCAGTGTTTCTAGACCGGTCAGCAACTCATTGAGGGCATTGCGCTGTGGGCAGTAGCCAATCTTGGACTGGATCTATTCAGTTGAAAGGAGTCGTAATTGTATTTTCAACAGTGCAGGGAAAGTAATATTGAGCTTTACTTGAGTATTACCGATGGAAGATAATTAAACAGTAATAATTCTCACTGTCGCTAGAGAAAAAAAGTTTTTTTTGTAATGTCGAGCCAATGAATGATCTAACATTTTATCATTGACAACTATTCTTATTAGATTTCGGTTTTATTTGCAAGAGACTTAGGTACTTTCTTTTACCTTGTAATGTTTAACTTGGGAATTCAAAATAAATCAATCTATGGGCACTGGGTTTTTTTTGGGAGTATATTTGTATCTATAATTGTATTAGGTATTAGGGATACATATCAGGTTTAAGATTAATGTCTTAGTTACATGGCTATATGTAGCCATCGTTATTGTTACATGGCTATATGTAGCCATCGTTATTGTTACATGGCTGTATGTAGCCATCGTTATTGTTACATGGCCGTATGTAGCCATCGTTATTGTTACATGGCTGTATGTAGCCATCATTATTGTTACATGGCTGTATGTAGCCATCATTATTGTTACATGGCTATATGTAGCCATCATTATTGTTACATGGCTATATGTAGCCATCATTATTGTTACATGGCTGTATGTAGCCATCGTTATTGTTACATGGCTTTATGTAGCCATCGTTATTGTTACATGGCTGTATGTAGCCATCGTTATTGTTACATGGCTGTATGTAGCCATCATTATTGTTACATGGCTATATGTAGCCATCGTTATTGTTACAGGAATGGTTGGTGCCAAAAGTAATGCTGCAACTCCAGGAATGTTTACTTGTATTATCTGAGTTGGTAGCCATCAAACGAACACTAATTTTAAAAAAAATGTCGCAATAGATCAAAAAGCTTTATAAATAATATATATATTAATCTTGAGCGTGAAGGATGCTAACAAGTGAATAAGAGCGACGTCTTACTGTTTTCAGATTCCACTTGATGTTGACACCATCCAAATAGAGGTCCCCCTCAGTCAAACTGAGGCGACCTGTTAACATGTTGAAGATGGTGGTTTTTCCTGCGCCATTTTGTCCCAGCATTCCGAAGCACTGCTTACGGCCCACCCCGAGACTTGTGGGTTTGAGTGCCTCCATTTTACTGCATAGACCTGTACCGAAAGTTCTGCTCACGTTCACAAACAAAACTGAACCTAGGGAATAAAGTTTTCCGATCGATATATAAAGTAATATAAACTATTTTAAACAAATCAGATCAAATTCCAAGTATCAATAAGTTCACTGGTAGGTTATAAATTAAAGCTTTATTAGGTTAGGGTCGTGGTTAAGGTTACTTATTTTTTTTTCGTGTTACACTGACTATAAAAATTTGTGAAATTATGCAACAGTATTTGTCACTTTAAAATGTTAAAAGGCCAAAATGTCACCATAAGTGCATTACAGTCAATGCTTCCGCACCCGTAATCGTGCCAGCTGTTTTAACTGACACTAACCCTAACACTAACCCTAAAACTAACCCTAACACTAACCCTAACACTAACCCTAACACTAACCCTAACCAGCTGTTTTAACTGACCTAACCCTAACACTAACCCTAACCCTAACCCTAACCAGCTGTTTTAACTGAAACTAACCCTAACACTAATCCTAACACTAAACATTAGCCCTGCTCAATCTTGCAGTAGCTAACAAAACCAGGTGACGTAATTTCACAGTGAACCACCGCTGAAACATCATGTACATCAAAAAGCCGAAATCGACCCCCCAAAAATTTCAATTAATGCACATGGTTTATTTAAGGGGATGGTTCTTCAGCACGATTGAATGTTTAGGAAAGGACGTCACCTGACAGAACAATGTCTCCCGCCTGCTAGAACTCACTGAGACAAAGGAAAAAATTGCAGCCTGAAAATATGGTTGCTATATTTGGCCGTTTTTTAATGTCTTCGTGTGTTTTGCAAAAACCATTAATCTGTGACATATCTACGAAAAGAATGAAAAGTTTCAGATATTTTATTGAAGTTTGTTACGAATCTTAATTTTGACAGATCCCTAGGAAAAAGATTTGAAATTTTTGGGACCTACTTTTTTCACACAGCTCTGTTATTGACGTTTCTTCAATTCTCAGCTTTTCCTTGGCCACGTCATTGTCACCTTTGCTAAAAGTTTCACTTAGGGCCGTCTTGTCAACTTCCGGTACGGGGCTGTCAGCAACTACTTTTCTCTTCAAAGTTGCAGTGCAATTAAAATAATACCTAATAAGAGCAATTAAATAATGCTTAATTAGAACAATTGAAATAATACCTTATATTAGAACAATTAAAATTATATCTAAATAGAGCAATTAAAATAAAGCCAAAATAGAACGATTAAGATGATACCTTATTAGAGCAATTAAAATTAATTCCAAATAGAACAATTAAAATGATTCTTATTTAGAGTAATTAAAATAATACCTAATTATAACAATTAAAACAATACCTTATTAGAGCAATTAAAACAATACTCAATTAGAGCAAGTTAAACAATACCTGATGACAATATGAAAAAAATACCTAATAAAAGTAATTAAAATAATACCTAATTAAATCAATTTTATAATTAGATAGACATTGGTGTAAATCATGCAGCGACAGATATTCACAAGCAAACGATGTTTATTTTTCTTAAATTATTGCAAGCATCTCCCTGTGCTTGTCTGTGTCAGAGGCGTCTCTAGCGTTCGTGCCACACATTGCGCTAGCTCATGATATGACCCCCTCATGGCTTACCCCATTGACCTCCTCCGAGTCTTCCGGTGGCAAATAACGGGAACATACAGAATTTTACCCTTTTGTGTCGTCCATTGTGATGGTGTCACGTGGTGCGGTCCGCAACCCTGCACCTCCCTAGTGACCCCTCTGGTCTGAGTTTGTCAATCCCTCTGATATTTAATGTGAGTGTTTTAAATTATGGCTAATAACCCTTACTACAAAAGCCCTTTAATTCTAGTCCTCAAAAATTCCTGGACTACTTATGAAAGCCCTACCTTTAAGCTAGCTCTGCACTACAAGCCCATCTCGCAGAAAAAATTGTTAATCATTTAAAAACCAGCCCTTCCTTACAATAACATCAATCTGAAATCATCTTGCGTCTACTTACCACATCATTCTAAACCAGCCCTTCCTTACAGTAACATCAATCTGAAATCATCGTGCGTCTACTTACCACATCATTCTAAACCAGCCCTTCCTTACAGTAACATCAATCTGAAATCATCTTGCGTCTACTTACCACATCATTCTAAACCAGCCCTGCTCTATGCCGATCAGAATAAGCCAACAAAGCAAACACTGAACAAGGAGGTGAGCTAAGCTGAAGCCAAGGCTGTAGTCACTATTTTTGTGTTTTTCGATGGGGTAATCTGTCGGTGAAGATCATTAAACTCTTCTGATTTCGTAGTGGAATATTTTATATTGTTATTTCACTTCTTGAATGATAATGACCTTAACTATGTTAGAATATATGAAACACTTAATTGTTTTGGAATGTATCGACATTTGATTTTATGGAATTTATCAAAGACTAGCAATTAATGGAATTGTCAAAGTCTGGAACGTGTCAAACCCTAGAATTTTATGCACAGCATATTATGAATCGAAATAAACATCTAAGAAGAAAATGTTAACATTTTTTTTCACCTTCCAGTTGTCTGCTCAATTCCAAAGTCTGATATTGTTCCAGAACCCAGTAGAGTGCGTAGCTTGGCACTGCCAGGGACATGAAGACACCAGGATAATATGTGTAGTACGCCACGCTGCTCTCTTCGCGGCTCTCCATTTGTGACTCAATCAGAGCAAAGCCTTGATAAAAAATATTTATTACAACGCAACCTGGAGGTAATGTCTATCGCCAACAAATGTACTTTTAATGCATTGCTATTTTTTAAGCTCTGTGCTCATTCTACTTACGATTCCACCTGAAGAATCGGTCCAGTATTTAAAAAAAAACTAAAGGTACATTTGAGTTTTTCTGCGAGGAAATATGGTAAACTGAAATAATCGCTGCTAACGGTGTCCGCTTTTAAAGGGAAGTGATTTGATGGGACAGATCATATCCTCTTTAGGCATATTTGCTCACTCAAAATAAAAATGAGCGTAACGCTGATTTTTAATTTTGCAAATAAATCATGTAAAATTTGTCAATAATTTAAAAACTAAAAATTTGGATAATAATAAGTCTAAAAAATCAATAAAAGTTGAAAGTATTTTGATACTCACAAATTCAGTATAATAGAATGTTGTAAGAGAGCATTGTGTATAATTGTAAAATACATACGAGACGTTATTGTGCACGTCATGTATTTGACTAAATTCCATCTACGTTCAATTATAATATAAATAAAGTTTATGCAAAAATTTTTGTTGTATTTTTTAAAAATCAACGCTGTTTTATCAATATTGAATCAGTTATATGCTCGTTAGTGTTTCTTGAGGTGATGGATTAAAATACAAGATTTTCATTTGTGATTGTTAGCAAGAGTTACCTTTTATTTTGGCTATCATTTAAGCAAAGGTCTTCACATCTATCATTAAATTTATCACCTTTTAATTCAATGTAAATGCTAAAACATTTAGTGTTTATTTGTTTAAGCATACTACGTTCCTTCCCCCCAGCCACTTCTCAATTCACGGTATTTAAATAGATTAATGATACGTACGTTGGGCGCCAGTTGATGGCCTATTGTGGACGTATTGACTAAACCAAGAAAGTTAAGTTGGGTTCAGTTTCACTAAAGCAGGTGAGTTAAGTTAGGGTTAGAGATATATTTTATTCCCAACTAGACACTTTTAAAGGGTGCTTTTTAAAAATTTTATAAATGAATTCACGGGTTTTATCTTTGCATGTAATCTAACACCTTGCAAACTATTTTGATTGGTTTTCTTTCACGATTTCTTTCAACAAAGGCTAAACAAAAATCCTGATAAACCCTTGAAAATTTAATAAAATTTAGTTGCTTTTGCGGGATTAAATATTGGTGTAGTGTGTAAATGTTACACGCGCACAAACACACACACGCAGGTAAACTGATACACAAGAATGTTACTTAAAAATATCTACAAAATGTCACTTCTTTATCGCATCCTTATAAAACCAATCATATAATAAATTTATTTTTATTGTTGTTGTTGTGTTGTGTTAATGTGGACGTGGATTCTTACCAAGGATCAGGTTGAAGATGATCACTGCGTTGACGCCGTTGGTCGGGGACGTGAAGAGCCAATGGATGCAGTAAACAAATGGCAACATCGCCAGGCCATATAAGCCCAGGACACTCAAGAGGCCCAGCCACTGACCATTGGCCAGGAATACGTCAGGGTAGTAGAGTAAGGCGAGCATCATGGTGGCGATGATGAACATAACCACGAACATGTCAAACAAGAAGTTCCCGAGCCAGAAGGTCAGAGGGTGGACGTCGGTCAGCATTTGAAGGTGTTTGGCCCCCTGTCTTGATGAGAAGACAGAAACCAGGCGCAGATTTTTATGACGTAGTCCTTGCTCCATCCCATTTTACGATGTATTGGCAGTAGGCGGTATATTTAAGTGATGCTTTTTGCAGTACCTTAAATTGAGTGATTAATAGTGGAGCTGTGCTTTCTCACGTTAAGTGATTTATACTCGGTACTCCATTTTGATAGTACCATTATTTGAGTGATGCATAAACTATAGACAGTACTTGATGTTACGTGTCATTAAGAACAATGTTATCAAACTCTTTTCATGAAATTGTTCCCTATACTTTTTGAGTAAATGAGTATCGTGCAGGTTTACTTTTTTAAAGATATTTAGCTTAGATCTAAGCAAGAACCTGTCAATATATATATATATAATATATATATATATATATATATATATAATATTATATATATATATATACACATATAATATATATGTATAAATATATAAATAAATGTATATATTTGTTATATATTTATATTTATATATATTTGTTATATATTTTAAAATTCTACTTAAATTTGGAAGGGAGTGTGTTATCGTTACAAAATTTTTAATCCACAAAACATATTTATAATTAATAGCCGATAATGTTAAATCTACTTAAGCTACCTTCTTCACGGAGAAGGAAACATTGCAGTATAAGAAATCCACAACTGGTCTGACTTTTGTTATAAGTAACGGCATTTACACTACGTTGACGTACATTTTTCTCGCCTATGAGTCCATGGATAAACACTGCAGGCAAAACTGCACAAATCAGTTTAATGATTGTCAGCGTGGTGTCACTCGTTGTGGTCACTTTAGTGAGTATCCGGTGTACGCCAGTCTGCACTGAGAAGTTGTCGCCAATAGAGTACTTAACATGGGCATTTAGGAGAAACTGGCCTGAAAAACAGCCGAAGAGCGTGGTAGAGTATAATCTTTATATCATCACACGCTAAAGTCAATTCCATAGACATTTTAATAGCAGTGCAGATTAGAATCACAAATATAACATATTTTTTCCCCAATACTACCATAGCACATACTAGCATGGCAATAGTCAACTAATATTAAAAGAACTGCATTGTAAAGAAGAAAAAAAAAGGGAAAAAAATGATATTTAAATTTTCGGGAAAGTGTTACTAACACAATGAAATAAAATAAATGTGCCGAGAAAGACCTTTCGTATATTCCGGCGTATAAGACGACTGGGTGTATAATAAAGGTGACCCCTCTACTTTTCCTGTTAAAATATAATATAGGTTTTAAGTAGGGCTGCCGAAATTACGATTAATTAATTGATTAATCGTTAAAATTTTATAATCGATTACAATTAATTTTATCGATTAAAATTCGATTAAATTTAAGAAAATATTTCTAGATTTTTTTCTCCAATTTATTATTAATTTATATATTTTTTAAACTGATATACTTTTCCCTCCTATTATTATTATTTATTTAGACGTGCATACGTTATCAAAAAGGGGTTTCTTCCTTATTTCTTGCATACCAGAACGACTTTGCTGTGTTACGTCACAAAATTTAGAGACATGGAATTACCGCGACGTAACCGATTTCGCGAAACAATGAATCGTGACATAACGGACAAATGCGTTATAAAAAATATAATTAATCGAAATTAATCGATAATAGATTAAATTTTGCTCGATTAATCGAACACATTTTAAAAAAAAATCAGCACCAGCCTAGTTTTGACATGATGGGTCTTGACTGTTAGCCATTTGTATACTATACTTTATTACAATACTGGTACTATACTGTATGAAAAGGTACACATACGATAAGACGATACCCGGCGTATAAGACGACCCCGGACTTTGGGGCCGTCCATAAAGTACGTCATGATATTTTTGATCATTCTTAACCCCTCCGTCCCCACTGCCACAAATCTCGGACACCCCCCCCCTAAAGTACGTCACATTTTCGATTAAAATTTAATTTTTTTTATTAACAAAATAATTACAATTTAATAGAAAACACCGTGACGTCACACGTTGCCGGAACCCCCCTCCCCTTCCCCCTGTCTCAAACTGTCACACTTTCTTACACTCCCTCCCCCCTCCTGGAGCGTGACGTACTTTATGGACAGCCCCTTTTGAGAAGATTTTTATGTGTTTAAACAGTCGTCTTATACGCCGGAATATACGGTATATATTTATATATAAAGTTTGTTTTTATCCACATTTTGACAACTTACTGCAATGGCCTCAGAGTGGATGGCTGATCCCTTGTATAAACCGACGCTAACATTCAACTCAGGATGCGTGATGTAGGCACCTATAAACACCTTGAAGTCGAATGTGCTTTTTTGTTGACCCATGGCAAAGTCCATCATAAACTGACCTGGTCTAAACTCTAGGTGTATTAGAAATAATTGTTTTACTTAAATATCAAGGACTGTTAAAAATGAATATATTACCCACAGCCATGAACTCAGTGGAAAAATAAACTTCTGGCTATTGCGTGAACAATTGATTGAAAGTAAATTTTGGAAAGATCTGTTTTAGTGCAGTGCTGAATGCCTCATTAGCAGGAATTATGGGAATGTGTAATTGTAGAGAATTCCATTGCTTAGGGCACACAAAGAGAAAGATCTTTCGCTAAATATTTGAGTGCGTATCTTAGGAAAGAAAGATACATATGTCTGCAGACGGGGCGTAGCTGACGAGTCAATGACTAGACAGAGTGAAATAGGACGGGCATGAGGCGGAAAAGAAGTCTTGGCAGAGAAGTGACAGTTTGTAATTAATGCGTGTTTGGCATAGGGAACTAATGAAGTGAACGAAGTTAAGGATCGATAAGGTCGATTTTCTTTCCTAAAGAACTAGCCTGGCAGCCTGAATTGTTGAATTTTTAGTGTAGTTTTTCGATGCTTTATTTTAATGAACCTGATTGAGAGCATTTCAATAGTTAATACGAGAGAGAACGAGAGTGCAGACGAGGGTTTTCGTTACTCTAAATGTTGGGTTGTGACGGATTGAGCTGTCTGGCGGATGGTGACGTAGGCAGAGCGAAAATTGCGCGCTAAGTTATTGTAGACATGTTGTCAGTAATGATGTATCAATGATTACCGATAGATGATTGTAGTCTCTATATCGAACTAACTACCGAACAGATGTGGGGAGCGACAAGCACAGGGTGATTTAGTATTGCGGAATAAGGCTGTGCTTCGGTTTTATCGCCATTCAGCTCAACTTGCTGAATGAAAGTGTGTGACTGTAGGGTGTGTGTTAGGATGTACCAGATTCGGCTTCGAAAATCCGAATCCGAGATCATTTGTTTATAAATCGACTGCCAATCCGATCTCACTGATAAATCCGGCCAAAAGCCGGATTTCAAAAATTTGAATGTATAGAGAGACCCTGTTTGTACCGAGATTTCGGCTCCGTATAATAATCCGGAATCCGGCCAGTTTTACAATCTGGCTCCGACGCGAGAGCCGTATTTTAAAAAAAATTTGAATTCGGTACAACCCACAATTGTGTGTGTACACTGCGTAACGATCTGCAATGATTGTGATCATAACTGCAGTAACAAAAAAAACCATTAGAACTTACTCCTCGAGAGAGTCGACCTTGACAACCTCAAGTGGAATACACAAACTGACGGTGTAGGCCAGCAGGAAGCTCTCGGGCACTTGATCCGGCTCTACAGGATGGACCGTCAGTGTCTATAGAAGCCGTCGAGCGTGAAGTAGATGGGAGTGGTCGAGTGCGCTGGAGATCAGAGAGCCCTCGTCTATGGTCGACCCGTACAGCACAAAGAAGTCCCGCAGGTGAGCGGAGCATCAGGATCGTGATCCAAGTCTCGCTTGTACAGTATCAGCCTCTTGAACACGATTCCAACAAGCTGCTGTTTCACAAGCCTACCCCAGTATCACTTCTCGAAAGTCGAACTGCACTTCGTGATTCTTTGGGGTCCGGCTCAACAGAACTGATGCCTAAAGGAAATGTTCAAGGAATTAACGCCACGATTTCAGAGTGAACAGAGTACTTTGGTAGATCTGCTAACTACAGTTTTGACAGAGGGGCAAAAGTAGTATAGAGATCCTTGTGAATGAAAAACCTAAATACATATACCAAGCTGTCAAAATAGGTGATATTATTTGTCTTCAAGTTCTTAGAATTTAATTTATCGGAATCCAGTCTATAAATCATTCTGACATAACAATAAAGTCAGGAAGCATTATAAGAGAATGACATTTTTATAAATGATTTAATGTTAAAAGTCAATGTTAATTCGCTCATCAAATCGAACCTACTGGTCGTTAATATATAATAAAATCATTAACCCCTTCCAGCCCATGACGGACTATGGGTGCAAGTGATAAGTATGCGTTCAGAAATCGTTTTATTTAGCCACACTACCGAGCAAGGTGATTGTGTGGCTCGAGCCTTGCCAGCATTCCGAGAACCCGACACTCTTCTGTGTCGGTCTCGGCAGTCCAGCGCGCTACCTGCTAGACCAGCGCGCTGGTCATAAGTGATAAGAATTCTAAAAAACTGTAGTTTAAAACTACTCTTCGAGGGAATTTGTTTTCTTTTTAAAAATGTTTTTTGGTACGCATTATTTCTTTATTATTATGATACGTAAAAATTAATACTATTGTCATTAAATATTATAATTTTGAATACCATTGTCTATATCATTGTTTTTAAAAAAATAACAAGGTTTTGTTGAAGTATTAGTGGTTATCTGTAAGCATCAACTTACATTGTACACTCGTTGTGCTGTGAAGGGATCAACTTACGTTTGTCCACGACGTGATCTGTCTCAGCATCAACTTACGAGTTTGTCCACGGACTGGTATCTGTCAGCATCACTTACGTGTGTCCACACGTTATCTGTCAGCATCTCAACTTACGTTTGTCACACGTTATCTGTCAGCATCAACTACGTTTGGTCCACACGTAATCTGTCAGCATCAACAGACGTTTGCACACTGTTATCGTGTCAGCATAAACAACTACGCTTGTCCACACGTTATCTGTACAGTCATCAACATACGTTTGTCCACAGGGGCGCTTATCTGTCAGCATCAACTTACGTTTGTCACACGTTATCTGTCAGCGATCAACTTACGTTCTGTATCCTCTACACGTTATCTGTCAGCATCAACGATACGTTTGGCACACGTTATCTGTCAGCACCAACATACGTTGGTCCCAGAGGATTCTGTGATGTTGTCCCTTTGTCGAATCCTTGAGCCTTTGTCGAATTTCGTCGGATATTTCTGAGCTGAAGAATGAATGGCTACACACCAATAGTCATGTCTAAGCCTAACACTAATCCTTACAAATAAATAGTCATGTTTGAGCCTAACCTAGCGCCTTACAATAAGTATGTTACGTTTAACCCTAACCTAATATATAACCTATGATATTGTATTTTTTACCTTGACCTAACCTAACATTTGGTATTTTTAAATATTTCTTTGCATTACATAAAAGCCCCTGACATTGTCATTAAATAATCAATCAAAGATATTGTGGTCTAATAAGGTCATTCCAACATGTTAAAGTGCTTACGTAATTTATATAATAATATTTGAGTCAGTTTTTACACTGTGAATGAATGACCCACTTTCAGTCCCCAGACGGACTATGGGGCAAGTGATGTAGGTTCACAAGTTTTTAGAGCCACCATTAAAGAGTCAGGGGAATGTGTGGCCAGCACAATGCTTGCTCAGGGCCTGTGCCAGTACCTGTTAACATTTTGGCTGAATTCAATATTTTAGTTCAGCAACAGTCCGGTCTTAGTAATTGTGAATGAGATTAGGTTAGGGATTAGGGTTAGCTATGAGGTTATTAGACATTAAGGTAGTCTGTTGAATCGTTACTTATCATATTGTTCATGCTTTGGATTCATTTTCTACAATTACTTTCAGTGTTGTCCATGCACAGTGGTGTTTATGTTGTACTAATACATTTAATCCAATCATATTCATGGTTTAGTTGAGTACAATGACACGCGTATACCTTGTCATCTAATCAATTCTAAGTCCATTTATGTGTTTATATTTAACACGTTACCATTCAGTTTGTATGTTTAAACCTCACTTGAGGAAAGACTTATATTTCATCTATTTCCTCTTACTTTTCTATGTTCATATTCCTAAACTTTCATGATCATCTCACCTCACACATCCATACACCTTTAATTTTTAATTTTCTCTTACACACTTGTACACTACATCTTTCAATTTGTTCATTTAACTTGCAATTGTACACATATTTTCAATTGTCCATCTGACTTTCAATTGTGCACCGTGCTACCAATCTTTCATCTTACCTTTTCATCTTCATTGTCTTCTTGCACGCGGTCGTGCCTCTTTGGCAACTCTGTTGATGTAGAGAGAGAATTTAAGGTCAGCAAATTGTGAAACAACTTTAAATTAATGAAATGATCAAAGTGGAGAGTTAACACGTCTATCTATGTGGTCGTTTCTTGACACTAATCATGTTTTAAGAAAGAAAATGCAATTTCTTTATGTTATCTTAAATTAATTTCCAAAAGTGGATTCATAATTAAGTATGAAGCAGCCACGGCAGCTTTGTCAGTTTTAAACTTATTTTTATTTCTTCAAGTTGTTGACGGGTTTAGTTTGACAACAACAACTTAAAATCCATTGAAACTGATTCGACTTAAAATTTCTTCAAGAACCCAATGGGGACAATCAGGTGACAACAATACTTATTTGTGTAGTCTTATCTATACAGACGCTCCTTCTATGCAGAAGATAGTTGCGTCCACAGACCATGACAGATGATCTGTTGGCAAGTGATGCAGCGTTCACAGGCCACGGCTTGTGGGTTCCACGCATTACCCAGCCGCCTAACTACATGTAGTTAGGTACCCATTCGGAGCGGGGGTGACTCAGGGACGCCCTAGGCCCCGGGAACAAACCCTTGCCTTCACACGGATTCGAACCGTACGACAGTCCAGTGCGCTGCGACATCGACCACCGCGTCTGTGTGTATAATGTGTTTTGCTCTAAGATACAAACCCACACCTAATAAAACGTCCCTCAAGCGTAGTGCTTTTGAGATAATAGGAGTGTATATTATTATGTCAGCTTTGTTGTTTTTCAAGGATCTAAGAGTTTCGGCAATCGGGTGATATCTTGTCTTCGGAATACGAAACACAATTTCATCGTCAGAATCTGCCTAATAAACCAAACGAAGATGTACGTCTTTCAACTGAATGATTAGCAGATTCCTTTTCAATCAGCTTTATATGAAACTAGTCAAAGAAAAGAACATAGATCAATAACTACGGGCATTCTTTAAAGAATCGTCTCAATAAAGTCACAAAATAAACGACTCACGAAAGTCACACAACGACTCACTAACGAACCAAATTATGACTAACCTAGGGCACTAAATAACGACACAGCGAAGGCATAAAATGGCAGCTGGATAGCGAATCAAGAGTGCGCTCTCGCCCCACAAGCTGAGGTATTTGGAATATAGCCCAAGTTAAACCACATTAAAAAAATAATGATTTATGACTATTGCTAAAAAGTCTAACGCTGACTTGGAGAGGAGATGGGTGCCGCCAAGTCTACAAAGCCCCGAGAAAGTTCTAATGGTAATATTAGAACTTCGACCACGAGGTCATTGGAGTGGTGAACCAAATAACGTCTCACTAAACGGCACTAAATAATGTCTCACTAATGGCATCAAATACGACTTAATACGGACTTCCAATAATGCACTCAAATGCGTTGACTAAAAGTTTATAAAAGCTTAAAGTCAACATTAACTAGCTTCCAAAAGTCAATAAGTAACTACTCACTAAGGCCTTATGTAACTTTACTCTACATCCATTATGTTAACTATTGACTAAGATATAAGTAGACCCGGAAGTAACCCCTCACTTACTAAAGCCCACTAAGTAACTTGCTACTAAAGGCATGAAGTAACTAATCACTGAAGGCATGAAGTAACTATCTCACTAAATTGCACTAAGAAACTACTTACTAAGGTATTATGAACTCTTTACAGAAGGCATGAATTAAATAATCACTTAAGGCATGAAGTAACTACTCACTAAAATGCTCTAAGTAACTACTTACTAAGGCATGAAGTAACTAGTCACTAAAGGGCATGAAGTAACTACTCACTAAATGCTCTAAGTAACTACTTACTAAGGCATGAAGTAAACTAGTCACTAAAGGCATGAAGTAACATATTTACTCAAGGCGCTAAGCAACTTCTCTTAAATGCAATATATATAACTACCCGCTAAAGGGTATTAGTCAAATACTCTCTAAATGCACTAAGTAAAAACTCCCAAAAAGCACAGTAACTACTCTCTGACTTGCAGTAACTACTCACTATTGGCACGGCGTCAGGTAGTGTATGTAGAACAATCCTTGAAACAAAGTGAAAGTTGCATTCCTCGGCTTTCATGATGGTTAACTCGTACCCAGTTCCTGTCAATACAGGCATTATGTGACTAGTAGAATGGGGATAACTTCTTCAAACCTAAACGATGGATGGTATACATATGAAAGAATAATATGACATGATAGGTGGAGTCAAGCAATAGAGGAGATATCCTTTTCGTTCAAACTTATGCAAGTAACTCCATGTGGGACGGTGCCTTTCCTCATCTAGGTTTATAAGTGTCTGCTGGGTCGCTATTGGCGGACTTGGCGGAACGGGTAAAACCCTTCTGGCTGTGTCTCCAGATGCCAGACCTGAAGCCATATCTCTCGAACAAAGTCTTTTAGCCACGAAATGACCACCAGCTGGGTCATCGAGCAATCTGATTGGGGCTGAGCTGCAACTTCTCTCGACAACAAATCGGCCCTCATCAAGCTGCGGCACCTCAACGTGCCCAATGATGAACTGTAAGATAACTCTGCCGCCCGTGAAAGGATGCAGTGACAAGGGATATCGGTTGACGAGTATGGGAAAAACGCCGAGGACAACGTTAAGCATCTGTTGACCAAGGGACTCGGCTTTTACCGGGAGTTTGGACGGCTCGGTTCCGTACAAGCTGAAGAAATATCTGTATGGCACTGCCCACTGCTATGCCAGATAATAATTAGATGAGACATATGTAATTTTTAATTCGCTCAACTTCAAAAGAGAATGCCACGTAATGGAATGTATCAAAAGAAATTTAGGTATGCTTAACGAGAAGGAATGGATAACATGAGAGGATAAATAGCATGAGAGGAATGGAAGGATATATACATGTGATTATAGGTAGAAGAGGAATGGAAGGTATACATGTGATTATAGGTAGAAGAGGATGGAAGGTAACATGTGATTATAGGTAGCAAAGAGGAATGGAAGGATATACATGTGATTATATGTAGCAAAGATGAATGTATGAATATACATGTGATTATAGGTAGCAAAGAGGAATGAAGGAATACATGGATTATAGGTAGCAAAGAGGAAGTGGAAGGATATTCATATCGATATAGGTGAGCTATAGAGGAATGGATGGATGATACATGTGATTATAGGTAGCATAGAGGAATGAAAGAGTATACATGTGAGTATAGGTAGCAAAAGAGGAATGGAGGATATGCATGTGATTATAGTAAGGCATAGAGGAATGAAGGCTATACATGTGATTATAGGTGCATAGCGAGGAATGGTAAGGATATACATGTGAGTATAGGTAGCAAAGAGGACTGGAAGGATAACAAGTGATTATAGTAGCAAAGAGGAATGAAGACATAACATGTGATTATAGGTAGCATAGAGGAATGTAAGTAAGAAGAATTTAGAATATTACATGTGATTATAGTAGCAAAGAGGAATGAAGGATGTACATGTGATTATAGGTAGCAAGAGGAATGGAAGGATATTCATATGATTATAGTAGGCAAGAGGAATGGACGGATATACATGTGTGATTATAGTACGAAGAGGAATGGAAGGATAACATGTGATTATAGTAGGCGAAAGAGGAATGGAATTGGATAGTACATGTGATGAATGTAGCAAAGAGGAATGTCATGAATATACATGTGAATATAGTAGCAAAGAGGAAGGAAGAGCTATACATGTGATTATAGGTAGCAAAGAGGAATGGAAGGAGTATTCATATGATTATAGGTAAGCATAGAGAATGGAAGGCTATACATGTGATTATAGGTAGCAGAGAGAATGAAGAGACTATACATGTGAATATAGGTAGCATAAGCGGAATGGAAGGATATACATGTGATTATAGTGAGCATAGAGAATGGATGATAATACATGATGATTATAGGTAGCAAAGAGGAATGGAAGGATATACAAGTGATTATAGGTAGCAAAGTGAGGAATCGGAGAGAGGATATACAAGTGGATTATAGGTAGCATAGAGGAGATGTGAAGGATATACATGTGATTAGAGGTAGCAAAGAGGAATGGAAGGATGTACAGGTGAGATATAGTGTAGCAAGAGATGGAAGGATATTCATATGCATATAGGTAGATAGGAGGAATGGAAGGATATACATGTGATCATAGTAGCATAGAGAATGAAAGATATACATGTGATTATAGGTAGCAAAGAGGAATGAAGGTATACATGTGTGATTATAGTTAGCATGAGAGGAATGGAAGGATATACAGTGATTAGAGGTAGCAAAGAGGTAATGAAGAGATACATGTGATATAGTAGCAAGAGTGGAAATGGAATGGACTATACATGTGATTATAGGTAGCATAGCGAAAGTAAGGATATACATGTGATTATAGTAGTCAAAGAGGAATGGAAGGATGTACATGTGATTAGAGGGATAGCAAGAGGAATGGAAGGATATCATATGAAATATAGGTAGCATAGAGAATGGAAGGAGTAACATGTGGATTATAGTAGCATAGAGAGAGGAATGAATAGAGTATACATGTGATTATAGTTAGCAAAGAGAATGGAAGGATATACATGTGATTATAGGTAGCATAGAGGAATGGAAGGTGAATATACATGTGTAGTATAGGTAGCAAAGAGAATGGAGAGGATATACACTGTGAATATAGGTAGCAAAGAGGAAATGGAGGATATACAAGTGATTATAGTAGCAAGAGGAATGTGAAGGATATACAGGTGAGATTATAGGTAGCAAGAGGAATGGAAGGATATACATGTGATTATAGGTAGCAAAGAGGAATGGAAGGATATACATGTGATTATAGGTAGCAAAGAGGAATGAAGGATATACATGTGATGTATAGTAGTCTTGGGGAATGGAATGAATAACATGGGATATTAGTAGCCTATGGAGAGGTAGGGAGTGAGGAGAGAGAGAGAGAAAGATGGATTACCTGAAGAGCAAAGTGAATTTAAAAAGATTTAATACTTGAACATCACAGATGGATTAACTTGCCCATAGCGTAAACTTTAAAACTTAAGTCAAACTTTATTCCTATACGAGCAACAAAGCCCGTCCAAGGACGTTCTGCCACGTCGTGGCATGTTGTAACTCCCCTCCAACAGCCTTCTCGACCGGTATGCATGTGCATCACGTGAAAAATACTTTTCATTATAGTTAAAATAGTTAACTCGTAAAACAGAGCTTTTGACTATAAATCCCAAACGCTCATAACTCAAATAAAGTTCTTGGAAGAAATACTGCACCAAAAGAACTCGTTTTGAAAGTCCGGTAAACGTGTTCAATATGATTGGCTGCAGGGAGTCATTTGTGTTTGAGGGACCAATCGCTATCAATGACCGTGCAGAACTTAGCTTTTATTATATAGGATGACGCATATGTTAAAACCCTTCATTAAGAAGACCATTCACGAACACATACACTGACATATATGATAGAAGCTGTTGAACAAACAAATATTGACATAAATAGCTACGTCCTACAAACACTATCAGATATATTTTCGAAATGATAAGTCCTAGTGTTGTTAAACTAGAGTATATATAGCCTACGAAGCTTTAAAATATTTTTTAACAAGATGTTCTTTCATAATATGACTGCGCTGTTGCCTCTGTAGCGTTCTAGCATACGTACCGTAAACTTTTTTTAAAAACAACGGTGGTTCCGTAGTCATGGAGCACGCCTTGCCATGATAGCTATGCGGTCACCCAGGATGTCCGCCTCGTCCATGTAGTGTGTGTCATAGCAGCGTCCGGCCAGAGTGCATGAAATTCCAGAAACTCATGAGCTGTTGCCTGCGTTAGTGTCCATACCGAGTTTGCCGCTCGTCGAGAAAAACGATCTTTGAAGAACAATGTAACTGACATCTGTATAGCTCCTTAGTAGACAAGCGTATATATGGAGAGACATGAAATGCAAAAAGAAGAAATCATGATGGGTTTGGTTACAGAGAGGTTTGATGAGTGTTTCTCATGGTGGTTTGTTACAGAGATGTGAGTTTTGAGGCTGTTTCATCCAGGTGAGTGAGGGGTCATGGCGTTTTATTAATGAGGTGTGTTTGGGGGCGTATGTGTTGATATGTGGAGTGAGAGGTGTCAAGGGGTTTATTTAAGAAGTGTGATGATTCGCTTTACGAGTGGAGGTGTAAGAGTGTACAAGGTGTGAATTATTTAAGAGGTGTGGTAGAGGCGTTTGGACGTGAGTGGTGTGCCTGTAGATAGTGGTTAATGAAGAGGTGTTGAATAGGTTTGTGTATTGAACCCAATCATTTTTGTGTTGTTAGGTCATGGTGTCACAATGAAAGTTAAATTATTATGTGAACATTTTCTATTCCAAAACTTGTCTAATATCTTATACGATGACACTCTTCTTGTTATGATAAAAACAATGCAATCTGAACACAGACGCATGCAGTAAAAGCTAATTACGGGAAGTTTTAGTGGTGATCACCTTTGCTGTTGCCAACAAATGCACACGCCCACCGAAAGTTTCCGCCTCTGCCACCAGATAGTTGGTGCGATACGCCTTCCTTTTCAGGCCTAGTCGAGCCGCTAAGAAGCCAACTTCGTTATCTCTTGATCGGACCGTCTGAATACTGACCCACGGAGCTGCAGAAAGTATACACATCACGAATTACTAACTAGATTATCAGTCAGGGATGTGGCTATCTTAGAGATATATCAACATTCAAACACACGTTTAAACATGTTAAATAAAGTAATGGGGTGAGACTGCATTCAGGCTTATAAATATGGTTTGTAAATGTATAATATAAAAACAGGGTCATTAGTAGGCCTGACTGGACGTAACACAACAGCGAAACGTTTCGCAACGAGTCTTCTCAACGGAGGATGTATATTATACATTTACCGTAACATTTTTAAATAGTTATATCATAGATTAGACTGAACCACACATCGATGATCGAAAAGAAAGCAACAAAAGTATATGCCCACGGGAGACGCGTGGTATACAATGTTGTAATTTTTAAATGTTATCATTGCGTTCGTAAAGTTCTTCTCATTATTCATTTGGGAAAATGTAGCTCTTCATAGATGAAAACAAAAAAATTACATGTGGTATATTTTCGAACTTGTTTTTTATAGTTTGAGTAAAATGATGCTTTTTTAAAAACTTTTTATCACATCATGGTTTATGAATTTCACCTCTAAACAATACAGAAGTTCCGCCATTGACCGTTGTGGTGATGGCACGTCAAAACATTATTGACCGGATTAGACGACATTTAAAACAAACGATTTATTGTATATATGTCTGACCTAATCATAACTGGAACAGACAAGTGGTCGTGATAGGCGACAGTTTATTTATTCGGTACAATCAGAAATTATTTGAATTTATTAAATAACTATAGATAGAAATCCCCAAATCTAAGTTCTCCGCATAATCTCATGGAGGTACTAGTTCGAAAACTTACTCTGCATTAAAGAAAAATAAGATAGTTCCCATGACTTTCAGCTTGGGAAATAGAACATCGGTTTGAGGGCAAAGTCCAATATTCTCTCGACCTGTTTTGATATTTTTCCTGATTTTCAAATCCGTTACAACAAATGCCTGTGCCACTTGTATGCGGGAAATCAAACTAATGGTAGTTTGGACAGATTGTTAACGGTACATCCAAGCTAATCTTGTGAAGGGCGAACATATCAAGGTCAACTCTACTTAACCAATTGAGTCCTTTGATCTGAATAATTTTTTTGTTGTTCAGCGCTTTGGCTAAAAATGTATATTTTAAGTGTTAGTTTCGGTTCTTTCATTTTAATCATTTATGGGATAACCTTTTATTTCTAGCGGGGGGGGGGGGACCAGAGCAGAACGGAGTGTCTTTTGCGCCGCGATATTACTTTTGATTTAATCAAAAAATTAAATATAAAAGATTTCAAGATTACGCATTAACGCATTCAATGCATTGAGTAATTTACTATGAATTGTAATCATACGGTATGAAAAACGAAAATGTATAGTAGTTTTATCGATTGATAAAATCCGCAAAAAAGAACTTTAGTCATTTAGAAATTATTTTCAAAGACAAGTGTAAATAAATGGAGCTCTTTATGCGATATTGTTTAAGCAAAAGTATAAGGAATATCACGAGTTATTAACCTTTTTATATTAAAAGTCCCAAAACTGAATGAAAGTTTCATTTCAAATAACAGCTAGAAAATATTGTTTTCGTTATATCTATTTGCGCCTAAGATCTGTGTGCTTTTAATCACTTTCATTTATACATAACTGTTTAAACAACAAATGACTTCCGATTGTAGATTATCAAGAGTAGTGACTTTGGATTGTAAATTGTATACTGCTTTATAAAAAGTGATCCAGATTAAATGTTTTTATCATGTGAGTTGTAGATACCTAGCATGCGATGAGCCACAGAGCGAGTGAGTGAGAGATTAACAGGCGTTCACACAACACACAAGTAATTATAGCTCCTTTTCTATTTCTAGCGAACCAACAGAACGATGTCTCCACTTATACTTTGATTTAATCAAAAAATGTTAATATAAAATATTTCAAGGAGTGACGCCATTATAACGCATCAGATGCTATTAGTAATTTACTATGAATTTTAATCATACGGTATAAAAACGAAAATGTATAGTATTTTATCATGATAAAAATCCACATACAAAGAACTTTGAGTCATTTAGAAATTATTTTCAAAAGTCATGATGTAAATAAATGGGAGCTTCTTTATTTCTATAATTTTTAGCAAAATTATAAGAATCTCGATTATTATAACCTTTTAAAGTCCAAAACTGAATGAAATGTCATTTCAAATAACAGCTAAAATATATTGTTTTCGTTATATCTTATTTGCGCTAGAGACCTGTGTGTCTTTAATCACTTCATTTTATCAAAACTGGTTATTAACAACAAATACTTCCGATTGTAATTATGCAGAGTAGATGACTGTGTGATTGTAAATTATACTGCTGTAGTAATATGTTGATTCCAGATAAGATGTTGTATCATGTGAGTGTAGATTAAGCTGCCTGTAACATGTGATTGTAATAAGCTCTGTAAACATGTATTGTAATTAAGCTACTGAATATGTTATTATAGATTAAGCTACTTAACATCTAATAGTAGATTAAGCCGCTGGTAACATGGTGAATGTAAGATTAACCGCTGTAACATGGGATTGTAGATAAGCTGCTGTAAGTGACCTTTATCATAGAACACTGCCTGTTTGTTTTCCCTGCTACCTTTAGGTCCCAAGGAGGACGTGATGTTGTCCTGTAAACATCCAAGTTAACGCCACGAAACGCAACGTCACACGCGCCAAACGACTGAAGACAGGATTAGGGAATTGAATAATATTGATGCTTATCATAATCAAAATAACATCAATTTTACCTACGCTTGTAACCTTCAATTTAAGAGACATCCGCGTTCAAGAACATTAATCATTATGTGGTAGTAAAGTCGAGAGCATATCGTTGTAATGATCCTAAATTAACATATTTCATGGACTAAAAGGGCTACTTTTTTCGTGAAGAATAAATTTTATCAATTAAGTGAGAAAATCGACGACTTTAAATATAGACTTTTGGACAAAGTTGAGAGATTTGCAACTTTTTTTCTGTGGTTGTCAGGTTTTATTTTAAAAATAAAGCTCAGCGTCACTTGTTATTTTAACCTGCTTTATTGTTATTGAATTATTGTAACCGGTTTTATACTAGTGGTTATTTATGCGGTTTAGTGTTGAGGAAAGTTTAAGCGAACTAGTATTTTAACTGGGTTTCAGTTAGGTTAAGTAAACCGAGCTGAAGGTTAGGGTTAATTTACCACCTGCCATTCTGAAAAAAATATATAAATATGCCGGGTCATTGTTTGTCGACGCCCACGCACTAATCTTAACTCATATTTATGATTACATTAAAACTGTGGATTCATCTCTACCTTGACCTAATTCTGCACCTGATTCCTGGAACCAAGTCCTCACTGGGCGCTCAAAGTTATTTGGTGATCCTGGTGATGGTATCTCGGGAATACCACGTTTTCACTAAAGCACTACATCTTCTTCTGTGAAACCAAACGACCGCTAAAGAAAACGAAAACAATTGCAACTAAGGCGTACGTAATAAATGACGTCATTCATCGTGAACAAATTGTTTTTTTCATTCTAGGTGACTCGGGAGTTCTTAGACAAATGGTACGAAAATATCATTCGATAACCATGTTTTCTTTCCGAAGCAGAACCTTTAAATGTCGGTGAACTGATTACAAGGCAATTCAAATCAATAATAGCAGAAAATTTTCTCGTTACATTCATATAAACAGCAATCCTTTTTTTCTTCCAAAAATACGATTTTGTAATCGTAAAAAAGTACGAATTTAACTTAGAGTTCGTACATGTTCCTATTTTGGTACTAGCTAGGACCCCTGGCGTTAGCAACGCCGCTTAATGATTTAGTGACGGGTGAAGACATCCTGAAAGACACGTGTTGTCCAGAAATAGGGGTGGGTTAGGGCAAACCGCTGGAGTGAATGAAAAGAAGGAACTCTGAAGACCCGCGCGTTAGCTTGAGCCGCAGACTTGCTCATCAATAGAAATGTGCTAAGAACGGTTTGGGGGGGGGTTGAGACACAAAAAGCAGCACTAAGTAATACAAAATAACGATAAACGTAAAGACATGCACAATGATGTTGTTTGTTTACCCGTCTCCATTTATTAACCGACGTTCACTTTCTCATTTTTTTTATTCTCTTTGCTGTAGTTTGTGTCCGTACTTCCCACTCCTCTTCGCACGATCTCCATAGCAAGTCTGCGGTGTATGCTTACGCTCTGGTTCATAATAATTATAAATCGACAATCCTATTTTAAATCCCTTATATTAAATACAATACACCGCGTCATCATTTGTCGTTCGCCCCGTCGTCCCACGACGCCCGTTCGCGAGTGGTAAAAACAAAAGGAAAAAATGAACAATTCCCGGAAGCATCGAGCTGAATTAGCGACACGACCCGTCTCACCTTAACATGCATCGTTTCATCAAAATTTCAGATACGCGATCGAACGTACCGTAATTAAATTAATGCATTTTTTAGTTTATCTATACTAATAATGTGGATGCGCACATTGTTTAGAATTTCACGGGTCCGTGAAGCTGACTACACTACAGCCATCGGTGACCACATCTAAGTGTTGTTACTAGCGAGGGAGAGAATTGACGCGCGTTTCTAGGCTGAGTAATGGTTGTCGCGTGTGGAACAAATCAGTACTTTGTAGTCATGTCTCGACATAAAGGGATTTTATAGTCAAAAATTTGTTTTACGGGGTTGTTTATATTAAATCCCTTATATTAAACTTCACCGCCGCTCTCATCGTCGCTCTCTGTCTAGGGTCGGGGCGGCGGAAAAACAGAAGTCAAAAATGACCCACTTCCATGATCGATCGAGCTGAAATTTGGCACACGGACCCGTCTCACCTAACAATGCATCGTATCAAAATTTCAGATCGATCGAACGTACCGTAATAAATTACTAGCATTTTAGTTTATCTATATAAATCACTATTATAAGAACGTTAAGATCGACTGTACTGCTAGATGTTTTTGTACGCTAGTTTTAAAGCCAAGGAGATAAGTTTGGTTACAGTGGTCTGTAAATGTTGTCACTTTTGAACATAATCAATACTTTTAGTATGATCTCATATATAGGAATTTATAATCAAAACTTTGTTTTTACCGGGGTAGATTAATCCCGTAACATCGTTACCCTTTTCAAAATTTAAGAATATAAGCATAAACCATGACGTCATATAATAGTTTTGATACAAAATCAATCGCAGAGCAGCGCCACCGTAAACCGCATTATTCCATACATACATACATACAAACATACATACATACTATACATACATAAATACAGACATACAGTACAACGGAATTATGATAGTGACTCAGCACAATGTGGATTTTTATTTTAGCAACATATTATAGAGATATTACGTCATGAATCATATTGACGTCGTGCGAGATCCGTGATGTAAACACATCAACTGTGTTTATATAGAATTTATGCTTTTATACGTGTAAATAAGTTTAAAATAGAACAAAGAAAATTCTTATTATTTTTTTGTAGAAACCAATCTTACAAGCGCACATTAAAAACGTTATCTCGATATACGAAATCCTGTTTTCAGTGTTACTCTGTATTATATCTAATCTTTTAAGTCCCCTACAGACAGGCTTATAGTGAGCGTCTCACCGTGAGAGAAAGTAGAACGTAGTAGGCTTGCTGTGAGGAGACGTCGTCTCGGAACACCTTACTTGATCGACGTACGCAGGTGGCAATGACATTGAATGACATGGTTGAGTAGAATGATGAAGGATAGCCATCACGCTACCGAGAACTCTTCTGCTAACTTCTGTAATAAATGTTGCGGAAAGTCGACTGAAAAGGCATCTGAAAAGAACAGAGCGATTCGCTGAAAATCTTGGAAACGATTGTTTGCGACAATATAACCATAACAGGTACACTAGCAGACTTACACACGATCCTTGATTTACACAAAGATCAACGCACATAAGTAGATGCATTGTTATTCCATTGTCATGTTTGGAATGAGTACAAAAATAAAAAAAAGTTAATCGAGACCACCTAAGAAATTCCGATTTTAAACCAAAAGAAATTTCTTCTTTTTTCATGGCAAAAATAAGAGTCAAGGAGCGCATTGTTAGTTTTCCACAATTTCTAAATCCCTGCATTCTCTCTTTACCCCACCGATTTGCTCATTTCTACCTTAATCTTTCTGTTCATATTCTATCATTACATCACAATTAATTTATATCTTCACATCTCTCACTTCATTTTTTAAAAATCGCCTCTCCTTCATTTCAACTTTTGCTAAATCTCTGCCTTTATACCCTAACATCTTTCAACGGTCATGCATACGTCTAACTCACCAAAACATCTTTCACTTAATGTATACGTTTCTTTACCTCTTCCCTTCATTTCTGTTATCTTCCTCATAACGGAATCGTATCCCACACAGAAGAGATCGTCGATGAATAAAACGGGCAGCAACATTTTGATGTGGTGTCCACAGGAAAACTGAGAGATCCACAGACTTGCTGAGCTCAAAGATAACTAATTGTTGGAGTCACGTGACGGAGCTAGTATAAATAGAGAATAAATAGTCAATTTATTTATCTGTCAAATAACATGTTCTAATTTGCTCATTAGTTTTCAGCGTTTCATACACACTACATATATTTTTTTACTAATCGCACGATTTTGTGTTTTATATCTCTGTACCTCTTCCTTGCTCGAAATCGTAGTTCATTACACTATCAGTTCTAATTAAACATCGAATATATATTGTTGAGGTTAGGATCTAGAACTAAAATACAATGTCAATGCATTCATTTTTCCTTATACATATATTATTTACGTAAAAAGAAACTGTTGTGTCGCCACCTTACGCCGACCACTCAGTACAGAGTGGCGAGGAGCTTGGCATGCAGCAATGTCGATCTCCGCTAAAAAGATTCACGTGGCAGAAATACTAATAAATATTTTGGAAAATCTTTTTGTTTAAAAGCACACGCTGTAATTTATATTTTACATATAGAGAAAGTGCACTGAAAAGAGAGAAAATAAAACATTTCAACCGTGAACCTATCGACTGCACATAAAAGCGGGGGCGCCCATCACAACTCATTTCTTATTGCAACTACTCTTTTGCATATAGATAAACATTTTTCTAATTAATATGATAGTAGCATGTATATGATCAAAGTTGTGAAACTTTAAATGTTTATTAAGTATTCATATAAATTTGTATTTATGTTTCGCAGCCTTGTACATGATATGCGAGTTGTGATGAGGGCCCCACAGCTTTTATGGTGCAGTCGATAGGTTCACGGATTGAGAAACTTTTTATTTTCTTCTTCTTAAGTGCATCTATATGTAAATAAAAGCGTGAGCTTTATAGATTTTTAAAATATTTTATTTTCTACTTTTTAGTATCAAGATTTTTAAATCAATTTTGTCGACATAGCAACTTTAATTTAATTAGTGCAAACTTCGTTGTCTATAACTTAAATGTATATGTGTAGATAGATGATTAATTACAAATTTATGTATTTAAAAAAGAAAACAGTTTCCCCAACTGAAATTGAAACCCCAGAACCTCCAGGTCGAAATCCATACGTAGACAATTTTGGCCAACTAGGCTATCAAATTTCAGTTGTTCCTCTTGTATTATCATGTCAATTTAGATTTAGTTTCGTATTACTGAGCTGTTTAACACCTGGAATGTGGTCACGGTGGCTGGTCGTGAAATCGGTGACATTCACGTGAAAGTCAAGAATAGCCGGATACAGATTATATATAAAGATAAACTTAAAAATGCATTTATTTAATTACATTCGAGCGATCTGAAATTTTGATAGCAATGTATTTGTCATCCAAGATCTATCTGTGGTAAAATTTTGAGATCTCAAGGACTATCAGAAGTGGTTTAATTTTACGTACAAGATTTGACGGATACAACATACAACATACAAACAGTGTGATTAAATAAAAGCGTGTAAAAATGCAATTTGTAGCATCAAGAACGAAAAATATCGAATGACTGAATAAAATGTAGGTTGCGGGACATATCAAATCTGGCGCTGCCGCAGGAATGAGTTGTCCACGGGACATTTCATGGCTATTTTTTACACGCTTTTATTTAAGTCACACTGTTTGTATGTTGTATCCATCCATCCTTCCTTCAAATCTTGAAACGTAAAATTAAACCACTTCTGATGGTTCTAGAGATCTCAAAATTTTACCACAGATAGATCTTGGATGACAATGCATTGTATCAAAAATTTCAGAACGATCGAATGTACCGTAATTAAATTAATCAATTTTTAGTTTATCTCTATTTATCACTATTTAGAATGTATAGTCGTCTGCTAGAGTTGACCTCCACGGCTCACTGGTTTCACTCCAGCCCTGGTTTACCGAATTCCCGTGTTTACATCAAGGACAGGGAGATCAGCGCGTTTCAGTCTGTAAATGTTTGTAAATAAAAGCGTGTCCTTAGATTTTTACACGCTTTTATTCTGTATATGGCTGATTGTATTTAAGCGAAGCAGCAAAACATGTGCCTGCAGTGTGGCCAATAACCTAAAACTATGCCATATATTAAACCTAGCTCTCCACTCCAAACTTGGTCCTAACCTTACACTGGCCCTAACCCTAAACCTAACTATAGCCCTAACTCTAATCGAAGCTATAACGCTGAATTAGATTTTTGAAATTCAAATTACTATGACCGTAGGTATGTTGAAAAATGTATTCTTTTGTTCTTTAAAGTAAAAAAATATATTAACCCATCTGAAATACCGAAAAAGATTAATTCCTCTAAACTATATTGTTAAACACTAACAATATCATACCTGAAAGACACACATGTAACGTGTATTCATCTAATATTTACACACACACAACAAGTGTAAGAGACAGCTTGTGCACAGTACACAGAGAATACATGTACGTATCACAACTTGAAAACCACAGACACCATGTACTTAGAGGACACGTGCTGACATGCAACACTTACATGGACAACATACTGAGATGTCCCATGTACGCAGACCCAATGCTGACATGTTTACATGTACACAGTACCACACTACTGACATGGCACATGTACACAGACCACATACTGACATGTCACATGTACACAGACCACATGCTGACATGTCACATGTACACAGACCCACATACTGACATGTCACATGTACACAGATCACATACTGTACATGTCACATGTACACAGACAAAATACTGACATGTCACATGTGCACAGGACCACATATTGACATGTCACATGTACACAGACCAAATGCTGACATGGTCACATGCACACATACCAAATGCTGACTGTCACATGTACACAGACCAAATGCTGACATGTCACATGATACACAGACCACATACTGAAATGACACATGTACACAGACCACAAACTGACATGTCACATGTACACGACCACATGCTGACATGTCACATGTACACAGACCACATACCGACATGCGACACTGTACACAGATACATACTAAACATGTCACATGTACACAGACAACATACTAACATGTCACATGTACACAGACAAACATACTGACATGTCCCATGTACACAGACAACATACTGACATGTCACATGTTACACAGACAACATACTGACATGTCACATGTACACAGACCCGGACAAATACCGACATGTCACATGTACACAGATAACATACTAACATGTCACATGTACACAGACAACATACTGACATGTCACATGTACCCAGACAACATACTGACATGTCACATGTACACAGACAACATACTGACATGTCACATTTACAAAACCCACATTTTACATGTCACATGTACACAGACCAAATACTGACATGTCAAATGTACATGGCCCACATACTGACATGTCACATGTACATGGCCCACATCTGACATGTCACATGTACGTGTCCCACATACTGACATGTCACAATGTTTACAGACCACAGTTCTGACATGTCATCATGTACATGGACCACATACAGACATGTCACATGTACAAAGAACCACCTACTGACATGTCACATGTACGTGTCCCACATACTGACATGTCACATGTTTACAGACCAATTCTGACATGTCACATGTACACAGACCACTTGCTGACATGTCACATGTGCACAGAACCACATTACCGACATGTCACATGTACACAGACCAACATACTGACATGTCACATGTACAAAGACAACATACTGACATGTCACATGTACAAAACCCACATTTTAACATGTCACATGTACATGAACCACAATACTGACATGTCACATGTTTACAGACCACATTCTGACCATGTCTACATGTACATGGACCACATACGGACATGTAACATGTACACAAGACCACATACTGACATGTCACATGTACACAGACCACTTGCTGACATTTCACATGTACACAGCCCACATACTGACATTTCACCTGTACACAGACCCTATACTGACATGTCACATGTACACAGACCGCATACTGACATGTAACATGTACACAGACCGCATACTGGCATGTTACCTGTACACAGACCACATACTGACATGTCACATGTACACAGACCAAATACTGACATTTCACATGTACCCAAACCACATTCTGACATGTCACATGTACATGACCCCACATATCTGACATGTCACATGTACATGGCCTACATACTAACATGTCACATGTTCACAGACCCCATTCTGACATGTCTCATGTACATGGATCACATACTGACATGTCACATGTACAAAGACCACATACTGACATGTCACATGTATACCAGACCACTTACTGACTGTCACATGTACACAGACCACTTGCTGACATTCACATGTACACAAGACCACATACTGACATGTCACCTGTACACAGACCGCATACTGACATGTAACATGTAAACAGACCGCTACTGCATGTCACCTGCTACACAGACCGCATACTGACATGTCCACATGATACAGACCACATGCTGACATGTCTCAAGTACACAGACCACATGCTGACATGCTGCATGCTACATGTACATGGACCAACAAGCTTGTATGCTACTTGTACACGATTTACTTGTACAAGCGCTACTTGTACAAACCTTTTTTGATAAAGTACGAGACTAGCAGCGAGAAGGAGATGAGATCAGCGATGTGCAAAAAGACACGAAAGCGATGAGGACAGGAGGCGATGGAACATGCGTCCGCCACCTGTCAGGTCGACACACAACATTACGACTGTCCCGGCCACTAGGAACAAACCCAAAACAGGTTCATGAAAGCCCAGGCCAGCCGTAGATCTCTTCTGTCAGCCATCAGTGTCATTGATTCCTGGAAAACAGAGGTCGCGCGAGACAATTATAGAGCAATGTAGAAGAGTGGAGTCAAAATCCAATTTTCGGAGAGTTTTACTGTTCATTTTAAAAAACCCGTTGACAAAAATTTCAAGAACGTCAGAGGTGTATGGGTGTACTTTGGAAACCAATTGCTAGGAATCGACGAAAAACGTCACATAATCTGTCCAATATTGATTGTTGTCTTGAATACACCCATAATAAGAACAACAATTAGATAGTAAGTCTTGAATACCATTAATACGATCAAACAAGTAGAAATTAAGTCTTGATTACAATTCATACTACCAGAAGTAGAAAGTAAAACCTAATAAAATTATTACGACAACAAGTAGGAAATAAGTCATGAATGCAACTACTGCGGCATTGAGTGAAATGAGTCTCGGATTGCTATTTCATACGACCCAACAATATAAAAGAAATCTAAATACAATCAACTACGCCAGCAATTAGAAAGGAAGTCTCGACTACGACAGAAGCTGGGGACTCACCTTAAGTTTTAGCTCCTTCTCCTACCAGAGTTCTGGTAGCGAAACACGCAAATGCCAGAAAAACAAAGAAGAAAACCGACTTTGTGTTCTCGATAACTCCCTTCCGACATAGGTTGGCATTTCTCTTGGGTATCGGAATTTGTTGTGTCGCTAAGTGAAACGTGACCGGATCCAGGCCTTTTGAATTCTCCAGTAGTTGATAAATATATGGGTCATGAATGTCTCAGCTATCAGGGCACCGGAACCCGTAATAAACTTTAGGATTTAGTTTTATGAATGCATGAGAAATGAAAGAAATACATTTTTAAATAATCTCTAAATTTAAGCTGCACGTGAGTTCACGTGACTATATCTAGGTGAACTGAAAACTTTTTAAAAATTACTGTCTCGCAAGGCCTCAATATTTAAATTAAAGAGACACAACTTGCTGGGACAACTCTATCACTCACAAAATGAGTTGCCATAACTCTCCGTGTTAACGTTCTTGTCAAGGTACTACTTTAAACTTCAAATTTGTAGGCACTTCCTTGACTCTGACGTGAGCTCGTCGAAAAGCGATCAGCGATGGTTGTTCCTTGTTCACTAGAGTACTTGTATATCCCTCCGCTATGGATTTGAAGCCAAGCCACGGGTTTTCACTGGGGAACATAACAATTTATACGCTATAGCTCTCAGTGAAATACCATTTGTACGCTAAGCTCTCAGTTTTTTGTGGGGGAAATAACATTTGTACGCTAAGCTCTCAGGGTTTTTAAGAAATAACAATGTGTACGACTAAAGCTCTCAGTTTTTTTTAGGAAACAGCAATCTGTACGCTAAGCTCTCGGGATTTTAGGAAACAACAATTTGTACGCTAAGATCGGGGGTTTGTTAGTGAATAAACATTTGTACGCTAAGCTCTCGGGATTTTAGAAACAACAATTTGTGCGCTAAGCTCTCAGGTTTTAGGAAATAACCATTTGTACGCTAAGCTCTCCGGTTTTTTTTAGGAAATAACAATTTGTACGCTAAGCTCTCGGGTTTTTAGGAAATAACAATTTGTGCGCTAAGCTCTCGGGGTTTTTAGGAAACAACAATTTGTACGCTATACCTCTCTGGGTTTTTTATGAAATGAGGAGACGTTCTTTGAAACATTGGTTTCCTGAATCTTTGAACAAAACTTGATAGATGGAGATTTTATTAATGAATTTTATTTTTCGCCGACACAAGGGTTAGAAATTTCCAAATATTTATGAACTTTTGCGCCTTAAGGAACAAAATTGAAATATATTACTCACCAATAAATTAAAGGCTTCTTACTTTTATTATTTAATGTTAAACGTTCAAGAGACCCTATTTGAGAGGTCAAATGTATTTGAAATATTTCACATATAGATCACAAAACGAGAATAAAGATGTTTGCTTGGATGTACTTCAACGAATCAACAATGGAACTCATCCCACTCGGTTGTAATGAAATCTCACTAAGCATTCGTTTAAAACATTGGAACATTTAACCCAGATTAGATTGTAATGTACTTCATAACAATACAGTAAATAAGTAATAAAACAATAGGTAACTATTGATAGACTTCACGATCAATTACATAATTTATGTCAACAAATATAACAGATGATGCGCAGCTTCTTTCCCTTTTGAAATAAAAGCTCAAAACATATCTGGTTATTAGACACCATTAATTGAATATGACCAAAACCCCCCACTTTTTTCCACACAAAAATACATTTATTGATAGCTCCTTATTCCATTCACGAGGTGGTGTTAAACATAATCTGTTTAAATCTAATGCTGTTAATAAATATGAAAGATTTCTGTAATAAATTGCTTGAGGTAACATACTAGTTAGTAGCGTTTTTGCCCACCCGAACATCTCGGCTAGTGCCGGGCACAGAGGCACATACAACATAGGGAACGTCCAACAAATAGTTCCATATTATTCCCAATCATAGTCCAGATTCATGGGACTCGTACCAGATGTACAGCCGTCTCCAATGATTGGTAGTAGTCGATTGAAGGTACACAAGAAACCACATGAATAACGGCACACCTGTAGACAGAGTTACCACACCGCGACAGATGAGAAACACGCTATAACGTAATATACGGTATGATTGTGTATTATTTTAGCTGGGCTTAAACGCGTTCACAAAAGAAGCAAGCTTTGAAAGGAAGGTATACAAGTGTCTTTACACGCTTTGAAAGGAGGTATACAAGTGTCTTTACACGCTTTGAAAGGAGTATACAAGTGTCTTTTCACGCTATGAAGGAAGGTATACAAGTGTCTTTACACGCTTTGAAAGGAAGGTATACAAGTTTCTTTACACGCTTTGAACGGAAGGTCCAAAAGTTTCTTTACACGCTTTGAAAGGAAGGTCTAAACGTTTTTAGTCGTATTAATTTAAAGTACTTGAAACTTATAAGTTTTAAATTATTTTCTTCTTTTAGTCCACTTATAAAAACGTGGTTTTTAAAAAACCCTTTTTTACTTCTATTTTTATGGATAAAACTCCTTTCAGAAAAACATGCCATTTTCCAAGAGAGAAGAAATATGCAAATAAAAGTCAAATGGAGCTTTGAGATTGACTGAATGAGAACCATTGGAATGGGGAAATATATAGAATTGGAATGTCACTGTGTAGAGAAATGTTAGAACAAAGGAACGCTCATTTACAAAGATGATGAATTTCATTTTATATGGCTTCTGAGGCATGTCAGTCTAGTACACTGATATTTAAGACTTTGTTTTAGTAAAGCTAGTCAAGCGTGCTCTAAGCGCTCTGATATTAAAGACTTTGTTGTGTCCATGTTGGTTTAGAATGCTGATCTTTAATTTTTCAAAGACTCTATTTGGACTATGCTGTTCTATTGAGCTCATCGCACTTGATGTTCTACGCTCTTACTAAAGAAAAATGTTCTTGACCATTTTTTAAGATATCTTAGACATATCTTACATGCCCTATAGGTACATGCCCTAAACACTTTGTCTATGAAACAAGCCATTTACGCTACTTATATGTTATAAGACATTATTGCTTACCTATTTCTAGTATCAAGCCTTTACCAGCCCTGAGTCGAGCCTTGTGATTCTTCATGACTAACGCTTGGACTGGGGATGTCTTCAACCCCATGGTTATTGCCAACAGTTAGCCCGGTATGATTACATCAATCCTAAAACAACAAATTTGCAGTAAGAAACGTTACCTTCATATGTAGAAACATCAGCCTTATAGTTCAGAAAAGTTAACTTTATATTGTACAAAAATCAAATTTAAACTGTAGAAACATTATTAAGAATTGAGGACCATTAACGCGTAAATAGAATCATTTAGACTGTGCCAACGACCATTAAAATGTGTGTAGATAGAGTTCTATGAATCATTACATTATCATATATAATATGGAAAAAATTCCGATGGTCAGATCGACTTATTTGTAGCATTAACGTTGTTGGTTTAACATGTATGACTGGGGCTAGAGTCTTCCACTACAATGTTGCGCTGGATTATCAGGCTTACCTGACAAGTATTGACAGACGCCTCCGTATATAAAGAAGATTATTGCGCACTATGCGTAGCTAATAGTTTAAAATGTCAAAGAAACTAAAATAAAAGTTTGGAGAAGTTACCAAGGTTTCGTACACAAACACATACCAATAATAAAGCAATTTTCGTATTTCAAATATTTGTTAAAACCTAATGCAAATATATTGCCCTTTACGGATTCAGGACTAAAGCATCGATGTCGCTTTTAGTTTCCATACGCCTGAAGTCCATAATAATTGCTTGGATTCAAATTTTAATATGTTACGTACACTTCTTTAAGGTGCCGATTAAAATATTTCGGTAATTCCAAACATTTAATGCGACAAACATTCGATCACCTATTTTGTATTCAATGATATGTGTTGATTGATGACCGTGTTTTTATTTATTAAAGACGCATTTTTATACAGAAGATGTTTTCGCAGCTTGTATCTAGAGAATTACTTGGCGGCAACGGCTACTTCCTTGCTAGGAAAGAATGAATTATCAACGGCCTACTATAAAACAATACCTTCATGTTGCAATACGAATGTGTAGGGATCATTTTCATTATCTTGATTTATGCATAGTCTATATTTAAAATGCTGATGCCATAGAGTGAGAGGTGATTTTGCTCCTGGATTAAAACTATTTAATGGTAGAAAGGGTCAGTTTGTCATTAAAATACGCTATCTATACTCAATGTCTCGTTTCTCAAACTGGAATTAACGTCTCTACTTCAACTTGACTTCTCTACTCTGCTAAACTGTATTGTCTCTAGAGGTATACTATTTAATATCAATATTTTCGTGATCAACTTTTCTATTTCAACATATCTTTTCAACTGTCCTACAAAATGTTTATATAATAATGTTATTCATAATGTCGTCGAAAAGGCCTTTTTACAGTTGTCCACCAAAATGTCTTCCTACAGCTTTGTAAAACGTCTGCATATTTTTGTCTTCCAGAATGTCTTTCTACAACTGTATTAAATGTCTTCTAAAATGACTTACTATAAGTGTCCTACAGGACACAGGATCTACATGTACATTCTACATCCAACAGTAGTAAGCCACATAACCAATCCCTTGTGTTTCTTAGTTACCACCTAAAGCACCCTTGATCGGTTACATTCTAAGGTGATGTCTGACCAGAATGAACATAAATAAATATTAGATTTTAAAGTCACTGCTACACTATCAAATGAACTTTGTCTAGTACCTACTGTGAGTTTCTTTTCTTTGCTTAAGCTCTAAGTCCAACGTGTGGTCAAATTTGTTTGTTTGTCGGTCGTGATCGACGAGGACCATTCTCGTCACATTAGCCATGTGCTTTGACAGCCTGGTGTGTCCTTCCGGTGGTTTATTAGAATTATTCCTGTCCAAAATGTGCGTCGGCATGTCGGGCAAGAGATGCTTGGAATTACATCAGGAGGGGTTTTAGCACCATCCTTCCTAGCCTGTCGTCTGGACATGGCGGCCTGTTGTCTGTTTGCCTCACAGAAAGCTGCGCCGTTCCGTACCATAAGGCGCCGGGAGGCTCGGTCGCTGGCTGCTGCCTCTCAGTAGTCATGCTCAATGCTGTAAGCCTTCAAAGCAATCTCGAACATATCTTTGTAGCGCTCCTTTGACCTCAGCGGGCTCTTGTCATCAATAAGCTCGCCGATGGTCTGACATACGCATGACGTTCCCCGCCCCAGCGTAGTGGGCACTGCATTAGGAAATACTAGATGGTCCTGCCCTGACATGTACTTTGGTGTCTGGAACTTTTTTTCCCTGCCATTTTATGTTGAGAATTTTTCCCGTGCTTTTGGTATGAAAGTGATTCAGCAACCTCGCGTGGCCTTTTGGTACACGCTCCATTTTTAGATGCGTATAGTAAGCTCTGTATTCGTTTAGTTTGGATGCTGATTCCCCTTCTGTTCCAGTATGGCCTAATATTATCTCACACACACTGTCACCATTTGAACTTGAACTTGAACTATACCTTAACCCGTTGTTGGGTCGTTGGGGCACCATCGTGAACTGCTCACTAACACACGCCATTTGTCACGGTCCTGTGCTGCCCTTTGAGAGTCGCTGAATGACAGGCCGGTCCACTCTCTGATATCGTCCTCCCATCTCTTCTTTTGTCTGCCTCTTTTCTTTCCTCCCTGGACTGTGCCTTGTAATATGGTTTTTGCGAGACCTCCAGTTCTTGTCACGTGTCCGTACCATCGTAATTTCCTCTTCTTAATTGATGTGAGTAGGTCCTCGTAGGGGCCAATGACAGTACTTATTGTGTTGCTTGCCGCTTCGTTTGTGATGTGCGCTGTGTAGGAGATGTTCAATATCTTTCTGAAACATCTCATCTCTAGCGCATTGATTCTTCTTTGGAGGTCTGCAGTGAGCGTCCAAGCCTCACAACCATACAAAAAGACCGTACATCGCTAGAGAGCGCATTAGCCGGATCTTTGATCTCAGGGAGAGCTTCTTACTTTGCCAGATGTGCTTTAATTTGCTCAATGCTGCCATTGTTTGGGCTACTCTGCTAAGAATTTCTGGCTTTGAGCCTTCGTCGGATATTATGGCCCTTAGATACTTGAAGATGGAGACTTCTTCGAGTTTTTGCCCGTTTATCCGAATCTCGCTTGCGATTTACTATTAGCCATGACCTTGGTCTTTTCTGCGTTGATTTCATGCCGTAAGCCTTCATTTGCTGTTTTCTCTAGCTTTGCGAGGAATTCTTTTAGTTCGTTCTCGCTACCAGCTAGGCCGTCAATGTCATCGGCGAAGCGTAGGTTGGTTATACTTCTCCCTCCGATGCTGACTGTTTCCGACATGGTCTTCTAGCACATCTGTCATGATCCTTTCAAGGAAGAGGTTGTCACCATTTACTGATGGCTAATATACAATCACTGACGTCTTATGTATAGAAAAATCTCCGATGACTCGAATTTCGTATCTTCCATCTTTATGAAACATCACGTTATACAGTACCATCAATCATATTTAATCCCCACACAAAGAGATAACTAATAATTCTCTTACAAAATCTAATGGCATGACAATAGCTAATTGCAAATGTCATCCAACACAAGTGAATAGTAATAATTATTGTACGAAATCCAATTCCACAATAAATTCGTATTATAATTCTTCTCAGTCTTATTAATCCGTGTCTCTCTGTTCTCCGCTTCCACCGCAACCCCCGACACACACACACATACTATTTACATTTCCCTCTCAAACTATGATCACCACTTCATCGACGCAGAGGCACACACAAACACCCCCCCCCCAACACCCCCCCCCCGTAACCATCTGTTCACACAGTGAAAACATTTCATCAACATTTTGACAACAGTGATTCTCAACTCTTGCCAAATTTTCCTGCGTGTGCGTACTAAGAACTTGAAAATATGTAAACCTGATACATTATTAGAATGTTTATTTCATGAAATATGAGGATCTGGTAAATTGTAAGGATATTCACGTGGCTACCTATAATGTGTTGAATTGGTAAAGAGAATGTTCACTTGGCTACCTATAATGTCTTGAATTGGTACACATGAGAATGTTCACTTGGCTACCTATAATGTCTTGAATTGGTACACTGTGAGAATGTTCACTTGGCTACCTATAATGTCTTGAATTGGTACACAGTGAGAATGTTCGCTTGGCTACCTATAATGTCTTGAATTGGTACACAGTGAGAATGTTCACTTGGCTACTTATAATGTCTTGAATTGGTACACAGTGAGAATGTTCACTTGGCTACCTATATTGTGTTGAATTGGTACACAGTGAGAATGTTCGCTACCACAATGTACATTAAGATTGGAAACCATAACCATGCGCTACCAGCTACACCGAAAGTTAATACCGCCGCAGTGAAGTTTCAAAAATGTTTTAGTAGCCATTTTGAATTTTATTCTTATATATATATACTAGTTTGTGCTGCAGCGCCGTGGCACCTGGGGCGCCCCTTTTTTAAGGGCGCCTACGGCGTCCACCTTTTTCAAAAGCCCTACTAACTGTGTAGGCTTGTTGGATACGTAATATTAAACTTTCTTTTTTTGGTCAAAATCCCAAGTAACTTATCCTTGTATGATATTGATAAATACGAAATATTCCTGAAAATTAAACAAAGTATTTATATAATAATTTTTTACAGTGCTAATCACCACACGATTTTAAAACTAATTTAAGAAAGCAGCGCACCAAATTACTGCACCAAAAAATAACTCTTTGAGTCAATCAGCACTGCTTACAACACAAAATTTTAAAAAAGCAGAGTGATGTCCCTTAACGTTAGGCGTCAGCGTTAATTGAGCGTAAATATATAACATACTAGTTTGTGCTCCGGCGCCGTGGCGCGCCTGCGGCGCCCACCTTTTTCAAAAGCCCAACTGACTTGTCCTTGTATGATAAATACGTAATATTAAAATTTCTTAAATGTACACAAAGTATTTTATAACAGTTTTTTTTTAAATTTTATTTTTTATGTCAAAAGCCCAAGTAACTTATCCTTGTATGATAAATACGAAATATTCCTGAAATTTAAACAAAGCATTTATATAATCATTTTTACAGTGCTAATCATCACACGATTTTTAAACTAATTTTAGAAAGCAGCGCACCAAATTACTGCACCAAAAAATAACTATTTGAGTCAATCAGCACTGCTGACAACGCCAAATTAAAAAAAGGCAGAGTAATGTCCCTTAGCGTTAGGCTACATAATTGAGCGTAAAATATATATATATAATACTAGGTTGTGCTGCGGCGCCGTGCGCCCCCTTTTGTTTAAGGGCGCCTACGGCGCTCACCTTTTTCAAAAGTCCAACTAACTTGTCCTTGTATGATAGATACGTAATGTTAAACTACCTTAAATGTACACAAAGTAATTTAAAATTGAGGTTGTATTCCTGAAAATTAAACAAAGCATTTATATAATAATTTTTACAGCGCTAATCACCACACGATTTTTTAAACTAATTTTAGAAAGCAGCGCACCAAATTACTGCACCAAAAAATAACTATTTGCGTCAATCAGCACTGCTTACAACGCAAAATTAAAAAAAAGGAGAGTGATGTCCCTCAGCGTTAGGCGGCAGTGAAAAATGAGCGTAAATATATAATATACTAGCAGACCCGTCGTGCGTTGCAACGATCTCTTTAAAAATGAATAAATTGAAAGAAACCAAAGATTGGTATGTTTTTAAAAGAATTATGCCATAAACCTTCGGGGAAGTGAGAAAAAAAAAGTCCAAGTTTAATAGCAAACTGTTACATAAATTAATAATTAAAAACTTACAAAAGGAAAAACGATATTAAGAGGCCCAGCCAAAAAATGAGTGATAATTTAATTTTTTTATTGCCATTGTACTCAAGCTAAATTTCTCAATATCGTGTAAAATTGAATGGGGAATTAAATTGTTACCGTGCAGTAAAAATGACATTTGGGGCCCCCAGCTCCGAGGGAATGGAGATTAGGAGTTCAGTGCCCTATAGTAATATATTATAGCTATATACTGATATAAAAAACGAAATTTAGGGGCCCCTGGGCCCATTCGGTGAAAGATTTCAATTTAAAAAAATGCTGTTCATTTTAATTCAGTTTCCTCATAGATATATTCCTTAAGATCGTGAAAAATTAAATGGGGAAAACTATCTCAAACATATACGAAGAAAAGACATTTGGGGCCCCAGGCCCCGAAGGAATGGAAATTTGAATTTCTGTGCCCTATAGTATTTTAATATCGGCTGCCAAGTTTTTGTATACAAATTTTGGTTAAGGTCCATTCATTTACTCGGTAGCTAACGCATAAACTTATTTTTATATACCTCATATAAGCAAAAAACTACATTATGGGCCCCAGGGCCTAATTATCGCAAGAAATAAAGTGCGAAAGACATTTTAATTTGAATAAATTTCAAAATACATACATTTATTTATATGTCTCAATATTGAATGAACGATAAAATATTGAACATTTACTAAAAATGAAATTTTGGGCCCCCTGCCCCAAGGGAATGAAAATTAGGAGTTCAGTGCCCTATAGTAATAAAATATAGACCCTTAAGTTTTTATATATTAAGATGGGTCAAGATCCATTAATTTTCTCAGTATTTAACGCGAATACTAATTTTTATACAGCTAATATAAGGAAAAAAACGACATTTAGGGGCCCCTTTAGTGAAAGGTGTCAATTTAAAAAACCTGTTCATTTAATTCAGTTTCCTCATAGATATATTCCTCAAGATCGTGAAAAATTGAATGGGGAAAAATATCTTAAACATATACGAAGAAAAGACATTTGGGGCCCCCGGCACCGAATATATTGACATTAGAAGTTTAGAAACCTTAATTATGTCAATATGGGCTACTAAATTTTTGTATGCAAATTTTGGTTAAGATGCATTCATTTACTCAGTAGCTAACGCAAAAAATAATTTTATATAGCTCACATAAGCAAAAAACGACATTAAGGGCCCCAGTGCAAGATATAAAGCTCAAAATACCTGTTCATTTCAATGTGTATAATAATGGATACATGTGTCATTAGTTGTCAATATTGTTAATAATTGAATGGTGAATAAAATCTTAAACGTTTAAGAAAAAGAATTTTTTGGGCCCCCAGCCCCGAAGGAATGACTATTAGGAGTTCAGTTCCCTTTAGTGTTTTAATATTGGCTATCAAATTTTTATATACAAAGTTTGGTTAAGATCCATCAATTTACACAGTAGCTAGCGCTGAAACTAAATTTTATATAGCTCATATAAGCAAAAAATGACATTATGGGTCCCCGGCGCCCCATGAGTGATAAATTTAGAAAAAAAAGTTGCCAGTCTCCAAAAGTTTCATGATGATCGGATGAATGGTTTAGTCAGCTATAAAGGACATGCACACAGACATACATTGATTTTTATATATATAGATTAACAAAAACGACATTAAGGGCCCCCGGGCCCAATCGGTGCAAGAGAATAACTTTAAAATACCTGTTCATTTCAATCTGGATCATGATAGATATATTAGTCAATTAGTCAATGCTTTTCAAGATCGTGTAAATCATAAAGGGAAATAAAGTATTTAACGCTTACAAAAAAAAAGGATTTTGGGCCCCCGGCCCCGAAGGGAACGGACATTAGGAGTTCAATGCCATATGGTACTTTAATATAGGCTATCAAGTTGTTATGTACCAAGTTTGGTCAAGATCCATTCATTTTCCAAGCAGCTAAGCCTTAAACTAATTTTTATATAGCTCATATAAGAAAAAATTCTCATTATTTGGCCCCCGGCGCCCCATGAGTGTTAAATTTTGAAAAAAAAGTAGACTATTTCCATCCCGTGAGCGTACTCAAAAGTCTCCAAAAGTTTCATGGCGATCGGATGAATGGTTTAGTCAGCTAACGGGAATAAAGTATTTAACGCTTACAAAATTAAAGATTTTGGGCCCCCGGCCCCGAAGGAACGGACATTAGGAGTTCAATGCCATATGCTACTTTAATATAGGTTATCAAGTTGTTATGTACCAAGTTTGGTCAAGATCCATTCATTTTCCAAGCAGCTAAGCCCTAAACTAATTTTTATATAGCTCATATAAGAAAAAATTCTCATTATGGGCCCCCGGCGCCCCATGAGTGTTAAATTTTGAAAAAAAAGTAGCCTATTTCCATCCCTGGAGCGTACTCAAAAGTCTCCAAAAGTTTCATGGCGATCGGATGAATGGTTTAGTCAGCTATAACAGACATGCATACATACATACTTTGATTTTTATATATATAGATAATAATCTAATATATAAAGCTCAAATGTTTGTATGTTTGTATGTTTGTATGTTTGTATGTTTGTATGTTTGTATGTTTCACTTTTCGACTTTCTGTTAGACAATCACGGAAAAACCAAATGACGGACGGGGCCCAAATTTGGCAGGACGGTTCCTTTTACCCTGAAGGTGGTTTTAAGATAGTTTTTGTAATTGTCCCTTTTGCCCGAATGCCGTAAATTAAATAATCAGAAAATGCAGAGACAAAGAATAAAAAATTTAACCTCATTTCTGTATTGAACAAATTTACGCGGACGTTCAAATGCCGTTCAAAGCGAGTTACTTTTGGTGACGTTTTTTTTCCCCAATGTCAATACTTTATTTTCAGCCGTGCGCATTTGAAAAAATATTATAATGTGTAATTACGGTGCGCACATTTTCGTGTACGCTTCATAATTTGAGCTGTGTAGTACAAAGAATTGTCATTTTCTTTACTGTTACTTTCTATATATTAGATAGACACGTAAACATATTTAATTACAACTGCCACAAGATGCATTAGATTTAATTGTTTACAGGTTTAAATTTAATTGCGAATTTGTTTTAATTATTTTCTGTTCCATAACTCGACATTTAACGAAAAACCTATTTATGTAATAATTTTGTCAGTATTTTTTTCAAGGCTTCATTATTAGCGGTGCACGTTTTAAAATTTTTTATCGGCCGATTACTGTGCGCACATTTTCGTGTACGCATCTTAAATTTAGCTGTGTCCTATTAATATAACATTTATATTTTGTTTGTCTTTTACATAAGCTATTGTCTTTTACATAATCTATACACTTAAACTATTTAAACTTAGGCTACCGGACCTATTAACATAAGTAGATTAAACTAAATAAAGTGATCCTGAAACGCTTAATTATTGTGTATTGCGAATTGAATATGTTATGTTCATTCATTTGATGATGGATTAACATAGGCCATTTTTAAAATCGATTATTGTAATGGTTTCACATGCATTTTTAACATAAAATTGATTTGTTTTGTTTGTTTTTTTTTAAAATTAGGAATACAGCCTAATTTTTTTTATGTATCTTTATTATCTTTATCTCATAGACGCTGTTGCAAATATTGTATTCATTACAATTGTGTTATCTAATATATAAAGCTCAAATGTTTGTATGTTTGTATGTTTGTATGTTTGTATGTTTGTATGTTTCACTTTTCGACTTTCTGTTAGACAATCACGGAAAAACCAAATGACGGACGGGGACCAAATTTGGCAGGACGGTTCCTTTTACCCTGAAGGTGGTTTTAAGTTAATTTTTGTAATTGTCCCTTTTGCCCGAATGCCGTAAATTAAATAATCAGAAAATGCAGAGACAAAGAATAAAAAATTTAACCTCATTTCTGTATTGAACAAATTTACGCGGACGTTCAAATGCCGTTCAAAGCCAGTTACTTTTGGTGACGTTTTTTTTCCCCAATACTTTATTTTCAGCCGTGCGCATTTGAAAAAAATATTATAATGTCTAATTACGGTGCGCACATTTTCGTGTACGCTTCATAATTTGAGCTGTTTAGTACAAAGAATTGTCATTTTCTTTACTGTTACTTTCTATATATTAGATAGACACGTTAACATATTTAATTACAACTGCCACACGATGCATTAGATTTAATTGTTTACACGTTTAAATTGAATTGCGAATTTGTTTTAATTATTTTCTGTTCCATAACTCGACATTTAATGAAAAACCTATTTATGTAATAATTGTGTCAGTATTTTTTTCAAGGCTTCATTTTTAGCGGTTTTATATATTAGATATGCGTTTAAATTATTTTATTTCAATTATTTTCACGATGCATTGTATTAATATTTTACATGCTGAATAAAATTTGGATTTTTTAAAATTTAATTCATAACTCGACATTCAATTAAAAACCATAGATGTAGCGAGTTTATTTTATGTTGAAAGTGATGGCCTATGTCAAATAAACGTACACTTTAAAACTGTTTACTAAAGCTTTATATACATTATACATTATAAACTTTCGCTTCCCAACGTATTAACAAAAGTTGACTAAATTTAATGAAGTGATCCTGAAAACGCTTAATTAATATGAATTGCGAATTGAATATGTTTTTATGTTCATTCCTTTGTATTCAAAATAGCATAGGCCATTTCTAAAATTGCCTTTTAATCATTTTTAAGATGCGCTTATTAACAGACGGTTGAATCTTTTTTTTAATGTATTTTATTTTTCAGATATAAAATCTGGTGTGCATTGAATATAATTTACAAAATATGATGCCTTATCCGAAATAGGGAACAAAAAAAAAGATTCCTTTTTGAAATTATACACATTGCATTGTAAATATAAATCGTAAAATATAGAGACATAAAAATGTTAAATATTATTTCCCTGTTTAGACGATTATGAATACGTCAAAATGAAGAGTTATTTTGGTCCAGTACATTTGCTTTATAACAAGACTTTATTTTATGTGGCCAGCTATCTATATGTCTAAACATGGTGTGCACATTTTTTATATCATTTTAATACGACCATTTTTTTAAAAATAGTATTTTAGGAAGTACATTTATAATTTTGTTTATTTGCGCTATGAGTCAATAAGCTTTTGCCTTTTAAAGGGATAGTGCCACATGTTCTTTATCTCATAGACGTGGTTAAAAATATTATATAACTTACAATTGTGATACGATGCAGTTTCGTAATTATATATTAAATTTTTGAGTGACGAGGGTGGTAGAGCTCTTTCGGAAAACATATAAGTTATGTTAATTTTGTTCAAGTGGGAATGAAATTGTAAATTTAGTTATTATGGTCGGCAAGAATCATTATTTATTAAGTCATATCTTTTGAATAGTAAGTTTATGTTAAAAGGCACTGCATTAAGTGAAAACAGCTCACGCGGTAAAATGGCATATCTCTGTTTCTCATAAGATTTTAACTAAATAGTTGAATCTGAAATTTAACTTGGCAATAAAAATTGTAATAACCATCACCTAATGCAAGACTGTTGAGTATGCTCCCGGGATGGTAACTATCACTTTTTTAAAAATTTAACACTCATGGGGCACCGGGGGCCCATATCGTCATGTTTTGCTTATACGAGCTATATAAAAATTAGTTTAATCTTTAGCTACTGTGTAAATTATTGGATCTTAACCAAAATGTGTATATGACAACTTGATAGCCAATATTAAAATACTATAGGGCACTAAACTGCTAATATTCATTCCTTTGGGGCTGGGGGCCCAAAAATTCACATTTTTTAAGCGTTTAAGATTTTATTCACCATTCAGTCATTAACAATCTTGACAAATTATGACACATGTATCAATTATTATACTAATTGAAATGAACAGATGTTTTGAACTTTATATCTTGCCCAGAATGGGCCCTGGGACCCTTAATGTCGTTTTTATCTTATGTGAGCTATATAAAAAATAGTTTCTACGTTAGCTACTTAGTAAATGAATAGATCTTCACCAAACTTTGCACACATAAACTTGGTAGCCTATATTAAAATACTATAGACACTGCACTTCTAATGCCAATATCTTCGTGGCCGGGGCCCCACATATCTTTTTTCGTATATGTTTAAGATATTTTTCCTATTTACTTTTTAAAGAGCTTGAGAAATATAGCCACAATAAAAATGAACTAAAATGAACATGTTTTTGAAATTGACCTCTTGCACCGAATGGGCCAGGGCCCCTTTAAATTAATGCTATTTTCCACCGATTGTAGGTATATAAAAAGTAGTTTAAGAGTTAGATATTGAGAAAAAAACTGGATTTTGACAAAACTTGGAATATAAAAACTTAAGAGCCTATATTACTATAGGGCACTGAACTCTTAATTTCCATTCCTTCGAAAAAGTCTTTTTACTGAACTTTAATCATTGTATTCCCTATTCAATTTTACACGATATTGAGGAATATATATTGAGTACAATAGATAAAAACAACATTAAGGGCCCCAGGGCCCATTCTGGGCAAGATATAAAGTTCAAAACACCTGTTAATGTCAATTTGTATAATAATGGATACATGTGTCATTATTTGTCAAGATTGTTAATGACTGAATAGTGAATAAAATCTTAAACGTTTAAGAAATAAGTACAATGGCAATAAAAAAAAACTATAATATCACTCATTTTGGGGCTGGGGCCCTTAATATCGTTTCTTCTTTTGTACGCTATTTAATTATTAATTTATTTATCCGTTTGCTATGAAACTTGGATTTTTTTTTCACACTCCACGAAGATTTCTTCAGAATTATTTTTAAACATACCACTCATTGGTTTCTTTAAATTTATTCCTTTTTACTTTGATCGATGCAACGCACGACGGGTCTACTAGTATATATATATATAAGAAACTTATTTATTTTTGTGATCCCTGGCTTCACATAAGTGTAGGCTAGATTATAATTTATGCAATGTATCTAGAAATTAAAAGTGGCCGTACATAAATGACGTCACGCGATTTGGCCGATTTACCCCCCATCGTCACAAAACTTAGACCGCCTTCTAACGTGACGTCACAAAGCTTTGACCAACCCCCACCCTCTAAAAGCCGTATGTTCTAATTGAAAATTGGCATGTTGCAAATTACTTTTTGTCATTTAAGTATGCATTTAGTGTAAGTCTGCACTCTAATATCGCTACACGCGTGAAGCCATTGAAGATGTCATTAAATAAATTGCAATCTATCAAATAACTAAGTGAAATTTTGTATTTAATGTAGCGTGTTACGATGTGACGTCACATCTCGAAAACACCCCCTCCCCCGCGTCATAAATCGTCACAAATACGTGACCCCCGCCCCTCCCCCCCCAGGCGCGTGATGTCATTTATGGACAGCCCCAAAGTAATCATAAAACATATTTTTAAAAAAATTAAATTTTATCCTTTGATATTTTTAATCTACTAAATTAAGATCACTGGAATATTGGAAGGTATTTCAGGAAAAACAAAGAATAAGATTATCTGATTTGTTCAAATAACTCCTACTGTGATCAATTAGTATTTATTTCGTACTTAAAGATTAACTCATTGTTCCTCAAACAAGAAAAGATTATTCGCAATACACCGTACGTCATCTGATCAGTAGTCATGTGATTCATTATCATTAACCCATTCCAAGTCAGCTTGTCTTTATCCGCACGACCACGTTCGTGTCGATTAGATTTAGAACATCACACGGACGTGTTGTCGTCTTGTCTGGGACATCGCACTCCATTCTAGATGATTCACTTGGAGGTCAAAGGTTAACCGAGTCTTCTTTTCATCGAGCAAGATCTGATTCATGACGATAGGATGCATTATTTATTTTAATGCATTTAGGAAAAATTAAAGCGTTGCCCTTAAACCTTCCACGGAGCAAGCAAATATGTACATCAATATAACGGTACCAGAAACTGATAATATGCCGAAAGGTGATACCACGGCAAACACGATGTAAATGTTGAATTTAAAGATAAAATTTTTAAAAAACGTAAAAAACCAAGTTTTTCACTATACATCCTTTATGTACTAGACGTAACTCAAAAAAATTTCATTATAATACGTAGCGCATCCGAGGCAGATCCCGAGTCGCGGGTTCGAGCCCAGGTACTGGCAAGGCCCCTGGGGCATTGTGCTGGCCACACATTCCCCTGCTCGTTAGTGGTGGCTAAAAACTTGTGAACGCTACATCACTTGCCCCATAGTCCGTCATGGACTGGAAAGGGGGTCAAGACCATCCAAAAATACAAAATTGCAGTTGTGTCGTAAAACATGTTTAACATAATGCGAAATATGTTTATAAAAAGTGTTGTCAATAAAATACGCACCTTATTGCGCGACAGAAAGGTTGTTCAATATAATACGCACCGCGACACTCTATCTCAAAAAATAACATGATACATAGGAATAAATAAAATAATCTAAAAATTCAATAATTTAATTACGGTACATGCGATTGATCTGAAATTTTGATACATAGTTTTAATCATCGTCACAAAACTGCCTGCTAAATTTCAGCTCGCTAGCTTATGAAAAAGTGGGTTAAAAATCGATCCAAAATTTTGGCGACCGACAATCAAGCAAGCAATCGAGGGTTCAAACAAAGAGAAACCTCGAGTTAATATAAAGGATTTAATTAGTAGAGGGGATCGCAAGATGAAAAAAATATATACATCATCAATATTTTTTTTTAAATCATGATCTATAGATGTTTTTAATGGTTTTTATTTCAGTACATTTGAACATAGTTTTTTTTAATTTCTTAAGCCTTACTTGCACATCATGTGATGTCTAATTCAAATAAACAATTGAAAGGCAATGTTGTGAGTTGCATAGCTTTTTTATGACGGGTAACTGACACATGATTAGTGTTTAGTCTTGCATTTTTAATGGAATTTAAAATATTGATAAATGTATTGCTTTTCATGGCTCGATCAGGCACCCATTCCACGCCAGCATTCAAGACGAGAGTATAGAGTATTTGTATGTTTTTGTTTATATCTCTATGTCTATCTTTGTGTTGTATTAAATTATCTTAATGTTGTATCTCCAAGTTTCATTCTTCTTACATGCAAGCCTGACATAATTTTCCAAAAACGAGTCATAAGATTTTATAAATGAAAACAAATTGTTTTGGTTAATTTTTTGTTTTAGTTTCTGTTTTTTTTGTATACTTTTTTTTACGTTAAAAATATTTACGTGGTTTAGTTCAGCTATTGGGGTTAATGGTGAATGTTTGAAAACAAGTCAAACCACTATTTTCCCAATCAACAAACTGCTATATAAAGTAGTTTTCACATCTAAGTCGAGAATAGCAAGACCTCCATTTAGCCACAAGGTGAGTCTTTACATTCCAACATTCAGGTGCATCGAACTAGGTAACATTTAATAAATCATTTTAGAATGTTTTTATAAGGACGTTATTTGTATGTAATTGAATAAAATGGAATCTTCCTAAAACGTAAGTAGATTAAAGAAGAAATATATTAAATGAGTTATGAAATTGCTCCCAAAATTAAATTCGCATCTATTGATAACCTGCGGACATGGGCACGAAGATGTGCGGCCGTGGAAATCTGTTTAAATTATAATAACATGCGGCCGTCAAATATTTGCAATTTGGCAATATTATGTTAAGTTGTAAACAAAATATCGAATATTCATTTACAATCTTAAGCACTTATTATTGTGAAACAAATTACGACTCCAGCAGCTGTTGCATTAGCTGTAGTGTTTAGCGCTCAGACATTGAAATAGCTCTAGCCGCGTTGGTGTTAGGCTGCAGCTTTAGCTAATGAGGGCAGGCCTTTGAATTTCAGGCCGTATAATATTGAAGCTGAAGCGCGCTGAAAAAAAAAAAAAGGAAAGAAAGAAAAAAAAGTTGTTTTGGTTGTGATTCGTTGTGCTCGCATTCGTGGGAATATATTAATACAAATAAATTTTATCTTTTTTAGATATGTGTCAAATTAAAAGATTATACTAAATAAAAAATACTAAATAACAAAATATAATAATATTAAAATTTATAATAATTTATTAATTGTTAGATGTTGTGTAAAGTTTACAAGTAAAATTTCACCACATTGAAAAATGTCCAAAAGAAATATATTATGGAAGAATTTTGATAAGGATAGAAATGAGTAGAGTTCGTGAAGTATAAATTTAGCTATAAGAGGTAAGAATGAAAGAATAAAAAGATAGAATAGTCTGTGGATGTTGTAGGTTGGTTAAAAGAGGCATAGCAGGAACGGAAAAAAAAAAAGATAGAATGTTTAAAGAAAAAAGGAAAGTAACAAAAATGAATGAAGTAGACAAAAGAACGAAGAATTAAAATAATAGAAAAAAAAGGTATATAGGAAGCAAGAGTAGTAGCATGAGATTGGTTTTGTTTTTAGATTGTATGTATTTGATGTATTAAGAAGATGGAGGAATGAATGATAGAGTGAAAGAAAGAACAGGAGAAGAAAAGAAAAAAAAAGATTAAAGAAAAAAATGAGAAAAGAGAAAGAAAGAATAAGAAAAGGAAAAAGATAGATAATGTGTGGTTATGTAGTAAGATAAGAAATATGAAATCGGTGGGTGTGAGAAGAGAAAAAGAAAAGAAAAAGAAAGAAAAGAAAATTTGCTCTTTTGTGTGGGACGTGTATTCGCGTCTTTCCGGATTGTGATCACTCAAAAAGACAAAGAGATGTGGTTTGAGGATATAAAGAGAAGGAATATTTTTGTTTTGTGTGCTGATTTGTTATAGTTATAAAGATTAGAAATGAGAGTTTTGGTAAAGAAGAAAGTGGAAATAAAATAGATGTATTAATGTAATAAAGAAAAAAGTGTAGATTAGAATATAGAAAAGACAAAAAAGAAAAAGAAAGGAATTGAGAAAAAGAAGAAAGAGAAGAAGTAAAGTAGCTATGTCGATAAGCCATACTTCCTTTTCAAGAAGCGTTACGGTGTGTGTATGTGTGTTGAAGATGTAATTAAAGTAATAACATAATATGAATAAAAGCTGTGTGGGTAAATAATATAGAAAAAATCATAAAATTAGAGTAGTTTGTTTGTTTTCGTTGGGGGGTAAGAATAATATGCAGATAATGAAATAATGGACAAACAACAAAAAAAGTAAAAAAAAAAGAAAATATAAAAAAAATAAAAAAATTTACAAAAGACAACACTTTGACAAAAAAGCGCGCTTGGACAATAATGGTCCGTCTCTGATGCAACTAATACTTTGAGAGAAAAATGAGATAGCCGTTGTATGTTTTGAGTGTATGATTTCAGTTGTTATTTTATACAGTAATTAGAGTAGATGGGTGATGAGAAATTGGTTAATGAAAAGAGACACTTAGAAAAAATTTGTAAAGAAAATAACAGACAGAAATGAAATAAATATAAAACAAAGAAGACACGTCTTTCCTTTTTCAAAACGTTCTGTGATTGTTGTTGTGTTTTTTGTTTGTTTTAAGTATACAGTAAGAAAGATTTGTTTGTTTTGTTCGTCGTTTGTTTTGTGGTTGTTGGAGATTGTAGACAAACATGTTTCATTTTAAAAAATATGATAAAGTTGATAAAGACAATGGTATTTAACTAAAGACTCTTGCCTCTATGCTGCGGACCCTGGCGACGAGCAGATATCGTTTCGTTTGATTATGTACGTGGGGGAGCGGACACCATGGATTTGAGAAAAGGAGAGTGTGTGATGTGTGGTGACGGTATGTTAAAGACATGCGGTGGTGGAAATATTTTTTTTTGCGACGATCCCCCGCCGACCTCGACTCGTTGTGAATGATGGGGGAGAATGAATGGCGGGAAAAGGGGAATGGGGTTACAGGAAGAAGGGACTGAGATCCTTAGAAAAGAGATCTATTGACTCTGTCGGTAGAGTGTAGATGTGGAGGTAAAAAAAGAAGAGGGGAGGTGTGAGTGATCCGGCGGAACTGATCAACACACCATGCGTCCGGACGGGAACCCTGTCAAGCTTAGTGTTGATTGAGTGGGGGAAAATAGAGTGGAGACGCTGTTTTGATTGTTTGTTTTTTTATTTTTTAGATGACTGGATAGAAAATTAGTTGGGAAATAAATAGTAATTAATATTTCTAAAATATTTTGATTAGAATGTGATAGGGAGTGTATTTTTTTTTTAGGCTTGTACGCGTGCGTTTGTTTATAGTTTTGTCAATTCGATTTTTTTTTTTTTGGTCCGTTTACACCTTTTTTTGGCTGGATTCTTCCTCGTTTCTGATCTACCCAAGGACGTTTTTTTTTGGACCGCGAGCCGCGAGCAGTTCGTGCTGTAACGTTGTTTTCTTTTTTTTAATCTGTGTTTTTTTTTTTTTTTTGTGTGTATTGGTTAGTTGAAAAAGAAATGAACTGGTTAAAATTCCCTTTTGGTTTTTTTTGTTGACTGAAATTTTTGTTTGTTTTTTGTTTTGTTCTTTTTGTGAATTTTTAATTTTTTTTTTGTTTTGTTTGGGAAAATATTATCGCAGAAGTAAATGTTGAATAAGAAGTAAGGGGAAAATGTGGGAAGTATGATAAGAGTGGTGTGGTTTTTTGTGTATAAATTGATTATTAAGTTTTTAAAGAGATGCGTATATGGGAAGAAAATTTTTGTGGAGATTGTTGTAAGCCCAGCTCTAAAAAAAAAAATAAATTATCTTTACCCAGCTACCAGCTGACTCGAGTAAAATGATGAGAATACGAACAAGAATCAATTTCGCGTGAAATATGGAACCGTAATTTGGTGAAGGATATATATAGAATAATATAATTAATTAGGTGATATTGATATTATGGGGGATATTGGTGGGTGAAAGTGTTAAAAGGGATGAAGGAGGTATGAAGCGTGGATTGGAGGGATGAAAGGAGTTGATAATTAAAAAGAAAAGTGTATTAGAGAATGTAAAATATGGGAATTGCGTAAGTGAAAATAGAAAAATTATGAAAAAAATGGTTTTTTTTTTGTGGATCTTTTATTTTGCGGTCTTCTTTTCTTGTGGTGTAGGCTCGCCTCCGATGCTTGGTGGCGACCCGTTGTTTTGTGTTTTTTTTTGTGAAATGAAGTGGGGGGAAGGGATAGAATGGGAGTGAATAAGAAAGGAAGAAGAATAACTGTTGGTCCAAAGGACTGGACGGAATTTGTTCTGTTCTCATTCTGGTGGGGAAGATTACAGCCTCGTTGCCATCCAAAGAGGGTCAGGATAAAGTTGTTGTGACGGAACGTTGGTGAGGTACAATTGTTGGCTCGTTTCCGAGAGTTTAGCAATCATTTTGTTGTTAGTTTTCCGCCGCATGTCGATCTTCCGAACCTGTTCCTGTGGACGTTCTGGACATGCATTGTCTCCCCGACTATTACTACCCGAACCGATGGTCGTACGATTACGTCCCGCCCCAGATCGCACCAGTTGATTCGCGCGCGATTCACCGTAACATATCGCGGGCCTGTCCCGGTCATATGTACCGTTACACTATTTCGCCCCTATCGACACGACGTACAGACATCTCCGGTCTAAAATCCCCGTCGACTC
>CALYLW010000264.1:905000-980000 GCA_944989445.1 Ampullaceana balthica | reverse complement strand
TTATAGGCTCAATAAGAGAGGGTATTAAAGAATATTGTTTATATTTTTTTTTAATTTACAATTTCCGTCAAGCTCTCCTGGATGTATGGAAGTGTGTAGGTCTGTGGTGCAAGTGATCTAGGGATCGATTCTCAGTGGTGGAATCTTTTTTTTAAATTTTAAATTTGTCTTTTGACACTCAATTTTAGGATACCGGAAAACAGTTATTTCTTCGTGTTCGACTTTTTCATGAATAATCTTTTTGACTGGGAAGGCCGATCCCGTAGTACAGACAAAGCATGAGGAAGGAACCAATGGAATATTTAGTTACAAGTTACAGTCTTATATTAGCTGCTAGCAATCATTTTATTTGAAGGGACGCTGGCTGGAAAGCGCCCCAGTTTGAATTAAAGCCAGGGGCCTCGTGCAGTCTTAATCCGCACCTGATTTGAGCAAAACACTTTAGTTAAATTAATTAGATTCTATTTCGCCAAAATTGCGCCCATTCCACACACACTTTTGTTTTGAATGCCATGCATCCCCCTTCCGAAAAAAATTAATAAATTATTTTTACTTTTTACGTTCTATACCATTTACAGCTAAATAAAAAAACTATCGTATACAAATAAATTAACAAATCCTTTTACAATTTTAAAAAGCTAATGTACCATATAAAAATTAACTGATTGAATTTACATCAAAACCATACATCAAAGTGTCTTTGGCGAAATGAATAGGCCGGAAAAAAAAACATTTTGATTTGACTCTTACTAAAAATGACACTACATGATCCCCAGTTTTTCTGTTGCTCCTTGGCGATACTTCCATTTTTTGATGGTCCCCATACTCCGCCTCCAAACCGGATGCGTCCTTGAACGGCCCTAACTATTATACATTAAAATTTCAGTGACAATGTTATTTTTTAAATTAATTTTGATATCATAAATTTGATTCTAGCCTGCAATTCGGAAATGACGCGTTAATGATGTCATTCCGCTTCCCACTAACAACACATAAATAAACGCACATAAGCGCACAAACAATTGTTTCGTAGTATAATATAACGACTCCAATGGTCGTTTTGAAAATCAACATTTCCTTTCATTTTTAAAATTCACTTTGTTTACTAAAGAAGTCTTCTTGTTGACATATTCGTAGCTTTGTTGATTTAAGGTCGGCCCACACCTCACAAATGCTCGCGAGCAATAGCCCAAGCATCACACAAACGCACTATGTTATTGGCGAATTTTATAGTGCGTTCGTGTGATGCTTGGGCAAATGCTTGCGAGCATTTGTTAGTTGTGGACCGACCTTTATGCGTACAGTTTTTTTTTCCATTTCGTTTTACGTGTTTCCTCCTCATTACATAATTGTGACTGTATTACTGTAACAGATAAGATAATTTTACTCTATTCCCCTCTCTCCTTTTCCTTTACCATCAATGCGCAATACTCTATTCCCCTCTCTCCTTTACCATCAATGCGCAATACTCTATTCCCCTCTCTCCTTTACCATCAATGCGCATTACTCTATTCCCCTCTCTCCTTTACCATCAATGCGCATTACTCTATTCCCCTCTCTCCTTTACCATCAATGTGCAATACTCTATTCCCCTCTCTCCTTTACCATCAATGCGCAATACTCTATTCCCCTCTCTCCTTTACCATCAATGCGCATTACTCTATTCCCCTCTCTCCTTTACCATCAATGCGCATTACTCTATTCCCCTCTCTCCTTTACCATCAATGCGCATTACTCTATTCCCCTCTCTCCTTTACCATCAATGCGCAATACTCTATTCCCCTCTCTCCTTTACCATCAATGCGCAATACTCTATTCCCTCTCTCCTTTACCGTCAATGCGCATACTCTATTCCCTCTCTCCTTTACCATCAATGCGCAATACTCTATTCCCCTCTCTCCTTTACCATCAATGCGCATTACTCTATTCCCCTCTCTCCTTTACCATCAATGCGCATTATTCTATTCCCCTCTCTCCTTTACCATCAATGCGCATTACTCTATTCCCCTTCTCCTTTACCATCATGCGCATTACTCTATTCCCCTCTCTCCTTTACCATCAATGCGCATTACTCTATTCCCCTCTCTCCTTTACCATCAATGCGCAATACTCTATTCCCCTCTCTCTCCTTTACCATCAATGCGCAATACTCTATTCCCCTCTCTCCTTTACCATCAATGCGCAATACTCTATTCCCCTCTCTCCTTTACCATCAATGCGCAATACTCTATTCCCCTCTCTCCTTTTCCTTTACCATCAATGCGCAATACTCTATTCCCCTCTCTCCTTTACCATCAATGCGCAATACTCTATTCCCCTCTCTCCTTTACCATCAATGCGCAATACTCTATTCCCCTCTCTCCTTTACCATCAATGCGCAATACTCTATTCCCCTCTCTCCTTTACCATCAATGCGCAATACTCTATTCCCCTCTCTCCTTTACCATCAATGCGCAATACTCTATTCCCCTCTCTCCTTTACCATCAATGCGCAATACTCTATTCCCCTCTCTCCTTTACCATCAATGCGCAATACTCTATTCCCCTCTCTCCTTTACCATCAATGCGCAATACTCTATTCCCCTCTCTCCTTTACCATCAATGCGCAATACTCTATTCCCCTCTCTCCTTTACCATCAATGCGCAATACTCTATTCCCCTCTCTCCTTTACCATCAATGCGCAATACTCTATTCCCCTCTCTCCTTTACCATCAATGCGCATATCTATCCCCTCTCCTTTACCATCAATGCGCATTACTCTATTCCCCTCTCTCCTTTACCATCAATGCGCAATACTCTATTCCCCTCTCTCCTTTACCATCAATGCGCAATACTCTATTCCCCTCTCTCCTTTACCATCAATGCGCAATACTCTATTCCCCTCTCTCCTTTACCATCAATGCGCATACTCTATTCCCCTCTCTCCTTTACCATCAATGCGCAATACTCTATTCCCCTCTCTCCTTTACCATCAATGCGCAATACTCTATTCCCCTCTCTCCTTTACCATCAATGCGCAATACTCTATTCCCCTCTCTCCTTTACCATCAATGCGCAATACTCTATTCCCCTCTCTCCTTTACCATCAATGCGCATTACTCTATTCCCCTCTCTCCTTTACCATCAATGCACAATACTCTATTCCCCTCTCTCCTTTACCATCAATGCGCAATACTCTAATCCCCTCTCTCCTTTACAATCAATGCGCAATACTCTATTCCCCTCTCTCCTTTACCATCAATGCGCAATAATCTATTCCCCTCTCTCCTTTACCATCAATGCGCATTACTCTATTCCCCTCTCTCCTTTACCATCAATGCGCATTACATTACTCTATTCCCCTCTCTCCTTTACCATCAATGCGCAATACTCTATTCCCATCTCTCCTTTACCATCAATGCGCAATATTCTATTCCCCTCTCTCCTTTACCATCAATGCGCAATACTCTATTCCCCTCTCTCCTTTACCATCAAGGTGCAATACTCTATTCCCCTCTCTCCTTTACCATCAATGCGCAATACTCTATTCCCCTCTCTTCTTTACCATCAATGCGCAATAATCTATTCCCCTCTCTCCTTTACCATCAATGCGCATTACTCTATTCCCCTCTCTCCTTTACCATCAATGCGCATTACATTACTCTATTCCCCTCTCTCCTTTACCATCAATGCGCAATACTCTATTCCCCTCTCTCCTTTACCATCAATGCGCAATACTCTATTCCCCTCTCTCCTTTACCATCAATGCGCAATACTCTATTCCCCTCTCTCCTTTACCATCAAGGTGCAATACTCTATTCCCCTCTCTCCTTTACCATCAATGCGCACTACTCTATTCCCCTCTCTCCTTTACCATCAATGCGCATCAGCGTTGTGAGTGAAAAGCCCTGTTCCCTTAAACCCCCAGCTAAGGCAAGGATTAGCGGATTAACAATGATGTCTATCCAACATATTCTGCTGCGAGCTTGATCCGATGAAAAACATTGACAGAAGATTTTGCAAACAGCAAACAACGTAGAATTCCTTTTGGAGCTGTGATAATTAAATTTTTACCTTAACGTTTGACGCAGAAGTAAACTACCAGTTTTGAATGAGGACGTCCCAAAAAGTTACAAAGAAAACTCCAAGGTATAGAGTGATGGCTCTGATCTTAGAAAAATCTGTAAACTCGGAGTCAGAACTGCAGTCAGTTTGTTGTATGAGTTTGCTAGTAATTCTTAGTATGCATATCGATAATTTTTCAGGGTGTTGGTAAAGATGAGATTTGACCTATTCCCGAAAAAAAACATTCATAAAAAAACCCTAACTAATGTTTTCAAACAGTACAATATGTTTTCTGGGGTTGAGATTGTTTTTCCCTACAGAGTTTGTACTTCCTCTACAAGAACAAAAGCTTCACTCTGCCACAGAGTACCTGGTACATTTCACACGTCAATTAACAGATAAAAAAGGAATAAATAAGGAAAAACGTGGACGCAATACTCTTCTGTACGGAATAAGCATCTATAATACATCATAAGATAAGAATAATTTGAAAAAAATTTCACTTTTGAAGTCGTATTTCAGAGATGATATTCGTAATGGCTCTTACCGTCACTCTTCACGTGCTGTAATATTTAGAATAGACACAAACTAATTCATGATTGTTAACATACTTGATATTCGTAATACTCCTTTTTAAATCCCTTATATTAACTTCACCGTCTTGTCTCTCTGTCCCTCTGTCTGTCGTGGTCCCGCCCGGCCTCAGAAAAACAAAAGTAAAAAATGACCCATTTCCCGTGATTCTATCGCGCTGAAATTTTACACATAGACTTTTGTCACCTAACAACGCATTCTATCAAAATTTTAGATCGATCGAATTTACCGTAATTAGATTAATGGATTTTTAGATTATCTCTATGTATCTCTATGTAGATTTATAGTCAAAAACTTTTTAAAAAATGTTTTTTTTAAAAAAAAATTACATTTTTTGTGTGTCTTCTTTATGGTAAATGTTTTCTTTGATGTCAGAAATAGAATCATTGAAATTTGTGTCCAGTCCCATCGCATCGATATACAAGATTTCCGATATCTCCGTGGTGGCTAAATGGCCAAATTTAATGCTACATGTAACATTTATCACTCGCTGGGCTCACCAGCTAAACAAAAAATCTTTGCTGAGTATACGCCCGACATAATGCTGTACTAAACCCCACGCTGTATTCTTGTTATATACACGTGCATATACTTCAACTCTGAATCCCCCTCCCCCATACAAAAATGTATAAAAATAAGAAAAATATGTATTATTTATTGTCTTCCAAATCTATTTCAGTTCATCTTTCCATTTATCACGGGGGTAGCCGTGGCTTACAGGAAGAAATTGTCATGTGTAAGTATGAGATAATTGTGATGTGTAAGTATATGAGATAATTGTCATGTGTAAGTATATGAGATAATTGTCATGTGTAAGTATATGAGATACTTGTCATGTGTAAGTATGAGATAATTGTCATGTGTAAGTATATGAGATAATTGTCATGAGTAATTATATGAGATAATTGTCATGTGTAAGTATATGAGATAATTGTCATGAGTAATTATATGAGATAATTGTCATGTGTAGTATATGAGATAATTGTCATGAGTAATTATATGAGATAATTGTCATGTGTAAGTATATGAGATAATTGTCATGTATAAGTATGAGATGCGTTAATGTTTCAGAGTTCAAGCATAATATTATTTTAAAAGCTATAAATAGGGGTTGTATGTGTGAGTGTGTTTGGGTCTGCTTTACTCATCAATATTCGACTTATTAAAACCAAGTTTAGAAACAACAAATCTTATTATGGAACCAACCCGAATAACCTGGGCCATGGGCGAGCCACTCTGTTCACGATAAATTGAGTTGACCACGTGTGCTTTGGGTCTGATGTGTGTTACGTTACAATGTTTGGGTTGTGGTTGTGGCAATGATCCCTTTAAGCTGCGCGGCCGCGGAGATATCTGACCGACGCCACGCAGCAGTCTATAATTACCGCAAAGCAAATTTTGTAAAATATTGCACACAAAAAAATGGATTTTGTGCAATTTTGCTCACGAGTTCCTTTACTTTGCAGACGGACCAACGAACTTTAGAGGGAACATTCATGGTGGGGATGATTTTATCTTATCTTATCTGTTTACAGACGCTCCTTCTATACAGAAGATTATTGCGTCCTACGCTTATCTATGGTTTGTGTTTAGTCCTGCATTTTTATTAGAGATTTAAATGTTGATAAAGTGTTGGTTTTCCTGGATTCTTCAGGCAACCCATTCCACGCCCGAATTCCGGACGGGAAGAAGGAAAACTTGTATGTGTTTGTTCTTGCATACGGAATAAGAAAGGTGTTTCTATCCTTATGTCTATCTGAGGGTTGTATTAAGTTATCTTTGTGTTGTATTTCTAAATTAGAGTTAATTGCTTTATGTATGATTACTACTTTGCTCTTGGTTCTTCTATCCTCTAGTGTTTCAAGGTTTAATGATTTAACTAATGGTGTTACTCTTGTCAGTTTCGAATATTCTCCAGTAATGAATCTGGCAGCTCTTTTTTGAATTTGTTCTAGTTTATCAATGTTTTCTTTGGTGGATGGGTCCCATACAGAAGATGCATATTCTAGTGCAGGTCTCACCAAAGTGAGGTAGCATTTTAGTTTTATATCTCTATTACATTTGTTAAAGTTCCTTTTTATAAAGCCTAAGGTTTTGTTTGATTTTTTAATAACTTCATTGACATGGGGATTCCATGATAGTTTCTCATTTATTAAGACTCCTAAGTATTTTGCATCTTTAGTTTGGGTCAGTTCTTTTCCATGAATGTAATGGTTACGGCGGCAACAGTTACGAGTGGTTGTGTGGAATATGGTTTGTGTGGAAGATGGTTTGTGTGGAAGATGGTTTGTGTGGAATATGGTTTGTGTGGTAGATGGTTTGTGTGGAAGATGGTTTGTGTGGAAGATGGTTTGTGTAGACTTATGGATGATGCCCAGATGGTTATTGGGACATCTTAACTTATATTTTAGAGGGTATATGTATTCATGACTCGGTAATAAAACGTAGAAATATTCTCATACTTCTATTGGCCCTCGATCGATGCTCTTAACATTGGTGGCTCCTACTCCTAGTGTAGAGGCCCTAACCTCCGCCCATACCCAAATCCCGTTTTCTACCAAACTAATAACCAAATTACAATTTATGAGATACCCCCCCCCCACACACACACACCCGACCTTCTTTTTTTTTCTTTTCAGATCGGTGTCCACATCTCCCTGCTTCTGGCCACGCTACTGGCGGGAGGGGCGGGCTACGGCTACTCCATAGAGCCGGTCTATTTGAACAGACACAATTGCATGTAAGCCCCCCATCTTGGGTTCTTGCGTCGCTCCCGTTGACCTTGCGGCGCATGCCTGAGATGGCTGAACCCGGAGTTAAATATATGCTTGTTGTTTTCTCCTTCTTATTTTGCTGTATTTGGGTTTTTAGTTTTTATGTTAGTTGTGAGACACATTTTTGTCCTCAATTTTGAATCTATGGGAGAAGGGGTAAATCGCCAACACTAAGGTGTCTGTGACCTTTTACTTTTTAGTTTCAAGAAATTAGTATTTTCATATTTAATGTACAATGACGACCAGGTGATTAAAGCTTAACATTTGATAATAAGTTTTGCTTGGACATTAACTTGTATAAAACTTGTTAGAATGATTATTCTCACGTTTGTGTTGTTGCTGGGTTTTTTTTTCAAGTGAACATTTAATTAAATTAAATTATTTTTTTTTAAATTAAAAATTCTGTGTCTGTTCTTTTTATTTAAATTAGATTTTTTTCATGTGTCTACATTGACCGATTAACTTATTTACTGTCCAGTTTCTTCTTATCCTCCACTTGAACTGAAATTATTTGTACTCCTCATCTGTTTTAACACACATGTGATAGAACCAAAAGGTGAACCCTTGTTGTAACTTGACCTTCACCCTGTTTGCAGACGTGTCAGTGACGACCGCGGAGACTGCCGTAAAGACACGCTCCTGTACCTGTACATCGCCACAGGTGGGGTGGCCCTGGGCTTCTCTCTTGTAGGTCTGGTCTACTCCCTCTTTGCCTGGTCCTGCGCTGCGGTAAGGTACTTTACTCTTCGTGTCTATGTCATTAGTGAATTTGATTTTGCTTCTTTAATGGGACCGACCGTGCGATCTTTTGCGTTGTTAACTTTCCCTTGAGATCACCTCACTTTAAAATTATTTTGCGACAACAGGTCGCTCCGAGTATGCTAAAATAACATTGATAAACACACTATTTAAAGTGATCATTGTTATCATATTCCACACTATTCAAGTGATCATTGTTATCATATTCCACACTATTCATGTGATCATTGTTATCATATTCCACACTATTCACGTGATCATTGTTATCATATTCCACACCATTCACGTGATCATTGTTATCATATTCCACACTATTCAAGTGATCATTGTTATCACATATAAGTATAAGCCCACCCCCACCCCCAAACACTCATTACACGATACATGCGCCACATTCAAAACCACCTAACTCTATACCCCACATTTAAAACACAATCCATGCCCAAAACTCAAAGTGCCACAATCCATGCCCAAAACTCAAAGTGCCACAATCCATGCCCAAACTCAAAATGCCACAATCCATGCCCAAAACTCAAAGTGCCATACTTCATGCCCAAACTCAAAGTGCCACAATCCATGTCCAAAACTCAAAGTGCCACAATCCATGCCCAAAACTCAAAGTGCCATACTTCATGCCCAAACTCAAAGTGCCACAATTCATGCCCAAACTCAAAGTGCCATACTTCATGCCCAAACTCAAAGTGCCACAATCCATGTCCAAAACTCAAAGTGCCACAATTCATGCCCAAAACTCAAAGTGCCATACTTCATGCCCAAACTCAAAGTGCCACAATTCATGCCCAAACTCAAAGTGCCATACTTCATGCCCAAACTCAAAGTGCCACAATCCATGTCCAAAACTCAAAGTGCCACAATCCATGCCCAAAACTCAAAGTGCCATACTTCATGCCCAAACTCAAAGTGCCACAATTCATGCCCAAAACTCAAAGTGCCATACTTCATGCCCAAACTCAAAGTGCCATACTTCATGCCCGACTCACCGTGTCTACACAGTGAAAGTTCTCCTTTGGGGGAGTCCATAAATGACGTCACGCGATTTTTTGCCGATTTTAAGCCCCACCCCCCTCGTCAAAATTCGTCACAAAAACTTAGACCCCCTCCAATAAGACGTCACAAAGCTGTGACCCCCACCCCCCAAACCCTACAAGCGATATTGTATATTTGAAAATGAGCATGTTTCAAAACACTTGAGTGTTATTTTAGTATGTATTTAGTGTAAGGCTGCACTCTAATATCGTAACACGCGTGAATCCATTAATTATATTGTAAGCAGTCAAATATTTAAGGGAAACTTTGATCTAAAGTAGCTGTTCTGATGTGATGTCACAATTCTTAAAATTCCCCCTCCCCTCGTCACATATCGTCACAAATGTGGGGTGCCCCCCCCCCTAGGCGCGTGACGTCATTTATGAACGGCCCATTTGTCACAATTATTGCAATCTACATTTAATTTTTAACATTTTTATGACAAAACTAGTGTATTACCCGTCAAAAATGACGGAAGTTTTTAAAATAAATACATTTCAGCTGAAATCTATTTATTTAGAAAAAATACACATCAGAATAAAAAGTAATGTAATACGGAACTTTATTTTTATTTTATTCATTTATTTTCATATTTCACAATTTTATGTGGAACGTTCGAAAAGAGTTATTTTTGGTGCAGTAATTTGATGCGCTGCTTTCTAAAATTAGTAGCGTCACCGACAGACATGACATACATTGCAAATTATGTATGTTGATTATTTCTAACATGCATGAAGAGTGTTAGTTTTGCAATTAATATTCAGATTAACCGTGGCTAGTTGATTCACACGTGGAAGTGTGGTCGTGTGACTTACAGTAGTGACGTCACTAGGATTGGTGCTCCCCAGTGCATAAGCTCATGGTGTCACCCCTCACGAAATACCCCCTAGACCTCATACAAGTCTGTCAGGGACAAATAACAGGAGCATACAGACTTAAACACTTTCGTGTCACGCTTGTGCGGTCCGCACCCCCCACCCCGCAAACCGCCTAGAGACGCCTCTGGCTTACTTCCAACCAGCGTGTGGCTGTGCGTTAAAGAGTGTGTGTATATGATCTGATCTAGGCAACTCATATGACCCATGGGACTACCTCGCTATTCTACCCGACTTGTTTTTTTTTAAATTTCTTGCTATTTTCTATCTACCCAGAGACGCAGAGCCAAACGAGAAGCCGAAGAACATGAGAAGCAAATCGAGCTTCAGAAGAGGGCCAGCAGAAGAAGCCACGAGCCCAAGGTGACCTACGTGAGTCCCATAGCGCAAAATGACACCACGGGTCACGTCATTCCTCGCCCAGGGGTAAAGAGTGTAGTCAAGGAAGTGAAGTCAGAATGCAGCAATGGCGCCGTGAAAACAGAGAAATATTCAGGGGAAGCCACCACGACACTAGACGCTACAACACATTTATGAATGCCCAAAATGTTTTTGTTTATAATGTTTCTGTTTCTATTGAAATAATTTTACCTGTCAAAAAAAGAGAGTAATATTATTTTTGTTCATACAATTTTGCTTCAAATTACATTTAAAATTTTACAAAACTTATTCAAAAAATTTCGTACAATTTTGATTTTTAAATTTTTTAAAATAACATTTTATATTTTTTGCACTTCAGCATTTTTTTTTATATCAATGTCTTATTTTACTATATTTATGAAATTTTTTATTCTGGTCTTATTACAAACTCGTGTTTTATTACCAAAAAAAATTTAAAAAAATATATATAAAATTTAAAATGAAATATAAATGTATAACTATGCTCTGTTAACTGTAAAGATATTATCCCAAATTATGTATGAATAATGAATGCTACCCACGCCCAATAATGCCATATTCATAATAAGTTAGAACACTTACACTTTAGAGAATGCGTCATTATCTAATTACCGATTGATTTTCAACCTGGATTTTCTACTAGTTTTAACCAAAAATATATAATTGCATTAGCATTATATTACAAGACTGCATTTCTGACAATTCTTTACCAGTTTGAACCCCAGCTATTGATTTAATTTTATGTTTACAAATGATCCCTTGTGGTGTACATATTTATTACTGCTAATCATGTCATGAGTAAGCCAGTTAGTACTCATATTTAATAAACAATGAGAGAAAAATTGTGCTGCTGTTCTTTTTTAAATGGTTTATGATGATCTTCCTCAACTTAATTATGATTATAAATTTTAATGTCTAAGGTTTTTATATAAATATGTATGAATTATGATAAGCGGTTCAAACATTTTTCTTTTTATTAGAATACTAAAAACTAGGATTGTATTTAGTCATCAGTTTTTAACATTTATTTCTGAATTTTAGAACTTATAAGCACAAATATCTCTATTTATTTAAAACTTTACCAAAAACTTAACACAGGTAAAAGACACAAAAGTAAAAGATAAGCTTATTTATTAAGCCCAGCCCAGGGAATAACAATCGACAAAAGCAATTAAAGAAACTGCATACCTCTTAGAGGAAAACCCTATGGACCAGATATAGCAAGGGATGTAAGTCAAATACAAAGGCATGGTAACTATATACAATATCCCTCGATATAGAGACAAAATTAATGAACATTAATCCAAATATTTATGCTGAGGTAACCATGGCTCAGAAATTATTTTTTTAAAAGTTGAGTACGATTTGTTAAACATTTAAAATCTTAATGTCGACTAATAAAAAGAACTATAGTAAAAAGTTAATTCATTTATAACACTTTAAATTTATAGGATTTTTCAAATTATACAATACATTGTCTATTAATTGCACTTTCATATTTTCACTCCTTGCCTTAATACACCATCACAACAACTAAGGCAAGTGTTACAATTAAGAGCATCTCACACGCATACCACCAAATACATTTAATCAAGCCACTTAATGCTCACTCCTACATACTTTTAATTTAAGAACTCTACCTTCAAATTCCCACATATATTCATCTTAAACTTCAAGGTTTAGTATTTTATTTTATTTTACTTCTAAAAATCACATTCATTTTCATGTAAAAACTTTTTGATTAATCCCAGAATGCTCGAGTGCCCGCCATGTTTTTTTTTATTTTTTAAATCCTAGACCATGAATTCATTGACTTTTTTTTCATATTTAAAATTATTTGCTATGTTGTGTAAGTTAAAGGAGACAGTATTATTAAACTTACAAGTTGAAAACTTTGTCTTCTCCATTTATTGTGTTCGTTTATTTTTCTTTTTGAGTGACTGTCATTTTAGTAACCATTTATATGATTATTTTAAATGTTATTTTGTTTATTTGTGTGTCTGTGTGTGCGTGCGTGCGTGTGTTTGTTTATTTCTATCTGGGATGTCTGTTACACAGTTGGTTATGACAAGAGTAAATTCTATCTCTTATTGACAAAACGTACAGATGTGCTATATTATTACTTCAGAGTACTCCATCGTGAGAGGAAAGTTAATAGAAATGTTGTTTTTTCTTTTAACATAATCGGTTGTGTTTTGTGCACTGCATTTTTTGTGTGATGGCTGCGACCTACTTCTTGGTAGATTAGCGTTTTAAAAATTATGTTTATTATTTATAGAACTCAAAACCTTTATACCCTCTCTAACACAATACTATTGGAAGTCATTTTAAATTATTTATTTATATCTTGTGTTTATGAGAGTGAGTGGTGGGGGGGGGGCGGCGGCTGGGCTACTAATAAAGTCGTAAACGCTTATGAGAAAAAATATGAAGGAAAAAAAACGTCTTTACATATAGTTTAGCAAACGGTATTTTCATATTTTCAACTAAAAAATGTCTCGAACTGATGGTTTTTAAATCTATACAGACGCTCCTTCTATACAGCAGATTAGTGCGTCCACAGACAATGACGGATGGTCTGTTGGCAAGTGATGCAGCGTTCACAGGCCACGGCCTATGAGGTTTCCACGCATTTGTTTCCATAACTAGTGTTAGGTACCGATCCGGAGCTGGGTGGACTCGGGAACAAATAATTCACATGGAACCGAAACCCGTGACCATCGGTACGCCAGCCGAGTGCGCATACCACTCGACCACAGTGCCCCTATTTGCCAGTCGTAAGTTTAACCTTATTTATTCTTCACAAAATTTGTTGTAATTGGTCATGATAAGTGTTGCATTTATAATAATAAAATCTATGGAAGGAATGAAGCATCTATTTTCAGTTGAGAAATATGTCTTATTAATGAATACGGAGTAGCAAAAATAAAAATAAAAATTGATATTTCATATTGGATCTAAAAAAAACTACATCAAATTGAAAAAGAAAGGCTTTGTGTGTGTTTGTAAAACCATTACATTTTGTTTCATTGCAAAAATCTGTTTTTAACTCATGTCATCTACTTGAAAGGTGCTGTCTACAGGGGCGTAGCTATGGATTTGACGGATTTGGGGGCCCAGGGGGCTTGGCTTCTTGAGGGAAGTCGGGGGGGGGCTTGCCTACATGGCGGTGGCGTAATATTTAATGAAAAAAATATTTCGGACACTACTTTGGGGGCCTCCCTCAAGTGGGGGCCCGGGGGACTTTCAAATTTTCACCCCTCCCCCTCCCCTAGCTACGCCACTGGCTGTCTGGTACGGAAAATGCCGAGTCAGAAATTCTCTTCGTAAAGTTTTGACCCCAGATTTTTCCCTTATTTCACTGCACAAATCATACAATTATTTTTAAACATTTTGTCTTAAAGGGCAATGCTGCCCATTTAATCGGCATCTATAAATATTTTCTGACATCAACTTGTAACTAGGCCTGTCAACGGGTACCCGGGAACCCGGGTACCCGTTGCTGAGCAATTACCCGGGTAGTAAAATTGCGACCGTGTTCCCGTGAAAATGTTGCTGCTCTGTCCATACCAACGGTGGCCAAACTGTGGCTCCTCTGTGTTCACATCTCTTGAACAATTTATCAAATTAAATCTTTTCGTTTGAAATATATGCTGTGAAATACGTTTAACATGAAAACGCTTAAAAAGAAATAACTTATTTCAACCGGAAATAAAACAGGATCTTACAAACTTCTATGTATTTTGATACACCTTTTTTTTTGGAACATGAAACAAAAATCATCTAACACAATAACGTTTTGGTTCTTTGGATTGTTCAAATAAGGTAAATAGACGGCAAAGCCAAGATTTAGGAAGGGCTGGAGAAGACAGAAATGACCTGGGCTTAGGCTTTGAAATACGCCGACAACATTGAGACACAAACCATAGATAAGCGTAGGACGCAATAATCTTCTGAATAGAAGGAACGTCTTTAACAGATAAGATTTTCTCCACTTCTATCCCCACCATACTTTTAAAAAAAAACCTGAAAAAACAAAAATAAATTCTAGGGACTTGGTCCACTCAGTAGGGGCAAGTCTCGGAAAATTTGAGGTGTTTCGAACGGGTAACCCGGGTAACCTTTCAAAATTTGGACGGGTACCCGGGCACGCAGCTTTTTTCAACAATATTGACACCCCTACTTGTAACAGCATAAAATTAGTGCAAGAACTGCTCATTCCTTTCAAAGTTTATCAGCGATTGTAACAAACTTTCACCAGAAACAGTTGACTTAGAATACTTCAAACAATTACGTCTGTTTCCTCCTTCCTTTCAACCAAAAGTTCGTCATACCATTGCCGAGTAGCCCTTGCAAACAGTGACGTATCATCTTCAATGCTATTGAAACATCCTTAACTCCTTCAACATACCTCAGGAGACAGAATGATCCACACAGTGATTGTCGACAATCACATAACTTTAAAAAATGGAAAGCGGAGAAGAACCCTATTGAACTTACCAATATACAAATTTTTCTGTGGGTAATACTCGGTTAGGGGCCGTCCATAAAGTACGTCACGCTATTTCTGATAATTTTTAACCCCCTCCCTCCCCCCTGTCACAAATCTCGACCCTCCCTAAAGTACGTCACATTTTCGAATAAAAATGTATTATTTATTAACAAAACAATTAAAATTTCACAGAAAACACCGCGACATCACACGTTGCTGGTTCCCCCTGCCCCCTGTCACAAACTGTCACACTTTCTTACACCACATCCTGGAACGTGACGTACTTTATGGACTGGCCTCTTATACTTTAACATACATGGTTTTGCCTCAAGACAAGTTACTTGTCTTCATTTCATTAGTAACCAATCGTCACCGTGCAAAATCACTAGCTATACTAGTCATACTAGATAGGGGCCGTCCATAAAGTACGTCACGCTATTTTTGACACCTTTAAAAAAAAAGTACATCACACTTTCGATCAAAAAATTTAAAAAAAACAACAAAAACAAATGTAATAAAAAACACCATGACGTCACACATGGCTGGACCCCCCTCCCCCGGTCACATTTTCGTGCAACCCGGAGCATGACGTACTTATGGTCGGCATCATACATATATTCGTAGTGTTAACTTGCACGGTATCATACCGTGTAAGTTATTTTTTTTCTAACTTGCACGGTATCATACCGTGTAAGTTATTTTTTTCCTAAGTTACACGGTATTTGCGCATGCGCAGAGACGGTTTTGTAGTCACATATTTATAAGTTTTTTAAATTTACAAAAAGTACCGAACTTCCGTGGTCTCATGATTGAGAGTTGGACTAGAGAACGTAATGTAGAAGAACAGGTATGGGTTCGATTTTCGGTTGAGACTAATATAATTTATTTCTTTTTTTTACAATTCTTAAATTCTTATAATTACGATTAAATTAGATCTTTTACTTTTAGGGTTAGAGTTAGTTGTCTATTTTTTACACTAAAATAGAAAAACAAAAATATGGAAATCAATTAAAAATTCTTATTATAATTACGATTAAATTAGATCTTTTAGTTTTAGGGTCAAGGTTAGGGTTAGTTGTCTATTTTTTACATTAAAATAGAAAAACAAATATATTGAAATCAATTAAAAATTCTTATTATAATTACGATTAAATTAGATCTTTTAGTTTTAGGGTCAAGGTTAGGGTTAGTTGTCTATTTTTTACATTAAAATAGAAAAACAAATATATTGAAATCAATTAAAAATTCTTATTATAATTACGATTAAATTAGATCTTTTAGTTTTAGGGTCAAGGTTAGGGTTAGTTGTCTATTTTTTACATTAAAACATTACCGTACCGTGCAAGTTATTTTTTTTTACTAACTTACACGGTATCATACCGTGCAAGTTATTTTGTTACTAACTTACACGGTATCATACCGTGCAAGTTAACGGCACCACATATATTTACGCTCAATTGTGTATGACTGACTCACTTTGGCCAAACGCTAAGGGACATCACTCTGCTTTTTTAAAAATTGAAAATATAGACTTAAAAATCATAATCATTTTGGTTTCCAGATTAACTTCAACCAAACAACGCACGAACCTTTGACGTCAGCATTTGTGTTGTAAACAGTGCTGACTGACTCAAAGAGTTATTTTTGGTGCAGTAATTTGGTGCGCTGCTTTCTAAAATTAGTTTAAAAATCGTGTTGCGATTAGCACTGTAAAAAAATATTATATAAATACTTTGTGTAAATTTCAGAAATATTTCGTATTTATCATACAAGGATAAGTTACTTGGGCTTTTGACAAAAAAAAAGTGGGCGCCGTTAATATAATAATATGATATGTTCACATGGGCATAGGACAAATATAATCATTTATATTTTATTGTTCCTTCTTATTTATTTGTCTCTTCCTTCACTGATATTATATTGGTCGATATTACTTCTAGTCTTAATCTCCAGTTGGGTATTATTCATTGCCATCCTTGGTCGCAGGCGGCATGTGGATATCATTTTCAACACTTTAGTCACTTTAGTCCAATAAACAACACCTTCAATTATTTATTAATAGTTTCGTAAACTTAGTAATGTTTTGAAGGATACTATAGTCGATAAAAGTAGAAAAGTCAACAACAGAGTTATAGTTTTTGTTTGACTGCGCGCCAATAGAGCGGGCTGATTCGATGTAAACAAAAATACGCTAATGTGCCAGTCACTAGTAGAAGTATTTTGAATTACCTATACATTTTATAAATTTATTATATTGTATTGGCTAGCAAGTAAAATAAATCACTTTGTGAAGATATTGAGTTTCCTCGTTTCCACCGACCTTTAAGGCAAGTTTGACATATTTATTACAAATTATTAATATTTTATGGCTGGCACTCGGACTCACTTGGAATTGGAATACTTGGATTATCAGATTTCAGTATCATACTGACTCAGTAACTGAGTATAGTATTCTGTATACTGTACTGTATAGTGTATGGTAATTCAGTATGGTTAATTGACTAATCAACAAAGTGAAAGTCAATACAATTAAATAGAATATTATTATTAATAATACTACGGAGAGGCTATGGTTGGGCTACGGATACGATCCGATCAGTACGAAAACCACGGCGCTGTACCTACCATTTGCCTGGGTAAACTTATGGTATACAGACAGTACAGTGTTTCAGTGTACAGCTTTCACACTTACAAGTTCAAGATGCTCTGGTCACTGAGACTCAGTGGTCAGTGACTGGTCACTGGGCTATAAAAAAAAGTAAAAGATGTGGACGTGGGTTCCCACGATTTGTGGAAACAAAAGTAAAAGTTACATAAATCATAAAGTTGTTCATGTCCTAGTCCTAGTAGTTAATAATTTAATAATAGTCTCTGAGTCTGAGCAATGAATGTAAATGTATAATAGTATATCACAATATCATTATCAAGTAAGTTAACAGTGAAGCGAGTGGCAGAAAATTCAGCATTTCTAATTTCTTTTAATAAATGAATCCAAAGAATATAGTGTGTAAAGTGTAAATAATATGAATGAAATGAATGCATCATGATAATGATTTTTAAATATTATTTAAAACATTGTCATTGTGATTCAATTCAGTGTGCTGATTTAAGTTATGAAGCCTACTACGACTACTGCTACAGGAATTCAGTTATAAAACAATCATTTGTTAACCAGTAGTATTATTATAATTGTAACCAAGACTAGGATAAACTTTTGTTCCTTACACTTGTTCAATTTTCAGATTCATTTAAATTATGTTTATTTATGTATGTGTTTCTAGTTATGAAGGTAATAACGCCAGAGATATCATGGCATGAAAGAGACCCCATCTACAGTATTGATTTTCAACCTGGTCAATGGCCGATTCAAAGGCTTGCCAGCGGCGGTGTAGACAAGATTGTGAGAGTAAGTGTCCAAGTAACCTATGGAAGAAATATAATATAAATAATTTGTTTGTTTCTTCTAAGAAAATTTTAAAAAATTAAATGTTGTCTTATGTTCATCTAATGAATCAAGTAAATTAAAAAAAAACCAAGTGATTATCCGCACAGTTTTGGCCGTGAGAATAACGCCGAGCATTATCCGCACAACTCGTCGGCGCATGCATTTTCTAATGGCTGTTCACGTTGAAAAAAAAACACGCCTGGTGTAGACAAAATAATAGCCGATATCACTCGATTTAGACTAAAATGTGTAATTTCTATGCTAATCCTAATTAAAATTTCATGATTACTGAATTTTTAAAGTAGCATTGTCAAAAAAATTGATTTGCGTCCATTTAACAATAATTCTTATAATTTTAAAATTTCTAATGTTTTCATCAGCTTCTCCTGGTGAGTGGTTAGTCTATGTTAAGTGGCATTAATGGTATGTGGATCGAATCCCAGTAAGGATGGCATTTTATCTTACTTGTGTTTCTCAACCACTATGAGGGTGCTTGAAAACACTCAAGCAGGCTCACATTTCCAATAAACTTTTTATTTCCCCCCATCATGTCTTATGATGACCACAGATGCGATGCTAGTTTCGGGAAGAATAATAATTAGCCTACTTGAAAGTTAATGAAGGTACTTCGTAATATATGGAATAAAAATACAAAGTTGAGTGCACTGGAACAGTTAATAATAGTTTTATAACATCTAAATCCATGGTATTAATAATAAATGATTAATCATTCATCGGTATGCAGGTCCGCTCAGGTTCTTGCTAAAATTGATAAAAATATGAGATGCCAGTCACTCGAAAGACGGTTAAAATGACAATTTAATTATTTTTATACCCTCCAAACCAATGATAATAAGGAATGCTACATTAATAATAAGCAGTAATAAGAATTTAGATATCATTCGTCATCATTCTCACGGTAAAAACTGTGCGGCAGTGAGAATAATGCTAGGTATTATCTGCACGGTTTACTGTGAGGATAACTTTGGACATTATTCTCACAGCCCAAACCGTGCGGATAACGCTTTCCTTTAAAACATGTAATATTTAATAAATATTATTGATATATTACGATTATCTAATCATGTGAACTACTATTCAGATATGGCAAATGACTTTGGATTCAGAGGGAAAAGCAATGGTTGTCATCCTGTCAAACCTCCGAAGACATACTGCTACTGTAAATGTTGTACGATTTTCTAAAAATGGTATGCTAAAATATAGTGTGCTTATGTAATATTTGTATTGTTTGGGATTTTTTTTTGTTTCTTTTACTCCAAATATGTGACAGTTTATGAGCATTTATTAAGTATTAAAATTTTATTTATGTAAAATATTAAGAAGAAAGTTAACTAAGACTGCTTTTGGAAGTTTTATTTCACTATATATTAGAAATGAGCATTACTATTTAATTACCTACTTTATCAATTGGTGTAATGAAAATTGTCTTTAGTCCAATGTCTCAAAAACAAAAGTAGTTTTTGTCTCTTTCCACTAGACTTTTCTTTCTTTAAAAAGTAATATGATTTTGGCGAAGTATACAAGTTATAAACTGATTCTGCAGTGCAACTATTGGAAGTTACTAAACTTCAGTATTACCCGGTGGTGTGGTATTTCACTGTCTGCATCAGACACAAATTTAATTAACTGTCTGTATCAGACACAAATTTAATTAACTGTGTGTATCAGACACAAATTTAATTCACTGTCTTTATCGGACACAAATTTAATTAACTGTCTGTATCAGAAACAAATTTAATTAACTAACTAAGGAAGCCGTTAATATCACAGAAAGTTACCACCCTTAAGTTCATGAACTATATGAAGAAAATGCTGTTGTCAGACTGAAAAAAACATTTAATTAAAAGAACGGATGATCAATAACTCTAACATTATTATTTTTTTGTAATTTTTACTGGAGAGGGAACTGCAAATGATGCAGTAAATGTTCAAATGAGGATTGAATGGTTTTAGAATAAATAAAAATTTGATAGATTTTTATCTATTCACAGGTGAACTACTTGCCTCAGCTGGAGACGGTAATTATTGTTTTGCTTTTGCTTGCCCCAGAAAAAAATTTGAGCTCCTTAATAACTAGTGACTCTGAGCGGATGAAATTTTTTTTTGTATTGTTGCTGAAACCCATAATTGTGTATGCTTTATCTAACTCTCTGACACTGAATTTATTTTAAAAAATACATGTGTGCCATGCTTGTGAGATATCATTGCAGAGCATTATTCTATATAAATAGCATGTATAAATCATGTTGTTTTGTTGTCGTTTGGTTTTTTCATCAAGAAATTGTTTAATATTTAATTTTAAAAATGATATGGAAATCATATGCTATATCCATATCTTTCCCACCTGCTACATTTATCTTCATTTAAATTTTTAAGCAGACTTTTAATTTTTTAATGGGCATTTTTTAAGAAATGATTAATTTTTCCCTGCAGACACTGCTATAGTTTTATGGAAACTTAGTGATGTTCCAACTCCTGCCAACAATATATTTGCTGACGATGAAGCTGAAGAAGACAAAGAGTCTTGGGTGTGTCATAAAACCCTCAGGTAATCATTACTTAAAGGTGATTGGGGGATTGTGAAATTATGATGACACGAACACTAAATAAACATGAACAGTGTGAGCTCATTTCTGATCTGGCACTTTTGTTGTGTTATTCAATCACTAACAAGGTGAGGTCTTTTCTAACCTCGCACATGCTTTTTTAAAGCCATTTTGTAGTGGGGTTCAAAAAGCCAAAATAAGAGTTTTCTTTGTCCTGCCATAAGTAAACTGCGTTTTTTAATCTATGTAAATATTAGAAAGCTGAAACAAACGAGGAACTTACAACTGGTGGTTTTCAAATTTCTTCATTTTTCACCATTTTCATCAGATTTTTCCTCCTATTTCCCGGGGCAGTTTTTTCTTTGCAAGGATTAGTTCTGTAGGACAATATCAAATTTGTAGTGACATTTGTTTGACAGAATGTTCTTTCTACAGAATACCACTGTCAATAATTTACTTTGATCTTCATGCTTAACAGAATTTTTCTTTTTAAAGTTGAGTCATTTGAGATTTAGCATATTTCACAGGAAAATACTTTTGTAATTATAATCTGTTGGGTGAAAACATTTGCATAACATTAAAAATATTGGAAAAGAAACTGTAGAATTGCTATCATCATAGTCCTTTTACTTACCTATATGTGTCTATAAATAATTTGATACTGAAAGTAACACATTATGAAAATGATTTGGTCATAACGATGTTTCAAACTTGAGATATAAAAAAAATCATTTTAAAAAAATGTATTTTGCACATATTCTGAAATAAAAATCGGTGTTGCTTTTTCTATTCCTTGTTTTTCTTTAGAGGACATTTGGGAGATGTAGCAGATTTGTGTTGGTCAAAAGATAATCGCTTTCTTGTATCAGGATCTGTGGATAACAGTGCAATTGTGTGGGATGTTGTAAAAGGCAAGTGGAAGTGGAATCTATGAAAAAATATATAAGATTATTTCCTAATTTGGCTTACACTTTATGAATAATTTATAGCTAACTTTATCATGTTATTTCATAACATCATGTTATTTCATAACATCATGTTATTTCATAACCAAAAAAACATTTTAAAATATTCCCTGTAGTGTTCAAAAGTGTTTTGATTGGTCACTTTTAAAACTATGTACAACTTTTATTCTGATCAACCTTGCTATGATTTAAACAATTATTATTTTTGTATTTCCAAACAGATGTAAAAGTTGCTATGTTTAATGAACATAAAAGTTATGTCCAAGGAGTGGCTTTTGATCCTCTTGGAACATATATCGCTACTCTTAGTGCTGACAGGTAAATTCTCTATTTAAAAATGAAGTACATTCGAAACCGGTTAAGTCGACGGCGTTGGGGTATGCAAAATGGCATCGAGATAACTGATGCTCGAGTTAAAACGAAAACCAATATGGCGGCAAAATATTAACATGCGCTTGAAATTTCTTTATATACGTCTTGTGCGTTAATTAGTGATGGGATGATTAATCAGAATCGTATCGGAATATAAGAAATATCAATATGTTAAATTATGTGATATATTATATTATTATTATGCGAAATGGAATGTCCTTGCGAGTATGATTTATGTAAATGAATTAGTGACTCGGCTCTGACTCAGGGTGTCCACCGAAGTCGGAAAGTCGGATTTTAGTCGGATAAAAATTTTGTGGTCGGATAAGTCGGATTTTAGTCGGATAAAATTTTGTGGTCGGATAAGTCGGATTTTGGTCGGATAAACGATCCTCGGTCGGATAAACAAAATCTCGGTAGGATAAACGTTCCTCGGTCGGATAAAAGATAGAAATAAATGAATGACGAAGCTCACGTTGCACATTGTTTTGGTTTGGAAATACCAATAGTTCGCAGCAGTATAAAAACTGTTGTTTACCTATGACAGAGTCCCCTGTCCATATCGATATCATATCGTATATATCTATAGTTTTATTTTTTTTTAAATGTGTGTTTTAAAACAAAAGTCGAAAACTAAACTTATACAAACAAATTACAGATATTAAACAAAATAATTCTCGTTAAAGATGGCATTGTAAACATAAAGTGCACTGTGATTGAAACAGATAGAAATTGTGAAATTGCTTACGCTTAGCCATAGTGCCCATAGTATAGATCTAGTAACCGCGTAATAGTAATTAGTGTGATATACTAGATCTAGATATTCATATTAGGATTTTGGTTAAAAATATATCATGATCTGAGTAAATAATAGATATCTATCCCCAACTATTAAAGTATTGTAAAAGTTTTTAATGGGGGATACTTTTAAGTTAAGGCAGATATAGATCTATGTTTGACAGCAAAATAGCTAGTCTAGATTCTAAGTAAGGGGAAGAGAGAAGAAAAATGACTATTTGATTCAAAACTTTGACAAGGCCCTGTATTTTTATAAATCAACATATTTTCTTAAAAACGGTCATAAAACGTCAAGAAAAGTATGAAGATTCATTCCAGTTATTAATTTACTTTTGTTATATCTCCAAAAAATTTATGGGAGCAGTGTTAACTACGATTTTTGTGCTTATTGTTTAGCTGCTTTAGCAGCAGTCGCCATTTTGTCTGCTTGAAGTCAATAGATCTCTCTAATCTAGTATTTTGTGAAAATTAAAAACGAAAAAAACCTTAGGCTTAGCCTAGCCACGTCTAAAATCTAGATCTAGTTCAGTTAATTTCTTTTAAAATATTTAAACAGTCACGGTATGCCAAAGTCACAACTATTAAAGCAACTATTTAAATAGGTTTAGATCTAGATTCTGTTTCAAATCAAAGCTTATTTTTTATGATTAAATTGATTAAAAATCAGTCCTGTTCAGTGTTGAAAATTATGTGCTAAACATATAGAAATCTAGATTCTAGTCTAGTTAAATGGTTACAATTTAAAGTGTGTTAACTAACAGTTTTTTAGGGTAGGCTGCAGTAGGCAAATTCTTGACTAAAGTCTTAAGACTAGTTTACTTTTTGTCAGTTTAAATTTGTTCCTTACTTCACTATCCAGATATTGACAATTTGTATACTATTACAAAAAACACTATCAATCCCATCAACATGGGGAAATGTTATTTTAATTCAGACTGGTTAAAAGACACTTCTTACTCTGAGTGGCTTGAACAACTAAGTGAAAATCGTGAAAACTTCAAGTGCAAGTACTGTGGTCAAGCTTACCTTATAGGATCGTCAGGCATAAAAGCCTTGAACACCCATATGTCTTCACAAAAGCACATGCGGGCCAGTGCAAGTCATCGTGGTAGCAGTTCAATGCTTAGTTTTGCAACAAAATCAACACCTCCATCATCTCTGAATCAGACTGCCACTTCAATCCAACTTCAACTACAACTAAACGGGAAACTAACTGGAGTATGTCTTTCCACCCAGAAAAGTGTCAACTGTTAAGAGTAACAAAGAAAAAGAAACAAATAAATTCAAAATATTACATTCATGGAAAAGAGCTGACCCAAACTAAAGATGCAAAATACTTAGGAGTCTTAATAAATGAGAAACTATCATGGAATCCCCATGTCAATGAAGTTATTAAAAAATCAAACAAAACCTTAGGCTTTATAAAAAGGAACTTTAACAAATGTAATAGAGATATAAAACTAAAATGCTACCTCACTTTGGTGAGACCTGTACTAGAATATGCATCTTCTGTATGGGACCCATCCACCAAAGAAAACATTGATAAACTAGAACAAATTCAAAAAAGAGCTGCCAGATTCATTACTGGAGAATATTCGAAACTGACAAGAATAACACCATTAGTTAAATCATTAAACCTTGAAACACTAGAGGATAGAAGAACCAAGAGCAAAGTAATAATCATACATAAAGCAATTAATTCTAATTTAGAAATACAACACAAAGATAACTTAATACAACCCTCCGATAGACATAAGGATAAAAACACCTTTCTTATTCCGTATGCAAGAACAAACACATACAAGTTTTCCTTCTTCCCGTCCGGAATTCGGGCGTGGAATGGGTTGCCTGAAGAATCCAGGAAAACCAACACTTTATCAACATTTAAATCTCTAATAAAAATGCAGGACTAAACACAAACCATAGATAAGCGTAGGACGCAATAATCTTCTGTATAGAAGGAGCGTCTGTAAACAGATAAGATAACTCTTAAAGTTGCAGATACACTAAAAGCAGAGGTTGGTTAGGTGGACAATGCACCTAGTTTCTAGCCACTCCAGTGCTCGAAGCTCAGACGACATAGGCAGCATTTTTCAACAGATGTTTCCTGACTCGGATATAGCCAAACAGTTTACCTGTGGACGTACCAAAGTAGGTTACTCAGGGTGTCCACCGAAGTCGGAAAGTCGGATTTTAGTTGAATAAAAATTTTGTGGTCGGATAAGTCGGATTTTGGTCGGATAAACGATCCTCGGTCGGATAAACAAAATCTCGGTAGGATAAACGTTCCTCGGTCGGATAAAAGATATAATAAATGAATGACGAAGCTCACGTTGCACATTGTTTTGGTTTGGAAATACCAATAGTTCGCAGCGGTATAAAAACTGTTGTTTACCTATGACAGAGTCCCCTGTCCATATCGATATGAGATTTAACGTAATACAATTCTGTATGTTACTTTGTGAGGCTGAACTAAAGCAAACCTTTATCGATATTATCATCCTACGACCACCTATGGCGCCAAATTTATTGATTTTTATTCATCATTCAATCACAAACTCATTCATTGTTATCTGTATTTCATTGTTAAAACATCTTACCTAGCATACTGTGAATATTGTGCACATTCTGATTTAAACGGATTTTACCTTGGAATTAATTAATGTCATCTACATTTGTTTAACATTCTACGATTTCAATCTGAAGCATGTGAAAATGATTTAAACTTAATGGTTAAATAATTGGATTAATATCATTTTTTGTGTGCTGTGTACGGAAATCGTAAGTTGTTGACCTGGTTTAGTTTTAGGTAGATATATCTATAGTTTTATTTTTTTTAAATGTGTGTTTTAAAACAAAAGTCGAAAACTAAACTTATACAAACAAATTACAGATATTAAACAAAATAATTCTCTTTAAAGATGGTGTTATAAATAATAAGTGCACTGTGATTGAAACAGATAGAAATTGTGAAATTACTTACGCTTAGCCATAGTATAGATCTAGTAACCGCGTAATAGTAATTAGTGTAATATACTAGATCTAGATATTCATATTAGGATTTTGGTTAAAAATATATCATGATCTGAGTAAATAATAGATATCTATCCCCAACTATTAAAGTATTGTAAACGTTTTTAATGGGGGATACTTTTACGTTAAGGCAGATATAGATCTATGTTTGACAGCAAAATAGCTAGTCTAGATTCTAAGTAAGGGGAAGAGAGAAAAAAAATGACCATTCGATTCAAAACTGTGACAAGGCCCTGTATCTTTTTAAATCAACATATTTTCTTAAAAACTGTCATAAAACGTCAAGAAAAGTATGAAGATTCATTCCAGTTATTAATTTAATTTTGTTATATCTTCAAAAAATGTATGGGAGCAGTGTTAACTACGATTTTTGTGCTTATTGTTTAGCTGCTTTAGCAGCAGTCGCCATTTTGTCTGCTTGAAGTCAATAGATCTCTCTAATCTAGTATTTTGTGAAAATTAAAAACGAAAAAAACCTTAGGCTTAGCCTAGCCACGTCTAAAATCTAGATCTAGGATGGTAGGATTTTTTGGTGGCTGGTAGGATTTTTTGGACCAGATTTGGGTGGACACCCTGTTACTTAGCTACGTTTGGCATAGCCCCTGCTATCAGAGATGCCATTCTAGACAGTTTGAGAGACAGTGTTACTTATGTGATAATGTTTGATGAGAGCCATAACGCTGACCTTGGTAAAAAGCAGCTCGATGTTCACGTGAGATTTATTGATTCTGAAGGTATGGTGAGATCAAAGTATATAGACTCCTATTTCCTTGGACATGCTTCTGCAAATGATATCATGATTCACTTGAGGTCTTTCATTGAGAAAGCAGGAAGTCAAAAGATTTTGCAGCTATCTATGGATGGACCAAATGTTAACTGGAAAGTGTTTAAAACATTGTGCAAAGAAATGGAGGATGATAATGGAATGAGTTTGATTAATATTGGCTCTTGTGGCCTGCACACGGTGCACAACAGCTTTAAAAAGGGTGTTGAGGATTCAGGTTGGGGTGTGGAAGATGTTTTTAAAGTCTCTTTATTACCTCTTTAAGGAATCACCAGCCAGGAGGGAGGACTTTTTTAAAGTAACAGAGGCCTCCAAACTTCCTCTCAAGTTCTGTGGACATCGTTGGTTGGAGAATGTTCCAGCTGCTGAACGAGCACTGCAAATCTGGCCAGCCATTTTACGCTACCTGTCTGCAGTAAAAAAGGGAACAGTCAACAAGCCTGGGTGTAAGAGTTTTTTAACACTGGTAGACAAGGAAGGGGACTATCTGTTCAAAGCTAAGCTTCACACCTTCATATTTGTAGCCAAGATTGCAAAACCCTTTCTTGAGAAGTTTCAGGCCAATGCTCCACTGTCACCCTTTCTTGGTGCAGACCTCTTCGCCATGACCAAAAGACTCTACAGCCTTATCTTAACTCCTGAATATGTGATGACAGTGACTAAAGCTTCACACCTTAAAATACCCAAAGACCTGCCATCCAATGCTTTCAAACGGGAGGCAGACTTCAGCTTAGGTCACCAGGCAGAAGTCATTCTGAAAGAACTGAAAGAAGCAGGGAAGGTTTCAGAGCTTAAGTTGAAAGATTTCAGACAAAACTTCCTCAAATTTATAAAGGGCATGGTTAACAAGATTCTTAGCAAGTCACCCCTTAAGTATGACATTGTCAGTTTCATACAGTGTTTGGACCCAACTGTTATCACACTTGAACCCATCAAAGCCAAGAAACTGTTCAAGAAAGTGACAGAGCATCTCAGCCTTACGAAATGGATCCAGGGTGATGAGGTTTATCAGGTGTTATATGACTTTGAGACCCTGGTAGATAGGCTGTCTCAATCAACAGTGAGGTACAATGGTGAGCGCCTAGATGAGTTCTTCATTGAACATGGTCAGTTGGATAGTTCACCTGCATTGAAAAAGGTAATCCAGATGGTCCTGCTGCTAAGCCATGGCAATGCTGATGTTGAGAGGGGTTTCTCAACCAACAAAGAAGCAACTGTAGAGAACCTGTTGGAAGAAAGTTTAGTGGCTAAGAGACTGATATGTCAGTATGTCAAGGACAACGGGCCTTTGGCTGAGATTCCTATCAACAAAAAAATGTTAGACTACTCTAGTAAGGCCCACAAAACCTACATTGATGCTATAGATAAGAAGAAGAAAGATAAAGAAGAAAGTGAGCAGACTGGGAAAAGGAAGAGAAAGGCAGAAGAAATCACAGACATGAAAGCAAAGAAGAGGAAGATAGAGCTTGATATTGATCTTTTAATCAAATCTGCTGATGAAATTATAGAAAAGGCAGTGAAGGAAACAGGAAAAGATGTACATGCTTCAATTGTAAAAAGCTTAGCTTTTAAGAGTGATGCCACAAAGAAGAAAGAGGAGGTAAAGGCTCTAGCTGCTCTCATCAATGAGAGGGAGGCTGAGCTGAAGCTTTAAAAGGCAGCTGTCTATTGTAAATTGTTTATAAACTGTATATATAGTGTAAATAATTTGAAATTATTTGTTTTATAAATCAACTTTACCAATGAACAATTTAAGTACAATGATAAGTTCTTTAAGGATGAATAATTTGACTATACGGATATCAAGTACGTAGTACAGATGTGATCCTCTAGTCTAAATGAATACATTGCTGAAGTAGAATGAAGGTATGTAGTTGTGTTCTTGTCAGTTTTTAGGTTATTTTTTACAAAATATGTTAACAAAAAAACATACAATACTGCAAGTTAAATTTTTACTTGTCGAATATATACTTTTACTTGTCCGAATAATAACTTTTAATTGTCGGTTGGATGGTAGGATTTTTTGGTGGCTGGTAGGATTTTTTTGGACCAGATTTGGGTGGACACCCTGTGACTGATGCTCTCCCCCTCTAGTTCTAGTTCATTTGCTCGTTCGTCCTTGAACTTTATTATTTCATGCTATTTACTACTAATACTAATCAAATGATGTAATTATAATTAAAGTGATAATCTTAGTGTAAGTTTATTACTAATAAATACCAAGGCATTTATTTGTATAAGGACCAAGGAAAACAATCAATATTCAAATAAATATATTTGTTAATAATTGACTACTATTACGCTAGGACTAGTGTTTACCGTAGTTACGACTATCGAACGACCGCTTCACTCATCTTTAAAAATGTTTAGGCTTATTTATATAAGTTTTAAGTCTTCGGAATTTAAATAATTTATTCAGCTGCAAATTCAATAAGCCGTAATAGCTTTTTACCCCGGAGTTCGTTTTTGTTGTGTTGAGCGACAGTGACTTCAAATCGCTTTCTCCCTATTCCGGTATCTAAATAATATACACGTCATCACTATTAGTCTACTTCGCCTACGGCTAAGGAATGCTTTTTTTTTAAAATTTTTAATTTGCTTAGTTGTCGAGGCACTGTACGAGCCCTTCATGTCAACCACGGTCAAAGGTCACGGCTATTACTACAGTCGGACCTAAGTGAACTCAAAGGGACGGGGGAGGGGGGGGGCAAGTTACGGAGCTTTCTAGTTAGGGATAATGAGGGTGGTGGGGGGGAAGGCTAGAAGGCTTGAAAGGTCTTTGATGTTTATATAAAAGGAAGCCTCTTGCTTTGACATACCCAATACAAGACCGCGAGAAGAGACACCTTCCCTCCCCTCCCCCACTGTTATACATCTACAGTGGGTTGGGGGAAGGAACATTTTTCTTTTTAAATTGAGTCAAAGCATGCCTTGGTAAATGGCCAGTGTAGCTCAACCCCACCTAAACCCCACCCCAGAATCGTCGTGTGCGCGGCGAAATTCAAATAATTCTGGCAAGTTGACGAGTGAAACATAATATGGTATTTAAATAAATTCCATCTTATTATGACTGTTTACTCCGTTTTATCAGGACTTAGTCGGTATATTAGCTTATTACCCGGAGTTAATTTTTTGTTGTGTTACGGCAGAATACCAGAGCCAACACGCGAGCGAACGTGACATCAAAATCAAAGCGTTTTCTTAATAATAATAATATTCTGGTCTATAAATATAAAAATACACGTCATCACTGTTTGTGGAGTTTGCTAGTGACCGATTTTTAAAAAAAAATGTATTCGCTTAGTTACCGAAGCATAGTACCAGAAGTAACAGCGCTGAGCAAGCGGGCTGTGACGTCACCAGCAGACCCTGGTGAGGCAGAAAATTGGTCCCTTCGCTTGGTTATAAAAAAATCATAGCTAACATTTTCAAAAGCTGGCGATTGGTCATGGGGATCGAGATAACCAACGTTAAGTGGCAAATTTGACCCTTTTTTGTGCTCGTGTTATGAGGTTTCGGCGACTTAAAAAAATCGAATTAAACGACGAGAAAATGCTAAGACAAAGAGAGAATTTGGCGGTTCCAATAAAAACGTCGACATAATGGGGTGGGCGAGTTAACCAAGCTCGAGGTAAGTGGGTTCGACTGTAATGCCGTACATCATTCAGTATCATATATAAAAGATGTCCATTTATTAATGAGAAATGAAATGGTCACAAAAATTTCTGGAAAATTGTGCCATCAAATCTTTATTTATACCAAATTATTAAATCATAAGTTTAATAAAAAGATACTTTTTTTCATCCTTATCAAGTTTTATTCATTTAAAAAGAGGATACAAAATATACAGACATGCTTTTAGAATACAAAACTCGTTAACTTCAATTCACAGGTCATTAAGGCTCTACAATGTGAACTCAAAGAATTGTGTCAACAATGTCAGTAAAATGGTGCTCCCCTCACATCTAACCACCACCCAGTCATCTGCCGATGCCACACACTCTGATGTAAAACCGAAGCCGTTCAGGATATTCCACGATGACAGTCTCAGATCATTTTTCAGACGTCTTGAATTCTCTCCAGATGGCCAGCTGCTGATTACGCCTGCTGGTTGCATGGAACTGGGTGATGGAAAAGTAATAAATGCCTCATTCGTATTTGCCAGAGGAGCATTCTCAAAGTAAGTTGAGGAGCTTTCAGAAAATCTAATTATGGAAAATGCATTGTTATTCATAAGTTTTAAAAATATAACTGATGAGAATATGGTCAGTTTAATTGACATAAATGATTAGGGCTAATTCACAGTGACTGTGTCAAATCTTAATAATATAATTTTAAATAATAGTATGTCTCGCACCCTTCAGGCCTGCTGAATATCTTCCAAGCATTGAGAAGACCACTACAGTGATAAGAGTTAACCCACAACTCTATCAGTTGAGGCCTGTTGATGATGATACTGCACAAAAAGGTGAGGAATTGAGTTTTTAACAATCAATTTACTGTTTTATTACCAGTGTCTTATTTCAATGATGGTTTTAATTTTTGAAAAATAAGATGTGGTCTTTTATCTAATATAGTTCATTTTACAGTGGAAACCAGTTATCTTTGTCAACTCGCAAACTTGACATTTTTTAAAGGAACCACCTAAAATTCTATTTAGCTTTGCATTTTCTCATCAGTTATGTCGATTCTTTTATCTAGCTAAACTCTAATGTATTGAGCACAAAAGAGGGCCAAAATTGACTCTCAACTTCAGTTATCTCAATCAGCATGACAAATCACCTGTTTATAAATACTATTTTGTCATAAAACTGTGATATATTTGCACATGCTTGTACAACTTGACCACCATTTCTGGGTATAAAATGGATTTTTAAAAACACAGTTTTATGCCAATGCACTAAAAAGGACAAAATAAATTATGTAAACACACTATGATCTCATTTCAATTTCTCTTGTCTACAAGCGTGGGCGCCAGGCATATTGGTTTTCGAGTAGGGGTCTACCGATATGCCTTTTTGCCGATATTACCGATACCGATATTACCGATATTTTTTTTGTCGATATGAGTATTTGTTCGGACAAAAACCAGCGGTAATATTTGATGACGTCATTCTTAAATTTATCACTCGTAATTATTTATCTTTTATATTAGGTGACTACCGATATGCATTTTCGCCGATGTTACAGATATTTTTTTTCGGATATGAATATTTGTTAGGACAAAAACCAGCGGTCTTATTTGATGACATCATTCTTAGATTTATCACTCCTAATTATTTAACTTTTATATTATGGGGTCTACCGATATAAGCATTTTTGCCGATATTACCGATATCTTTTTCCGATATGAGTGCCGATATGAGTATTTGTTAGGACAAAAATAACAGCGGTCATATTTGATGACGTCATTCTTAAATTTATCACGCGTAGTTATTTATATTTTATAATTAAGGGGTCTACCGATATCCAGTTTTGCCGATATTACCGATTTTTTTTCCCAAAACGAAGTTTCTGATGTGTTTACAAGTTCCAGATCATGACTACATAGGACTCATAACAAAACTAACCGTCCTTTATAAAAATGTACAAGCAAAATTAGGAAGTCCTTTTGAAACTTCAACCTTGACTCATAATTATTAATTCTAACCAATAGTTTAATGGCTTTTGCACACGGCCACCTTTATGAATGAAACAATGAGAACAAAGCAATAGTAATAGAATTAAAATGAGGTTGAATGGTTTGTCAATGACAACAAGTCTTCACACGGTACATTTTTTTATACGAAACGAAATGTTTTAGACATCTGCGATTCTGCGTGCATCTTTGCTATTAGAGCAATTACGTGAACATAATGTTTACATGTTATACATTTATTAGAGCAATTACGGTATACTTGGCATCGGCACTATTTACACAGTATTTCTGAGCATACGAAAATCGGCCGATACCTAAACAATATCAACGCACATGGCACACTGTATCGTGGCTGCACTTTTTAATACTAGGACTCTTTTGACTATTTCAATACCGGTATCGGGGTCGATATATTAATTTGTCGAGATATTGTAAATCTAAATGATAGTTTTTTTGTTTCCGTTTTTTTTTGGGGTCAAAATGTCACTTATTATGAAATATCGGTGACGTCAATATCGGGACCTTTACATGCGTACCGATATTGCCGATATCCAGATATCGGTGCCGATATATCGGCCAGCCGATATATAGGTAGACCCCTATTTTCGAGATTAATATCTTGCATGTTTTCAGGATTGTTCAGTGGCATTTCATCTCCCTGAAGATTTGTCGTACATGTAACATTTTTTGTGTACTCTCAATCATTGTGATTCGGAGACACACTCTATATATGCTTGACGCATGGTTTTATGTTGACAGAGATTGACACATAATTCTTATAATTAATGAGTCCACATGGTGTTTCATAACTAGTACCCGTACCTTTGATTTGCCATGGTTGGGGGCTTGGCGCCCGCGCTTTTTTTATACTTTTGGAAATGAGAAATTGAAAGGAAGTTGTAGTTTGTGCAAATAATTTATTTTCTCCTTTTAAGTGCATTGGAATAAAACCGTTTTTAAACAAATCCAATTTTACCCATTTTTAAATCCTTTATATTAACTCGTGGTGTCTGCGGCGGACCTTGCTTGCTTGCTTGCTTGCTTGTCGCCAAAACTTTTGATCGATTTTTAACCCACTTGCTCGCAAGATAGCGAGCTGAAATTTTGCAGGCAGTTTCGTACCGATGATAAAAACAATGTATCAAAATTTCAGATCGATCGCATGTACCGTAATTAAATTATTGATTTTTTTAATTATTTTTTTTATTCCTATGTATCATGCTATTTTTTGAGATAGAGCGTCGCGGTGCGTATTATATTGAACAACCTTTCTGTCGCGCAATAAGGTGCGTATTTTATTGACAGCTCTTTTTATAAACATATTCCTGATCGGTGCGTATTATATTAAACATTTTTTACGACACAACTTCAATTTTGTATTTCTGGATGGTCTGGCGCTGCGTATTATAATGAACATTCTTTTAGTTACTTCTCGTCCATAAAGGATTTATAGTCAAAAACTTGGTTTTTTACGGGTTTTTCTTATTTATATATTTGATAAATTGGGGTGCTTATAATTTCAAGTGCATGTTAATATTGCTGACATATTTGTATTTGTTTATTTCAATGATCAGTTATCTCCAGTTTTTAGCATTGCTCAAAGGTCGGCAACACAACTGGGTTTCACTAGAGATTTATTTTATTTATGTGTGAGAATGTGTATATTACTTTTTTCTGCTTGCTTTTTATAACATTGAGAAGCTATTATCTATAATTGTCTTAAAGTAAGGACATTTTTCAATTTAACAGCCCAAGATAATGAGGGACAGAAAGTATGGGAGAAACACAAGTCTATATTTTGGTAAATAAGTATATTTTTAACTTAGAAAAAAAACCCACTCAAAATTGTTTTAAATGCATAGAAAAATACTTAAAAATTTTTTATAATACTATTAATACTTAATACGTTAAAAAATACTTTTTAAAATCTCCAGTTCCTAATCTGTTTGTGCATTTTATGTATTACTAGTGGCCTAAAATATCCTAAAACTAAGATTATTTGTTTAAGAGTTGGTAAGCAAGTGTTTTTTTTTGTCATGTGATAGTACTTTTATATTCTTTTTTCCAAAAACAGTCTTCCATACCGTATTATATTTGCCATAGCTACAGAGGACTCTGTCATTCTTTATGATACACAGCAGACCATGCCAGTTGGACTCTTAAAGAATATTCATTACCATCAAATCAGTGATTTATCATGGTAAGTACTTACAAGAAAACTTTGTTCTGTTTCATAAAAAAAATATATATAAAAACCCCTATATGGCTAAACCGAAAAAGAGTTAGAAAGGAAGTGTCCAGATTTGGGATCCTTGTTTATTTTTCCTAACTAATAAATTCTGCTTGCCAAAAAGATAACTTGTCACTCATTGCACAAAATCAACTTGTATAACCATATAGACTGCTTTATATATAATTCTATGGTTGCATTGAACTATAATCAGGGGTGCCATTTTTCACCCCAGAGTTGCAAGTTTTTATTTTGTCCGTATTCGCCAGTTCATTTACCGTATATACTCGTTCTATAGCCCCTTTGTTCATAAGCCGACTGTTGCGTACTGGGTTCTGTATAAATTAAGACGAAGTTTCGACTCTTGTTCAATGGATAATTCAAGCCTTTATTAAGTCGGCAATATAATTACAGCAACAGATTCAGGTACACAAAGGTATTTGTCTAACTATGCCACTTACTAATAAGTGCATATTCTGACTACCACTCTAGACACTCGAGCACACCTCAATTGTGTACTAGATACTAGAGCTAACTGCTCTATCTCTATTGGCTAGTCATAATATCCTCTATGAACCTCTCTCTAAGTCTCTCTTCTACTCTGCCGTGAAGAATGTAGAAAAGGACCTTGATGATCTACAATAACAACACCGATATTCAATGTACATGCAGAAATCACATATTTCGTAAGCCGACCCCCCAACCTTTTCCCCCTAGATTTTGTCCAAAAAAGTTCGGCTTTAGAACGAGTGTTTACGGTAATTCAAATATGGATTCTGAGTTTAAAGGATGTAATTGTTTGAAGAAAGATTAATATGTTCTAAAAAAACCTAATAGAGAAATTCAAATTTCTTGGGTCCTTGTCTGTTATAATTAATTCCTCACTCTCCTTTTTTAACACAGCTCATGATGTCATGTTATTACAATACATGAAGTGTTTTGATTTGTTTAAAAGCACCATTATCTTCACACAGGACCAGTGATGGTAAGGCTTTGATTGTTTCATCTACTGACGGCTTCTGTACCATAGCCACCTTTGAAAAGGATGAGCTTGGGATACCTTACAGGGAGACAATTTTGGATCATCAAAAATCTCCTTTGTCCAAGGTAAGTTAGTATCGCAAGATCTTAAACACATCCTCTTATGATCAATGTTCACGTTAAACTGCACGGCAGCGCTGGCGTCTGACCGCAACCGGGCAGCAGTTTATGAAAACTGCACTGCAAATATTGATACAGATAATATCATCTTTGTGTTTGTGGTGAGTAAAAAGTTAAAGCTTGCACACAAAAAATGGATCCTGTGGAGTTTTGAAGAGGAGTTTATAATTTTATTTTGCGCACTGACTAACGAAGCTAAGAGGGAACATTGCTTATGATCTATTTTAATTAACTTATTTAAAGTACTTGAGGTGTAGTTAGTTTGTCTAGAGGTGTTGTTAGTTTGTCTAAAACATTAATGACCATTCTAGTAGTCTTCCCGGGGTTGACTCTATTAGTGGATGTGCAGATGGATGGAAGGGCCAACTCCAGGGCAAATTGTTAGCTTTGTTTTTTTTTCTTCTGGCTCATCTTTTGTCTTCATGAGCCTGTTGGTCTCTTGTTGCAATGAGCCCTTTTGTAGGAAAGACAGTTACAAGTCTCTATCCTTACTGGACTGTTTCCATGTATCAGGGTTAACAGAAAGGGCAATCTATTTTTTGTCATATGCATAACCCTTGTGTCCTAAAGAAAACGCCATGAATCATATAAAAAATGTTTACCAAACTCCCATTTAAAAAAAATAATTTTCAAAAACTTCTTCTTCTTTTTAATTGCCATAACATTCAATGTCTTTGATTTCAACTACTCTTGTCCTCAGGTTATTCCTGATGCTATGGCGGATGAAGAGAAAACTCCAGTGAAAGCACATCCAACATCTGACCTGCCATTTTCAAAATATTCAACACATAGTTCAAGGGAAGATAAGTCAGACAAGCAAAAATCTCCTGTTACCGAAACAACCCCAGTAAAAATAGAGAAAAAAGTAGAGACAAAAATAAACTCGCCTGATACAAACAAAGACACAGCTAAAGTTACAAATTTGACCTCTAGCACATCAGAGTTGACAGATGATGTTAGTCAATTAAAAATTGTGCAGTCTGATGTCGAGAAGCCAAAAGACAGTGTTGAAACAGATGAAAAGATTATTAACAATTCCAAATCCCCCAAAACGGATGAAGCGCCAAAGAAAAGAAGAGTTCAAATTACAACTTTGGTGTCCAAAAAATAGTTAAACAGTTAATTGGTTAAAATGTACATTCTTTTATGTGTCAATGTTTCACAAATTGTACTTGATCTACTGTCAGCCTAAAACTGATTTTCTAAGTCTTAGCAACATAGAGTAATGAACCATCCATTAAATTTTTGTTGTTGCGCTGACATTAGACAAAAAGAGTTAACATGTAAATGTTAGCGTTTCATCCACAGGACTAAATTTCTTAAATGTCCAATTGTTTATCTTTATCAAGGGAACAGCCATTTAATCTTTATAAAACATAAATGTATTTACTATATTGAAATTAAGAATGAGACTATAGTATCAAAACTTAGTGTGATAAGGTTTGTATTCTTTCAATTGTTACACCACTGCAGTTGTATTTGATCACTAAGAAGTTTATAAGATGCACAGTTTACATGTTGTCATTTATAAAACTTTGTTATAAATTGCAAAGTCTTTCCATAAATAAGTCTATGTTTTATGCATATGCTGATTGGAGAATGGTGTTGTCAAATTTTGCCAAGGGGTGGTACCATGCAATGCTCCATTTAAATTTAAGATATCTGAAAGACGCAGCAGCGCACCAATAAGAATTTCCACACAGCAAATTTAAATGATAGGATAATATAATATCTGTAGTTTGTAAAATTTTACACAAAAATGGATGCTGTGCAACTTTGTACATGAGTTAATTTGCACGCAGACCAACAAACCTTAAGAGAGAACATTGGTGCCATGGTGTTTGGTTCCTTCAAAAAGTTAGTTCATTTATTAAAGAATGTCATATTGAAATTCTGACTGTTCATAAAACATTTTAATATCTCAAACTCTGTAAAACAACTGCCAAAATTTATTGCATTGTAGAAAAGATTTATATATACATGTAGTCTTGAATTTGAAGCAATGTAACAGGTTTATATGATACAGTGATGCTTTTTGTTGACCCAGAGATTCTAAAACTTTCTGTTTGCCAAATTTAGGATTTCATCTAGCACCCTGTTGTGATTTCTTAAAATTATATTTGGAAACAGCAAATACATGCATTTAATTTTAATAATGGATTGGCAAAAATAAGTAAAGCACAGCATTCATTCAACACAGTAATATACTACAAACTGATTTTTCATAAACCTTGTCATTGTGAAGTATATGTGACTTCTAATTTACAATTAATATCCTGTGTACCGACTGCCCTTTTAACCCCATTCTAAAGTACTTGCAAACAAAAAGGCAATGTGCCATCAGGGGTTATCTGAAAACCTCAAGGCACACCAAAAAAATTTGGCAACCCTTAATTCTTTTTACATCATATTATTTATAACTTATTTGACTGTTGTTTTAGAAAGATGTATTTGCATGTTTATACTACCTATCTATGGCAGAACATTTTTAGTGGTTTTAATAAACTGTACAGGTTGGATTCATACAAATACAATATTTTTATCACTTGTGCATCTCACAATTGTGGCTGAATTCATAAAAGTAGTGTTCAGTGGTTGCATGAAAATTTGAAAGAAGATAAGAATTTTATAGCTTTTCTTCAGGATGTTTCTTGCTGAGGTTCTTAGTTTGATAGTTCATTACATATTTAAAAATCGACAATAAAAATTAACTGCCAATACAATGATTTTAAAAAGTTAATTTCCTTTTTATTAATTTCTAAATGTATCACAAATGCTAATGTATAAATTCACTTATTAAATGCATATTTACTTTTCATGTGATTAAAAAATTTTTTTTTAACAAAATGAATCAACTCTTAATAACTGTCTTGTGAAACATGTTCAAAATTGTTTGACTCATTTTATTGATGTGAATATAAAGAATAATACGAGCACAGCTCTGAAAAAGATAACTCAGCCAAGCTTATAATGTTGTGCATAAGACAAATGACGATAAATATGCTTGATTTAAGTACGAAAATTTACAAATAAAAATTGGATTCTTAACTAAGGAATTTCAAGTATTTCATATTTATATTTGGGTGGAGAGGATACCATGTAGAATAAATGCAGTATATAAAAATAGATAAGTGGAAAGAGTTATAGTCTTGCATAAAATTTTTTAGGAACAAGAAAATGTTTGACATCTTTATGGCCATTTACAATCATCATTTTGTTCATATATGAACATTTAGATTTGAATCAAGATTACACTCAAAAGACATTTCATTAAACTTTTATGACATTCCCTTTACAAGCCTCACCATTACACAAATTAATTTTAATTTTACAGTATAAAATATACAGACTTGTTTCAAATTAGAGGTAGTCTCTACGTAAATGTTTCACAGCACTCCAGCAGTCCAAGTGTCACATCATGATTCACTTCTTCTACGAATGTCTTTAATTCTTGCTGGGCAAAGAGTCTCTGATAGGAACTCCCAAGGGCGTTAAATGAGTAGCAACTACGTCATCCAGTTTATCAGATATTTCCTTGTTCAAATGATTTTTCCAATCACCAACTTGACCTGAATGGAGAAAAAGTTCCACAATATTTCAATCAGACATTAGTTTAATAAATATTATTTGATCATTGATAAATAGTAATAGCATACTATTATTACTATTTAAAAAGATATAAAATAAAATGTCATTTTTGTCATCATTGTAAACTAAAAAAAAATTATTTAAACCAGACTAAAACCTGTATCACACATTTTAATAACATTATTCAGTCATTAAAAAGAATTCTTTAACTTAAGCCGGTTACAACAAGTTTACCTTTTCTCATGAAATGCTCCCCCTCATTGGCAGCCCCAACATCCTTCAACCAGTCGTAGTTCACAGCCTTGTTGTTCTTCATGGTCTCAAAGCTGCAATACTTTACAATGTCATTGACTTGGGTTTCAGTTAAAGGTTTGTTTAGAAAACTTGCAATGTCCCACACTGCCTTGTGAATATCCTGTTGAAAATATCAAAATTTCAAGTATTATTTGTTTGTGCTGATTTCCATTGCTAGATTTAGTATTTTAGGTCTTAAGTTGGCTATAGCTAAGGCAGGGGTGGGCAAACTTTTTCTAAGGAGGGCCGCATTGAAAATTTTATTGTTATAGGCGGGCCGCATTTATATTTTGTCAACCTCAGTTACAATTGACAACGTCTAAATATACATTAATGATTATAACCATGTATTTGTCATTTTATTTCACACTCTATTACAAATGTACATTACATTTTAAAATACTAACTGAAACCGTTTCTAATTTGATAATAAGATTTAACTATACATTGTTATTTCAACAAATGTTTATTGTTACCTGTAATAATAACAATGAAGAAGTAGGAAGAACATAATTTACATATAAGCTGACCATAGAGTAAAGCCTGTCCTACTGTATGGAGCAGAAACATGGCGAATAACAGCAGCCATTTCTAAAAAGCTTCAAGCCTTTATAAATACATGTCTCCGAGCAATTCTCAGAATCCGCTGGCCAAATGTCATCACCAATGAGGACCTCTGGCAACGCACACAACAAGAGCCAGTGGAAGAGCTAATACGCCAGCGCAGATGGAGATGGATTGGCCACACTCTCAGAAAGCCTACATCTAGCATTGTGAGACAAGCCCTCACATGGAACCCCCAAGGCAAGAGGAAAAGAGGTCGTCCCAAAATGACCTGGAGAAGAGAACTGGAGGCAGACACAAAAATGAGCGGGCACAGCTGGGGGCAGATTGAGAGACTGGCGCAGGACCGGGATGCCTGGAGAGACTTTGTTCGCGGCCTATGCCCCAGATGGGACAAAGGGCGATGAGATGAGATGATGATGACCATAGAGTACAATTATAATAAATGAGAAGTATGTAAATTTTCACAAATTTGGATATCGTTCTTGAACTGTGGAACCAGTTTACTGACTGTGATTCGAAAACTGCATTCAAATTGCAGTCAGTCAACATTTATCTGTTCTTAGACTTGCTGAATCTGACAAGCAACTCATTGTCAGAAAAGACGTGTTCCGTTATAAAATCGTATGGGACAGTACCAAACTGGCATCGGTTGCAGCATCTTGTATTGAAGATTGTTTGGTGAAAACAGTTTGCTGCTTCTTTAAATTATTAACCAACTCCTTGTAATTTTCTTTTCTTCGTTCGTTAAATTATGCCTGAAATCCACATATTTTGTCTGGTGGTGTCTTTTTAAGCAGTACTCCTTAAAGACGCTCACACACTCACGGCACAGCAAGCAGACGGCTTTGATGCCAACGCTTGTGATTCAATATTTAATCGTGATTAACAACTTTGGACCTAAATCTTTCTTTTTTATCAGCACTCATGGTTAAATCTATATCTATTCACTTTTAAATGAAAATTTTCACAAAACCGTCAATATGTAAATCGCAAACAAAAGCCACTTGTGGTTGAGGTAAAATGCAATTACGAATAAGGATGTCAACAATTAATGAATAACGATCACTAATCAATTCTAATCAATGTAGTATGTAGCCATAAAACCCATTTTATATCCATAGATTCGAATCAAATACTCGGAATAAAATTTCAAGAAATAGAGAAAATTCTAAACAAAGAAAATTAACAGCCACATAAGATCGCAACATGTACAGATCTACGGGCCCCAGAATAATCTCTGGCGGGCCGCATGCGGCACGCGGGCCGTAGTTTGCCCACCCCTGAGCTAAGGGGATAATGGCCTTTGTTGAAAAATTCTTCATCTGAGATCAAATTTAAAAAAAAATGGTTGATTGGTTATACCTATTAAGGAAATTTGTGATTTCATGTGAATAAATCTTCCAGACACTAGCCATGTATTTAGATAATTGGTTAATCTTTCTAAATTGGTTAAACTTTATATTACTGATACAAATAAAAATGTTCTAATGACAATATTGACATGCTCTAATTAACCTAATCACTTTTTGGGCAATTGGTAGTAGAACAAAGTTATCTTTGCTTATAATCATCTTATTCAAGGTAAATTTTTCCTTTCTTCTCTTTCTGCTCCATCCAGATTACCTCCTGCATGTCCTCATAGAACAACACCAGAATGTTTTCTTGTTCTCTCATCATCCAGGCTTCTTTCACATGCTTCCACCATGGACCATAATGTACTAAAATACACAAAATTGGAATTTTTAGCTCACACTCACGAAGTTTGAACCTTTTCTATTTTTTTGATTTACTAATATATCCTTAAATATTTCTTAAACTGCATGGAATAAAAAAAAATTATTACTGGAAGTTTACATATAATACAATTTTAGCAATCGAATCACTTTGTTAATATATATTTCCATCAATTTTTAAAAAAATAGTTTACTCGTTATATGAATCAGTTATTTTTTTATATTTCCAATCTTTGATGATCAGTCTAGCAATGGGATTACAGTGTAGTGAAAAATACTAACCCAAGTCATCAATAAACAACTGACAGTATTCATCAAAAGTACCATTAAAAATGTCTTCAATGATAAACTTGGTCAAAAAATAATAATAGGACACCACTGTATCTTTGGGATTTCTAGCAATGTAGATTATCTGCGAATTAGTGAAGTAAAATCAGCTACAGTTGATTTACAAAATAATTATAAAAACCTCTACTGATTATTTATACCTGATACTTTCAATAAATTAAATAAAAATTGTCAATACCTGGAAATTAAGAATTTAAAAAAAATTGTGACTTTTTAAATTACTTTTTTATACTTAACAAAGATGTTATTTTAAAAAAAAACTATATTGATTCTTCTAACAACTATAATTATTTCCAGTACAGAAAACTGATATTAAAGGATAAACTATACATTTTATATTTACATCTATACGTCTTTGCTATTATGTTAGGAGTCTTAACCTTAGGCCTTTTATCTTTTATTTGGTTGGGGAGCATTGACATTGGCAAATGGGATTTGATGAGTCTTGGAGATGGCATTTGCTCTATTGATTTTAGACCTGGAACATTCCACTCAAAATAAGGAAATCTTTCTTCAATGGTTCCCGCAGCTGCACTTTCAAAATCAGCTCCATTATTCACAAGGTAGACTATCTCCTGCAGCCAAGTAGTTCCTTGATAGAATTAAGCTAATAAAATAAGTAATTTAGGACAGTGCTATCATATAATTAATAGACATCAATATCAAACAATATTTTTTAAACTTAATACTTGCTGCTCTTGAATATTATGAAGTTGGAACAGCATTTTTGCAGTTACATATTTAGTTGAGATGTGTGAACCACAAAGGATTTATAAGTTCAGATATTTTAGAATTTATCTTATTTTAAAAATGGGATATAGAGATAATTGCATTGTACACCAAAGATTAAAAACCTCTACTTTAAATATCAAGCCTTGCACTTTTGAAATTTCTATTCGTCTATATACTTGTTACATTACATACTAAACTTTTTTTTTGGGTTGGTTTAGGTTAGCAGCTGTCAGAGTAATGATTTTATTTCCTCTAATATATTCCCCAGCTATAGGTAAGATTGATAATGTTTGTGGAACTGTATTCAAGCCATGTGAAGGTAATAGTAGAACAAAATATCCTGACGTTTGAAATGAATGGATATGGCAAACATAATACCTTTTTTGTTTTGTTTTGGTGAAATGCTTTCTTGTCATCTGCTGATGACCTAGCTCTTATTTCTTTCTATGGCTGAATAGTTACGTTAAATCAACTAAAAAGACTTGGCACTAGAATTCGAAAGATCACCTGCAACTTGGAATGGCTTCAAAATACCTACTTATATCTCAAATTAAATTCAGAACAAAAAAGAAATAAAATAAAAGTATATATTGGCTTAAGGCCCATTTGGTATATTCACCTGATTTTGGAAAGCTCACAACCCAGATATCCTCTTCACGAACATCAAACTGATGAATACTCTTTACATTATTAACCGCAAAATCAGGGTAGACAAATCCTCTATACCGAAAGAGCTGTGGTTTTCTCCCATATTGTCGAACTTTTATATCCTCTATTCCCAGGGCACTTCTCCCCATTCTTGAATAGTAACGGATTACTATAGCACTTAGAAGACAAACGCCTATAAATCCTGATAGATATGTCAATAACAGCAGCTTCTGACGCCTTGATTGCTGATTAGGATCAAAGTTTGGCAATCCTTTCTGTGTAGAAAAACACCTTTTGGTAGTCAATAGCAAGCCGTTGCATGCCTGTTCCCCATATCCTGGTATTAGTGATTTTTTGACAATTGAAGTCACATTAGCACATCTGAACCCAAGTAATATTTCAAGTGGTTGCACAAATTTTTTAAAAATTTGTTGTTTTCTTTTCCTGTATGAGTATGAGGTAATGAACTGAGAATGTAGCTTAAAATGTTTTGATGTTTGAACAAAGGTTAAGGCAGTCTGCATTGGCTTGAATTTGAAACTGTTAAGCTGTCTTAGTAGCTGTAGTAAAGTCATTGTTACAGGCTACAGGATTTAAAAAAATTAAAAAGTGATATATATTATTATTGATTTCTAATTTTAATAATGTCATTAATGTAGAAACAATATTATATGACAGCAGAGGCATAGGCCTACTTTTACAAGCGTAAAATCATATAATGGCATTTTTTAAAGGATAGCATTCAGACTAAACCAACTAAAAAAAAATTGTTTAAGTTTAGTATACTGTACTTTTATATGACATGATATTGCCATTTCATAATTAATGATTAATGCATACATAATTTCATACATTTACATACTTTTGGAGTTGATGTACACTGCACAGTGCAGTTGTACCTAAAAGTGTAAAAGTCGACCAGTTAATTCAGTTATAAATTATAACTGTTAAACTGTCTGACGTTTGGCTTGGTATAACCTAGGCCTACTGAACTTCAGACTGAAGATTATAAGGAAAAAGTCGAGTGTCAATAAATTTTAACTCACATTCCCATTAACTTCTTTCTTCCTACAAAAAATTTCAAAAGAACATTTTCCTAAAGTCCAAATGATTTTTCCTTAAAATTAAAATGAATTACATTATTCAAAAACTTTGTGTCACATTGACATGCTCAATTACTATCTAAGCATACTATGTACTTGTAATTAATTTAGTAGGCACATTTTCATCTTCTATCAACAAAAAATATTTAATTTTATTTTATTAATTCTTTAAAGACTAAAAACTTTCAGTGATTTTTTTCTTTCGTATTTTAAATATCATAAATTTAGTTAAACCTGAAGTGCACATAACATTTTCTCAAATAAAGAAGCTGAAAATGTTAGCATGTTTCAGAACAGTGCAACTTTATTCTTAGTAAACTCCCTTTGTTGTGCTCACTACTAATTTTTTACTCAACAACAATCTAAACACTGACACAGAGAAAGAGCCGCTCAGTTTAAGATTGTGCTTAATTTTCTTTCTGTTTAAATGCATGTTACTGGTAGGTACTTTAACACTGGAAAATAAATTATGTACTGTTTATCAGCTTAAAATTGTACTTTTAAATTTTTGAATCTACTAAAATAGAGCTAGTATTATTTTAATTATTTAATAAATAATTAAATAATTTATTATTGTTATTATATTAAATTATTATTTATATTAATCTGAAATTTATATTAAGACTAAGAAGTATGAGTAGTATGACTAATGACTAATGAGTTGGCCTATTATAATCAACAATGTTAATATAAATAGACTTAAAAGTTTATAGAAATATATAGTTTGTATATGTTATATACTTATATAGGTTTATTAATAACTAATTTATTATAATTATATTTTTATTAGGCTTAGGCCATGCAATATTCAATATGATATGATATAATATATTAATAATATATAATATAGCATAGTATAAAGTTTATACTATGCTATATTATATATTATTTTATAAAGTAAAGACCAGCAATTTTCCCTCTAAGTCTAAGTTTCGTTGGTCCCTGTGCTAAATTACAAACTGTAACAAACTACTGACACTACTACTACTGTGCCAAGTTTCACAACATTCATACTAACATACAATACATTTTAAGTTTTTAAGTTATGCACAATTTTACACACCACAAAACACAGATATTATTATTATATTATATTAATATTATCATATCATCCTTATCAAAATTTGCTGTGCAGTAATGTTTAACTCACTTAACTTAACACTTAACTGCTAGTCCTGTGCCGCTTCTTTCAGATTCAGATATCTTTGCTACGGCCCAGACATTCCATGAAATAAAATTATGTGGGGGCTGGATTAAGATACATGTATTAAATCCAAAAACTTACGTATCGGATTTTTAAGTATATGATGGTTTTTTGTTTGCAATTAGTATTAGTAAGAGTATATTAGCTATTATTTTGTGGGGAAGAAGGGGACAAATTTTTGAGATTTTATATGAGAAATTATTAGTAAAAATGTTTATGTTAAACTAAGGACAGTTATCACAGTGAATGGGGACCAGAAACCCCCGCGATTAGAGAAAACCCGTGAAGTTGGACTGGCCCCCTTAGGAATTTCCGTATATGTGTGGTTAGGTACCAGAATGTTTAAAATATTTGAATATAAAATTAGACATTTACATAGTCTCTTATGATACCTATTATGGTGCTCTACACACACCAATGACAGTAGTATCTTGAAACTTGACTCCAGTAAAGATGACGAGGATGATGACATACCTGTGCAGTTTGATAAATTTGATGATGAAGGATAATGATGATGGTTTAACTGCGCAGGTATAATGATGCCTTTAAATCAGTTCGGGAAGTGCATAACTTCTGCCCTGTTTTAACATATCTAAAAGTTTGAACTTTTCACTGATAGTCATCATCTTCATCTTCCTCTATCTTTGGCTCACTATGGGAGCACGGCACTGATGTGGCATTGTAAGGGCTTAACGAAAGTAAATTTCGAACACAACACTGAGATACGCGAGGCACAGTTGACAGCATGAACGAGAGTGGTGAGATACAACAAACGAAAAAGCTGGGTATGTACAAGAGTTGCGAGATACAAGGGAAAAAGCTGGGTATGTACAAGAGTTGCGAGATAAAAGGGAAGAAGCTGGGTATGTTGGGAGATACAAGGGAAGAAGCTGGGTATGTACAAGAGTTGCGAGATACAAGGGAAGAAGCTGGGTATGTTGGGAGATACAAGGGAAGAAGCTGGGTATGTACAAGAGTTGCGAGATACAAGGGAAGAAGCTGGGTATGTTGCGAGATGCAAGGGAAGAAGCTAGGCATATTCAAAGCCTTTGGTCTGAGAGGGAAACCGTCTCTCTTGTGCATCACGATGAAACAACGTTGCTTTCCCCAATACAGCTGAAGATATCCCAGTATATTTTTGAATATTTATTTTTCGATAAATATTTTTGAAAAATCTGGGATGCACTGAGACCGCAAAACTTTAACCATGAAGTGTCGAGGGATGACTGTACCTCACATTAGATAAAATGAGTTGAAATAATTATATCTCGAGGTGAAAATGTGTCAACCACAAAATTTATGTTAATACAATGTCAACATGTTTGTGATGAACTATAACTAAGGCTAAATTATTTTTAATTTTTAGGTTCCGCTTTTTGTCTTTACATGACTAACTGATGTCACATTTTCCCTTTCCCTTAAAAGTTTTCCCACCACTGCTAAACACTATTACTATTCAATTCAATATATTATTACTTTTAATAATTACAAAAACCAACCTAGTCATACTACTCACTACTATTGTGAGAAATTATCAGACTCATGTATTGTGAGTCATGATTTGATACAACACTATATGAATAATAGAACTATAGAGAAAAAAAAAGTTATACATCATAGTCATAATGAAAGTTTTTGCAGTGGTTTTACATATTATAAATAAGAATTGATTTATTTGATTTGGAAAATAATTTGTCGCAGTGTGAATAATGGTTATTATATATTTTTTTCTATTTGACTATTGCCTTAGCTAAGTTAGTTTAGTACAAGTATGTAGGCCCTACGCCATTCATGATTTGGTTTTGGCAAATTTGTAAGGTTAAATAGTGATTCTGTTTTCACTTTTATAAATTTTGATTTCATTTATTGACTTAAAGTTAATGAAATTTATGCCTGTGACTTAGGACAAGGGTCGGCAACCTTTTGAGACGGAAGAGTCAAAGTTACAATTTACAAAATTTCTCAGTTTTTTTTAAAGAGCCACCAACATGAGTTTTGAAAAAAAAATGATATAATTATTAATATTTGCGCATGGAACTTGAGAGCTGCAACTTGACATCGAAAGAGCCGCATGTGGCTCGCGAGCCGCAGGTTGCCGACCCCTGACTTGGGATAAAAAAAAATTCTACATAGACAGCTTGGAAATAGTAGCTCTCCATTTTAAAAATAAGCCAAGAGCATTCTGCTCTGAAAGTTTTGTGAATATCCTTCAATTTTAAGTCTTCTTTGATACATTTTAATGGGTTACAACTCATTTTTCTATCAAACCTGAAACATAAAACATATTTTTGATAGGGTTCTCCATTTATTTACTTATACTATTTTTAGTAATGAATAGTGAGTCAAATTTCTAGCAGTGATTTGGCATAAATACTGCCCAGTGAAAATGTCACTGCATCAAAATAGTAAAGATGTTTAGGAGTCCTGACAGGACATGTACTCCATCGTCTGGGTCTGGGACCCTATCATTCTATGACATTTCGAACATTTTTCTGAGTTTGAAGGGGGTTCAATATACTTGAAGGTCATTGAAAGACTGTCCACAGCTGCCTTGTATCAATTATTTTTAGTTGTTGATACCACACTGCTCCATAAACAGTAATATGCATGGTCTTATGGTACATGATAGTCAGTTCCCTTTATAATTTTGCAGGTTTCCTTGAAATCTTTCAACTTATTTCTTGCTGCTATTCAATTAGACACAGCTGGTAAAGCCTTTCCCACAATGCTGTGGCCGATTCTTTGTATATTTCACTAAGTATAGACTAGAAAATATGCCAGGAACTAACAAATATAAATAATACAGTGTTATTGACATGAATATTTTTATTTATAAAGTTTATTTTCTTAAACAACTACATTAAGTCTGTATTAATTTTTCTACAGCTTTTATATTTTGAAGTTGATGATTACAAAGCAGCATTAAGCAGGTTTTCCTACACTTTTTTACACTCCTTTTTTAACTGTGTATTTTTCAATCCCCTGCATGATTTAATATATCCACCAATTAATAAGATAAAGAAAGTAATAAATATTGGGTCTTCATATGAAAGTTCTCATAAAAAATAACAACTCTAAAGTTATGAATAGATTGCTTCAATGTAGTGTTCAAAAAGTCATTTTAAAAAAAAATCCCAGAAATCTGCACTAAATGGGATAAAAGTTCAGGAAAGTAGCAAACAAATGAACTAAGATGCCTTTGAGGGGCACATAAATACTTAAGATCTAGCATACAGCCCATTATAAGATAAGATAAGATTTCACATCAAGTTTGTCTTGCACCCTGCAGAAGATTCGAGATGTGGAAATGTTTTCAAGATTTACTTTCCCACGCCAAATTGTCAACCTTGTGACAAATCCCTGAAGAGGTGCTGAATAACAAAATGAGTGTTTCCACACGTGATCAGCCTGAGGGTCAAGGTTAAGTTGGCAATTCCTCTCCTCTCAGTTGAGATCAATCATTACATTAAAATTCAATTCAATTTCATTTAGTTTTTTTTTAAAATAACGTTTAGTATCCTCATTATGCAAGGATTTTTAGGAATTGTCTTTAATAACACATTTTTAGTGTCAGATTTTTAATTCTAAAAAGTAGCTAAGCTTTTAAACTTTTTCATCAGATTTGTGACAGGGAATGGTGGCAAACATATTTTATGAATACTCAAATGAAAATTGCTGAGATATATTGTGTTCATGTTTAGGCCATACTCTTAGTCATACAACTAAGTACAATGGCCGACTACAGTTTTAAACAAGTGATGGGTGCCAGATAATAACCTGCTCTTAATGTGTGCTTGACATGCATTGAACTTACCAATCCAATTCCAAGGATGAAGCCAAAATAAAAACATGTCCGATTTCTTTTAGAAGTTATTCACTATTATATATACTTTCTCATTTACATACATGTAGTTGTATTGTAGCTTGGAATAAGGGATCTCTAAAAAAAAGTCTAAATCTTAAATGTCACCGATGCTCCTTCTATTCAGAGATTATTGGGTCCTATGCTTATGCCTTGCTTGAGTCTGGTCTTTACCTGATTATTTTGTCTTTTACTGTCCTCCACAGGATCAACCAGACAGACAAAGTTTTCTTAGATGTTTTCCAAGCGAATGTTTTGATGACCACCAGAATTAAAATTGTACAGTAATAATAAGACTGTGGACTGACAGCAACAGAGTTCTCTTCTCTTAAGAAATCTTTTGCAATTCAACTGTCAATTTGGAGTTTTATTTTTTTCTACTTAAAAAAAATTGCACTAATTATATAGTACTTGTGATAAGTATTTATTGAGAACTTCAACAACCCCCAGAAATAAAAGGAAATCATCTCAAAGGGAAAACTGTAAGTGCACTTCCATTTTATTTTATTTTTATATCAATTAATGTATTGATTAGGGAAATTTTTTGTTACACTTTACCTTTTGTACTCATTGTCTTTACCTTTTGTACTCATTGTCTTTACCTTTTGTACTCATTGTCTTTACCTTTTGTACTCATTGTCTTTACCTTTTGTACTCATTGTCTTTACCTTTTGGACTCATTGTCTTTACCTTTTGTACTCATTGTCTTTACCTTTTGTACTCATTGTCAAATAAACATGAACATTTGCGTTAAAAGCGTTTTTAAAACAATCAAACAACCATATGGCAATGATACGAGAGTAAGTCAGTTTGTTAATGACGAGAGTAAGTCAGTTTGTTAATGACGAGAGTAAGTCAGTTTGTTAATGACGAGAGTAAGTCAGTTTGTTAATGACGAGAGTAAGTCAGTTTGTTAATGACGAGAGTAAGTCAGTTTGTTAATGACGAGAGTAAGTCAGTTTGTTAATGACGAGAGTAAGTCAGTTTGAGATAATTACGAGAGTAAGTCAGTTTGTTAATGACGAGAGTAAGTCAGTTTGTTAATGACGAGAGTAAGTCAGTTTGTTAATGACGCCAGCTCGTGGTACATCTGTAACTTGAATACATAATCGGTATTGTCTTGATGGTTATATCTGGGGAAATAAGGATGCGCTTGCAGTGCTGGGGAACACTGCCAAATTACATAAAATACAAGTGATCATAGAAAGACGTCTACCCTCTCACAATAGCGGAATATTAGGGTCACATCAATAGACATATTTCTAGTCTTTCCCTATAGTTAAATATTAGAGTTACATCAATAGAGATTCATATATCCTTTTGCAGTTGTTTACGTGTTTCCACCAGTAGAGATATTGGCAGTTCTTCAAAACATTACCGAAAAGAAAGAAAAAATATTTAAAAACTCACTGAGCAACCGGGGACTATGTTCACCCACTTGCGCGTTAATATGATGATCAGGGTCGGCGTGACCTTTCGCAAATCAAGACGGCCGCCTGGGGCGCCAAGAAGTTAATGGATTTCAAATTCAATAGCTTTGAATCTAATCAGCGTTAACGAATACGTTGCTGTTGCGTGAGAAATGTGAAACTTTGATATAAGTATAAGATGTTAGAGGGGCAAAAGATTGAGAGATCAGCTGTTGACAGTTGAATGGCTGTTGAAATAAGTAGGTCACGTGACTAAGAGAATTTGAGATTATACGAACCGGGAAACAACCCTGAAATAGAGTGGGACCCCCCCCCCTTTCCCTCCCCCGGTAAACTCTAATAGTAATAGAAGATTCTCCGCTGTCTGGTTGTCCCCCTCGTGGGACATAGCTGATAACAGGGCCCCTAAGATCACCAGTACAGCTGTAGCCATGTCCCTCGTAGATAGGTCCCATGCGATTCCACTACTCTCATTTATTGCCCTGGGGACTGGGGATCGATACCGTTTTTGTTGTGAGTCCTGGTACTCGAGTCTGAGACCAGTTATCTTCGAACTCGCTCCCCATAATAAAAAAAAGGGGAAAAGAAAGTGATATAAAGCACTGAACGTGTTTTCTAATGAGACGAGCCAGCGCTGAACGTTTTCTAATGAGACGAGCCAGCACTGAACGTGTTCTCTAATGAGACGAGCCAGCACTGAACCTGTTTTCTAATGAGACGATCCATACGTGTGGCATTACACGATTGTAAAGTTTTTTGTTGTTGTTATTTTTATCTTCAATTATTATTTTGGATATACTTTTCAAAATTAAATTGATCACATCACAAGTTGAGAAATACATGTATTATTTTTTTTTAGACCTTTGATGTTTGCTTGTAGATTGGTTGGGGATGGGGGGGGGGCGGGAGTGGTTAACTTCTGGGGTTTTCAAAATAAACCTGGTTTTAAAGAAAATTAAGAATTGGCCAAAAACAACAATTTAAATATGTACATTTTTGACTTTACAGAAGTGGTTATCAAAAGGACCAAGTTATTAACACTGAGTTACACGTCTTTTCTGTTTTGGCGCAATGTAACACATCCAGAAAGTATATAGTGAATGATTAAACCAACTAAATATTGAAACTTTACTTAATCGTCAAAGTTCTCCCATCGGCCACCGATTAACAACTGCGCCTCCGGTAGCTTCTACTTCTGGGCCTCGTCCTACTCAATATGAGTGTTTTTAATACGCTTCATCTTGACGGGCGGGTGAACGTCTCTCTAGATTTATTGATTTTAAAAATATTTTTTATACGGCTTCGAAATGTGATCTTATAGAGTAAATAGAGATCCCCAATAACTCGTGTGGTACATAGAAATATTAAACATTGCATTACGACATTATCTTATCTTATCTTATCTATACAGACGCTCCTTCTATGCAGAAGATAATTGCGTCCACAGACCATGACAGATGATCTGTTGGCAAGTGATGCAGCGTTCACAGGCCACTGCTTTTGTGGGTTCCACTCATTACCCAGCCGCCTAACTAGTGTTAGGTAACCATTCGGAGCTGGGTGACTCAGGGACGCCCTAGGCCCCGGGTACAAATCCTAGTCTTGACATGGATTCGAACCCGTGACCATCGGTACGCCAATCGAGCGCGCTGCCCCTCGATCACCTTACCGAATGTCTTTGCATTAAAGCTTGCTTATTATTATTGCACTATAGCATTGGGATTGGGGGTGGGGTGGCCTGTTTAACTAAGATGAACATGTGTCAAGTTTCTTGCCCTATGCTGTGCTTGCTGACCGGCCTCTACTTGGGGAGACACTGACCTAACACTAACAACTATCCATCCTGTCCAGTAAAGAGTAATGAATTCTGTACCTGCTCGTAACGGCGTTAGCGTTTTTAAATGACTAGCAATGTTATGATTTTTTTAAAATGTCCCTAACGCTATAAAATAAACATAATTTCTAAAAAATACGGAAATCCATTTTTTTCTAAATCAAAAATAAAATAAAAGACTAAATAAAATTATGCCGTTTGATTTCTGCATAAATGAGTTAGTATGAAAATCCTGGTCACTTGTTTCAATAAAGCACTCACACAACGCATATTGTATGTAAATATGTGTTCTTCAAATCCAAAGTTTACATGGACTTTCAGATATGGCTGCGGCTATTGGTAGTTGACTACCAATAGTCATTTCCGGTTGTCGGCTATTGGTAAGTGAATAGCATATAAACAGGGTATTAGTTAGCCTGACAGGACGTAACAAAACAGCGAACGTTTCGGCAAAGAGCCTTCCTCAACGAACAAATAGTACACAAATAAAACGAATAAAACGAAAGAATAAATAAACTTAGCTGCGGTTAAATCCAATTAGTCCAGTAGAGATGACATATTTATCTCTACTGGACTAATTGGATTTCACCGCAGCTAAGTTTTTTTTTATTCTTTCGTTTTATTTGTGTACTATTTGTTCGTTGTAAGTTGTCTATTTTAATGTAAAAAATAGACAACTAACCCTAACTAACGGTTAACCCTGACCCTAAAACTAAAAGTTCTAACTTAAGCGTAATCATAAGCATTTTAATTTGATTTCATTAGTTTTAGTCCCTATATTATAAATTTGTTTTTCTACTTTAATGTAAAAAAATAAACAACTAACACTAAAACTAAATGATCTAATTTAATCGTAATTATAAGAATTTTTGTAAGAAAAGAAAAATAAAACTATTAGTGATTAGGCTCAGCCGAAAATCGAACCCATGATCGTTCTTCAACACTCAGTTAACCTGTCCAACTCTCTGTCATGAGACCAAGGAAGTTCGGTACATTTGGGGAATCTTAAAAGGCTTTATTAGTAGCTATTTATTGTTTCTGTAATCCCATTGGATAGTATAAATTAAAATAACTGTACCTGCTATTGGTACTCGACTACCAATGGACACTCCCTTCAGATAGGCTTGATATTATCTTCCTATGAATGCCACTTCCGCTTAGAGCAAAAGCCGCGGTCGTTGTGATAAAACCATCGATATCAAACTACAGGAACCTGGCTATAACATTTGGGGGATTCGGATACTGTGAAAACTGCCTTCTTTGTATAAATCAATATTTTTTTTAGTACCGCAATCTAATTAGCTATCTATTTTGTGAGATGGCATGTTTTTCTGTGTCAGTAATGTTTATTACGCTATGCTTCCCCTTGCTGATTGCGTAATTGTGTTTACCTTCATTATTACTTAATCTTTCCCAAACTTTTTAATCGTGTCTCTCATGCAACTCTGTTTTATCTCATACTCTATAGAGTCACTGAGTCAGCATAGTGCGTCAATGTTTAATCTTGTCTCTCATGCATCTCTGTTTTATCTCATAATCTATAGAGTCACTGACTCGGCATAGTGCGTCAATGTTTAATCGTGTCTCTCATGCAACTCTGTTTTATCCAATACTCTATACTCTATAGAGTCACTGACTCATCATAGTGCGTCAATGTTTGTGTGTTTATAATTTATCTTATATCTTATTCCAATATCCTATTGTGATACTCTCGAGTCTAATGCTGTTATATTGATTTGGATGCCTCACTTGTTCATACTCTCAATACCATTTTTTAGACTTGTTTCTCGTGTTTCAATATCGTGTCTTATAAACCTCAGTGTTTGACTTCGTTTATCATATTTCTCTAGTTTATCTCCAGTCCCATGTCGTCTCTCGCCTTTCATTGTTTTACCTCATTTCCTAATGTCCCGGTATTTAGCCCAACAGCTCCCCCCTACCCCCAGACGTCTAATCTATAAGCGCCGTATTTCCATTGTTTAATGTGTTTTCTCACGTTCCACGTTTCGACCAATGTCTTGTAGAGACACCATCAATCGTGTTTATTGGTCTGTCTTAACAACGGACCCCGTCCTGTTGCGCGAGTATCAGTCTTCTTTATTGGACGGTCAGAGGAGATTAGTGAGCAGGCTTTGTTGGTAGAAATAGCCTGTGACAGTGACACGTGGGGCTGACGTTAGTGTTGGTACGAAATAGCCTGTGATAGTGACACGTGAGGCTGGCTTCAGTGAGCAGGCTTTGTTGGTAGAAATAGCCTGTGACAGTGGCACGTGGGGCTGGCTTCAGTGAGCAGGCTTTGTTGGTAGAAATAGCCAGTGACAGTGGCACGTGGGGCTGGCTTCAGTGAGCAGGCTTTGTTGGTAGAAATAGCCTGTGACAGTGGCACGTGGGGCTGGCTTTAGTGAGCAGGCTTTGTTGGTAGAAATAGCCTGTGACAGTGACACGTGGGGCTGACGTTAGTGTTGGTACGAAATAGCCTGTGATAGTGACACGTGAGGCTGGCTTTAGTGAGCAGGCTTTGTTGGTACGAAATAGCCAGTGACAGTGGCACGTGGGGCTGGCTTTAGTGAGCAGGGTTTGTTGGTACGAAATAGCCAGTGACAGTGGATCGTGGGGCTGGCTTCAGTGAGCAGGCTTTGTTGGTACGAAATAGCCAGTGACAGTTGCACGTGGGGCTGGCTTTAGTGAGCAGGCTTTGTTGGTACGAAATAGCCAGTGACATGTGGGGCTTGCTTTAGCGAGCTGGCTTTAGCGAGCTGGCTTTAGCGAGCTGGCTTTTTTGTTACAAAATCACTTGTGACAGGTGGGGGTGCCTTTGGTGGGGCTGTTTTAAGTTTCTCCTTTAGTTACAACAAGTCGTAAGGCTGGGTTAAGTCATTTGCTCTTAGATTTTTGTATTTCTTTCTCTTATTGTGTACAAGGTAACTTTGTGTACATAATCATATATGTACACCTCGGGCTTCAACAGTTGGAATGATTTAAAGAGTAAACTTTGTCGAATAAGGCCAAGTATAAACACAAGTCCGTGTAATCAGACATATGTGCTAATTGAATGCCACATGTGAAAGTATGCCATATTGTGGCAACGCGTGTAAACAGATGCACATACTGAATGCCACATGTGAAAGCATGCCATGTTGTGCCAACTCGTGTAAACAGACAGATGCGTATGATGAACACCATCCATGTCTGCGACAACTCCGGTTCAGTGTAATTAAGCGACTTCTCCTGACCAAGAATGCCTTCGGCCAGTAACCAGAGACTCGATAATGACATGGTCATGGTGACCGAATGCTTGATAGTCGCCGGATCCAGGAGTTAGTTTTATCAGGTAACTGATCACTCACTCTCGGTGTCTGTTAAAGGGGGCATATGATATCAATTATTGATCTTCGATAAAGGGTTTAGTTATAACCTTTTTAATAGGAAATGATATTTAGATATGCCTTATTCTGAGCTCTGCCAATTAATTATTCGATGTTAGTCACACAAGTCAAATTTATTTTATTACGTTTTCCCCCCCAATAATTCTTAGACTGCTCTCCCCCAGCATAAGCTTGCAGTATGCGAACATTTGTCAACTTTTCTTGTGGAAGGAACAGGCATTAAATTCTTTCCCTTCGTTATACGAGCACGATGGTCGAGCGGCATACGCGCTCTGTTGGTGTATACCAAGAGTCACGGGTTCGAGTCTCTGTGAAGTCAGGGATTTGTTCCCGTGCATTCATCTCAACAGGAACAAAAGTTAGGTTATTTGCTGATGATCGTCTTAAAGCTGACTTCATAGAAGTTAAGGGGTGTACCGAATTTCGCCTGGAAATGTCTCGAAACCAACAATGAGTTGGCAGTTACCCCCCCCCCTCCCCTCCCCCAATCGACGTTCACTCGCGTTGTTTTGATTTCTTCGTGCTGTAGTTTGTGTCCGTTCTTTCTCCAATTTCTTTGCACTCTACATGAGCAAGTCTGCGGCGTACGCTACGCCGCGAGGCGTCTAGTAAGCATATAAAATGAATAAAATAAAATAAACTAAATTAAATTTCGCTAGCACGTCAGTACAGGGAATATATAGCACTGGTCCTTGGTGCAATGGAATTATTCCTGCCGGTCCGCCATACTAAAAAGTTTAAGAAGCACTGCTCTATATGACCCAATGAGAGACGGCGGTTTCTCCATTATTCGTAAGAGAAAATTGAACTATATAAAATAAATAAAATGGAACACAAATAAATTTGATAAATAAGAAAAACCCGTAAAAAACCAAGTTTTTGACTATAAAACCTTTATGTACGAGAAGTAACTAAAATAATGTTCATTATAATACGCAGCGCAAGACCATCCAAAAATACAAAATTGCAGCTGCGTCGTAAAACATGTTTAATATAATGCGCACCGATCAGGAATATGTTTATAAAAAGAGTTGTCAATAAAATACGCACCTTATTGCGCGACAGAAAGGTTGTTCAGTATAATACGCACCGCGACGCTCTATCTAAAAAAATTACATCATACATAGGAATAAATAAAATAATCTAAAAAATCAATAATTTTATTACAGTACATGCGATCGATCTGAAATTTTGATACATTGTTTTTATCATCGGTACGAAACTGCCTGCAAAATTTCAGCTCGCTAGCTTACGAGCAAGTGGGTTAAAAATCGATCAAAAGTTTTGGCGACAAGGGCGGGCGGTCGGTCGGGCGGTCGGCCGCAGACACCACGAGTTAATATAAAGGATTTAATAAAACAAACCCGTAAAAACAAAGTTTTTGACTATAAATCCCTTATATATGAGACATAACTAACAGTAGTGATTATTTTTAAACATTTACAGACTGACACTGAGTGATGTCCCTTGTCTTTAATAAATGGGGGTGGGATGTGAGGGGGTGTCGGCACGACGGTCGTCGTCAACACGACGGTCGGCGTCAACTCAAACTCACGTGGAACTAAGATTTTAAAAAAACAAACCCGTAAAAACAAAGTTTTTGACTATAAATCCCTTATATATGAGACATAACTAACAGTATTGATTATTTTCAAACATTTACAGACTGAATCTGTCTTAACTCAACTTTGCATCATAACCCTAGTGGGGGGAGGGGTGGGTGGGGGGGAGGGGTGGGTGGGGGGGAGAGGGGAAAAGTCTGGTCACCGATTCGCTTGACCGAGCTCAGAGTGACACGTAAAATGTAAACAAAAGCGCCCGTCGTTTCGTTGGGTCGCCTCAATGCTCAAACTTTCACGTGGCATAAAAACAATAACAAATCGTGAATTTTGAATTACATACCTCATATAAGGATAAACTAAAAATGCTCTAATTTAATTATGGTACGTTCGATCGATCTGAAATTTTGATACGATGCATTGTTAGGTTTGACGGGTCCGTGTGCCAAATTTCAGTTTGATCGGATCATGGGAAGTGGGTCATTTTTGACTTCTGTTTTTCCGCCCGCCGAGCCCAACGGCCCAAGACAGACAGACAGAGAGAGAGAGAGAGAGAGAGAGAGAGACAGAGACGGCGGTGAAGTTAATATAAGGGATTTAATTTAAAAAAAAACAGTGAATTTTGAATTACATACCTCATATAAGGATAAACTAAAAATGCATTAATTTAATTACGGTACGTTCGATCGATCTGAAATTTTGATACGATGCATTGTTAGGTCAGACGGGTCCGTGTGCCAAATTTCAGTTTGATCGGATCATGGGAAGTGGGTCATTTTTGACTTCTGTTTTTCCGCCCGCCGAGCCCAAGACTGAGAGAGAGAGACGGCCGCGAAGTTAATATAAGGGATTTAATAAAACAAACCCGTAAAAACAAAGTTTTTGACTATAAATCCCTTATATATGAGACATAACTAACAGTATTGATTATTTTCAAACATTTACAGACTGAATCTGTCTTAACTCAACTTTGCATCATAACCCTAGTGTCGGGGGGGAGGGGTGGGTGGGGGGGGGAGAGGGGAAAAGTCTGGTCACCGATTCGCTTGACCCGGCTCAGAGTGACACGTAAAATCTAAACAAAAGCGCCCGTCGCTTCGTTGGGTCGCCTCAATGCGTCAGCTCAAAATTTCACGTGGCAAAAAAACAATAATAAACCGTGAATTGAAATTACATACCTCATATAAGGATAAACTAAAAATGCATTAATTTAATTACGGTACGTTCGATCGATCTGAAATTTTGATACGATGCATTGTTAGGTCAGACGGGTCCGTGTGCCAAATTTCAGTTCGATGGGATCATGGGAAGTGGTTCATTTTTGACTTCTGTTTTTCCGCCCGCCCGCCGAGCCCAAGACAGAGAGAGAGAGAGAGACGGCCGCGAAGTTAATATAAGGGATTTAAAAAACAAACCCGTAAAAACAAAGTTTTTGACTATAAATCCCTTATATATGAGACATAACTAACAGTATTGATTATTTTCAAACATTTACAGACTGAATCTGTCTTAACACAAGTTTGCTTCATAACCCTAGGGGGGAGGGGTGGGGGGGAGGGGTGGGTGGGAGGGGGAGAGGGGAAAAGTCTGGTCACCGATTCGCTTGACCGAGCTCAGAGTGACACGTAAAATGTAAACAAAAGCGCACCGTCGTTTCGTTGGGTCGCCTCAATGCTCAAACTTTCACGTGGCAAAAAAACAATAACAAATCGTGATTTTAAATTACATACCTCATATAAGGATAAACTAAAAATGCATTAATTTAATTACGGTACGTTCGATCGATCTGAAATTTTGATACGATGCATTGTTAGGTAAGACGGGTCCGTGTGCCAAATTTCAGTTCGATCGGATCATTGGAAGTGGGTCATTTTTGACTTCTGTTTTTCCGCCCGCCGAGCCCATGAGATGATGAGAGAGAGAGACGCCGGTGAAGTTAATATAAGGGATTTAAAAAGAAATAGATTTGTGAAAGTTTTGAATATTTTACCGACGACTTCACCTATATAAGTAATACAATTCAGGTGCCTGCCGCTGGGATAATCTGAAAAGACGTAGGACCGGACGCAGTGGTTTGCATTGCGCCCGCTGTCCTTAGTTTACGCGCACAGGGTTGACATAATAACTCCTTCCTTTGTTGAGTTCCTCCAGGACCCCAATATTAACCCCGCAATAACGAGTCATTTCGGTATCGCGATAAAGACAATAAGGAGGCGCTATAGAGAGAGGGGGGTTAAATGACTCTCGTGGTTTTCATAGCCGATCTCCCGTGATAATTAACATCATTTTAATCCTGACGTTGATGGGGGCATCTTCGGACACAAAGTCGATGCCCTCTGCTTCTGATGAAGATTCTAGCAGCGGGAAAATCAAGGCCCAATGTCTGATCTCTGGTTCCACGTCCTGTGTTGAAAGTTTTTATATGACCCCCGCCATATGCCAGATCCTCGAACTATCAGAATCGATTGAACGCAGAAATGTGTTATCAAAGGTCATCCATCTCTAACCTCCTTTTCAATTGCCAACTTTGATCCAGTGTTTTGTACTTTGTACTGGTCATGTTTTCGACGCCCCAATGCCCTTGCAGGGAAGCAAGTAATAACCACGTGCGTTTTTCTCTTTTTTTTTATTTGTTGTCGTTAAAAGCCGCTATATTTTAAATTTAATTCAGTGCACAAAGATACAAATTAAAAGAGTAACATTGAAAATAATTTAGGGCTGTTATCGATTAATTAAAATTTAATCGTTAACTTTTGAAAAAATAACGATTAATTTATCGATAATTTCGATTAAAGCCAAAAAATTGAAATTTATGGTGTCATAAGTAACATTTATTAAATGTACTTGTCGAAAATCGAAATAACACTGGAATGCCTTCTTTATATGACATCTTTTAACCAACAACGCAATATTGACATTATTTGGTTGAAGTGATGAGCGGGTCTTATTGACAATATAACAAGCCAAACTGGATAGTTGTTCACATAGCTTTAGATTGTCTCAGCTGAAGTTTCTGTAGTGAATGATTGGTTTCCAGGTGATATGTAAGCGAAGTGTTAGAACCATGTTAGCAATATATATTTAACCGACGCCACGCAGGAGTTTAGAATCACCACGCCTCTAATTTTGTAAAATAATGCACAAAAAATGGACGTTGTGCAACTTTGCACACGAGCTTTTTTTTTAAGCTTTGCACACGGACCAACGAAGCTTAGACTTAGAGGGAACATTGCATGGTAGGAACACGATTTCTCTCAATGGACACATAACCTTTATCAACATTTTGAACAGTCACTTCAGTCAATAGTTTAAAACCAAATTTTTCGTGTAATTGTCCGAAAATTAGTTTATATATATCGGCCGAAATATTTTACTTTTTGACTTCCAGTACATTTATAGTTGTGGGTCGATTAATCGTTAAAAAAAATTAATCGTTAAATTTTTTTAACCATTAATCGAGAAATTAATCGTTAATTTCCGCAGCCCTAAAATAATTATTTCCATTGGATGCTCAGCTCAAAGAGGTATTTCAGCTCTATTAATTTTTTTTTCTTCAAAAAGATTCAGTTATGCTGTCTCTCTTGGAAATACCAACGTATATCTGACAGTTGAAGCATAGCATTGTGTCCCCTACATAATAATAAGTAATAACCACGTGCGTTTTTCTCTTTTTTAAAAAAAAATTCGTTGTAGTTAAAAGCCGCTGTTTAAAATTAAATGGCATTATCATCACCAAATAGTCCAACACCACCAGGCCAACGCGCGGCTCGCTTCTTATCGCCAGTTGTCGCGTGTCTCACTCTCCCTCGACCGGACGGGACGCGAGGAGTGAGTTTGTGGGTTGGGAGGGGGGGGGGCTGCGGCTAAAAGGGTTGGGTGGATGTGACGTCATACGGCCGCATGCGGAAGGCGATTTCTCCCCCCCCCCTAAAAAAAAGCGAAAGTGCGGCTCCAGCGTTGTGGGCAGTTGTATCTTTCCACCAGACGTCACCACAAGACGGTCTCTGGTACGATCCTTAGAACGGGGGAGAGAGAGAGAAGGTTCCCCGTTGTCGAGTGTCTCGGGTAATTGTGCGCTTGGAATACACTGTGGACAACGTCATTTGGCGTTAGGCTTTATTACTTACTGAATGGAAGCGGTGAGTAGCATTGTGTGACACGTCTTGTTTCTATACGACCCCCGGCGGTAGGTGGTGGGGGTCTAGACACGTGACGAAGATAAGGACGAACCGGGGAGAGATGTCTTTCACAGTTAGTAACAGTCTTGTTATGAGATTTCTCAGAAATATTAAGTCTTGGAATTTTATTTTTTAAAATCTGATAGCCTAAGGGGAAAAATGATATAGGGTTAACTCAAATTGTTGCTTATCAAAAACAGGTCGGTATTTTTGTTATAGCACTCTTTAAAACAGATGATTTACGCTAAGTAACGCCCTATACCCTGCGTCAGTGTAAAATTGTGAAATATATTATCCGTCATATTTTAAAGAAATTCGTTATATATATAAAATTATACTTTAAATTCAGTGGGATAACGCACTGATAAACAATAATAATAAGTTTTGTATCCCCTCTGTTACTGCAAGAGTGATAAAGGGGGTACAAAATTAGAGTCTCAAGTCAAGCCTATTCCACACAACATTACTACCGCTTGGGATTCTATTTTAATCTGACAACGCCCTTGGAATCAATCTCAGTTGCCGGATTTCAGGTTCGCTGATGTGTACATGAAATCTTCACTAATGTGTACATGAAATCTTCACTGATGTGTACATTAAATCTTCACTGATGTGTACATGAAATCTTCCACTGATGTGCACATGAAATCTTCACTGATGTGTACATGAAATCTTCACTGATGTGTACATTAAATCTTCACTGATGTAGGGAGTCATTGGCTACCTAACCCCATGAAATCATTCTGTCTGGCATTCACCCATCAAATCACCTTACCAGGTTTTTACGGTGTGAATGCATCGAGACATGTTCCAACTATCTAGTCTCGGTTGGCTAATTAGTGTTTTTAGAATAGTGTAGTATGTAGCTACATTGGATGAGTGAATATATAAAATTGGAACGATACATAGAAGATTAGCATGGTCCCTGCGCAAGGATGACACGCTACATTGGATGGGCACTGTATATGTATGTACTTGTCAAAGTATTTATAACACCCTTCGTCGGCTCCATAAATTTAATTGTACTTGCTGCATATATTTAGTTTTGACGGAGCAGTAAATGTAATAAAAAAAAACTAATTGTAAATGTATCCCGTAACTGCAGTTCTAATGGGCTGATTCCAATGTATCACTCCCGAATATCAAGTCTACACACATCCATCTATACACAGCGTACCAATCGCTTTGATTGGCTCATTCCGATGTATCACTCCCGAATATCAAGTCTACACACATCCATCTAATCTATACACAGCGTACCAATGGCTTTGATTAGCTCATTCCGATGTATCACTCCCGAATATCAAGTCTACACACACCCATCTATACACAGCGTACCAATCGCTTTGATTGGCTCATTCCGATGTATCACTCCCGAATATCAAGTCTACACACATCCATCTAATCTATACACAGCGTACCAATCGCTTTGATTGGCTCATTCCGATGTATCACTCCCGAATATCAAGTCTACACACATCCATCTATATACAACGTACCAATCGCGTCTGATCTCAGTAAACAATGCCAATAACAGCGTCACACAGCCCCCACACTTATTGACTACCGATCTATTACTAATCGGGTATAATCTTGCCTGGCAAATGACTCGCTAACTGTCAAACCTCACAATGTAATTGAGGCTCCAGGTCTCTTATTTCTAATACAAATTAAATCACTCTATAAACTCTTGAATTAAAACATTTTTTTAAAGCTGTCATAATTTTTTTTAAATTTTTTTTTGGGAGGCGTAATCTATAATTGTAAATATGCGAACTTAATGATAGTTAACGTGTAACCAGTATAAGATATCAGATGTTGTTCATTGTGTTTTATAGTCAATATATTTTCAAACTGCAATTATACAGTATTTAAGGTACCAAGTTTTATTATAAAGCGGGGGTCCTAGTTAGATTTCTTGTTCTCTAACTCTTCTCGAACGTTTTCCCTGAAGTTGAAGTGGCGACTCTCTCCCCTTATTTGGACCCCATAAACCCGCCTCAATCCCCTTGATATTTCCCCCCCTCGTCATTTTCTCAACGGCCTCACCCTCTAAGATGCCTCGGTTTCTTTGTTGTCCCGAGACAGCTCATATCTGGGGGTCTGACTCACGTGTTCCCCGACTCACCCGGACGTCAAGAGAGGGGAAGTAACATCGAATTGTCAAACACGAATCCCGGATTAATCCATCGGGCGTACATCGATTGATCAGCTGTGACGTGACGTCACTGCCCAGGCGTCGTCAGAACCACCGTTCACGGTACATCGTTGATTGATCGTCTGCCGCGTTACATTGTTGTGTGGATGGCCTTATCAGAACAGGAATTCAATCATTGTTCACCCCCCAGATCAGTGATTGGGTATGACCCAACATCGTCATTAGTGTTCTGGGAGAGAGGGGGGGGGGTAGGGGCGGTGTAACCCGACACGGAATCTGACATCAATCCTAATTTCATAGGTTGGATGCACCGCTGATGATAACGTTGTGCCACATTATTCGTGTTGTGTCCCCGCGAATTGGTCAAGGTCGTGCTTTTTTACCTCAGTATTACCATAGTTAGGGGAGGGGGGGGGGCGCAAGCTCCCCCAGGCCAAGAGAGCTGTTAGAGGAGTATAGGGATTTGAGGCAAGGAGATAAACCGTTTTCAGAAATAGCAAGAGGCAATATTACATTTTGCTTATAAAGGTACATGTAATCCCGTATTTTAGCGCATTTAAATTTTTTAGAACAAAATAAATAAAATAACTTACTTTAACTAATTTAAGCACTTAAATCAGAAATAAAAAAGTATTTAATGCTTTACAATTAATTTTTCGTGTGTTTTGTTGAGTTTAAAGGGGTTTTTAACTTAGGAAAGGTTTTTAAAAGCAGACTTCCAACAACAACAATGGCGCCGTTAGTCACAGAAGATAGTGAAATATACAAATTTTTATTTCGTACAAATCGTAAAATAGTAATGTTATTTCAACAAATAAATAATGTTTTAATTTTAAAATAGATTTCATAATAATAATTAATGAGGTAAGTTTAAAAAAATGTGTTTTTTTGATGAGTTGAAATATAAAATGCGCTAAAATAAGGGATTATCTGATATAAATATATAATGACTAGATACGACCCGCGGCGTAGCATACGCCGCAGACTTGCTCATAGATAGTGCAAAGAACGGGGAGAAAGATCGGACACAAACAGCAGCACGAAGAAATGAAAACAACGCGACTGGACGTCGGGGGGGGGGACGCCGACGCATTGTTGGTCTGGAAACATGTGCTCTGCGGTTGTTGCTACCTTCCCCCCCACCCTGCACCATCCTCGCTTGCCAACCATAAACTGTCTTTGATCGACCTTAGCGTGGATCCTTGCTCATGCTTTTTTGCACACGTCTTGTGCTTGTCCTAATTTTTGGTGAAATATATATACACTAGCCTAACCCGTCAAAAATGACGGAAGTTTTCAGCTGAAATCTATTTATTTTTATAAAAAATGCACTTTTTTTAGGGCGCCTACGGTGCCGACTTGTTCAAAAGCCCAACTAACTTGTCCTTGTTTGATAAATACGAAATATTAAACTTTCTGAATTGTACACAACGTATTTTATAATAGGGGTTGCAGGGCGCCTACGGCGCCCCTTTTATTTTTTGATTTTATAATTAACCATCATCTAATTATCTTTTTACAATGTTCCCTTTTCCAAAATTAAAATATGAGCGAAAACAATGACATCATATAATATTTTTTTACAGCGCATATTTAATTTGCACACCTTTTGATCCTTTGGTGCAGTAATTTGGTTTTCCCTGCTTTCTAAAATTAGTAGCGTCAGGACAGACTGACTGACTTGCGTGACAATTGCAAATTATATAGTTTTATAGATTTAAAACTGTATTAGTGCCGCCGGAATTTTTATTGTACATCAAAATTTCGAGCCCAATTTAAGCAGTGAATTTTGAAAATTCAGTCTGTCTCATTGTGCAATTATGTTGTTTGCCTTGTTTGGAAAATTATACTTACACACGGTGACACTGGGTTTTTCCGAAGTTTGCCTTGGTTGTGGTTTCTAAAAATTAAGAAGCCCACGTGCTTGTTTCAAACGAACATTGATCGTGGTTTATCGGCGTAACTCCTGAATTTCTTCAAACACCGGCAATCGTCCGTCCTGCTTGCATTAAAATTTAAACACAATTACTGGTTATATCAACATCAGGCTATCGCCATGATCGTGTCATTGGCTGCATACATCAACTTTGAATTTCACTTGTTATTATTAGACAAGTGACCTCTCAGCTCCCCAGCCTTCTTGATTATCCTGTCTAACGTTTGGAACAACAACTCACAATAAATGCTGTTTTCCAATATAATCTCTACACTTTTAATTTCCTACAAATAAAAAATGATTTTTGGGAGAGAAAAAATAAATAAAAATTAATTATAAGATACAACACTTAAACAACCATAATGGTATTATGACTATCATTTTAGATGCTTGTTGGAATAAACCTTAAAATTAACTGAAATTTTAAACTTTATATCCAATTTTGTAATTATTATCAGAACAAATAATACTTTAGCAAAGCTATTATTATGTAGGGGACGCAATGCTATGCTTCAACTGTTAGATATACGTTGGTATTTCATAACTGAATATTTTTTTAATTTTTTTTTAATAGAGCTGAAATACCCCTTTGAGCTGAGCATCGAATGGAAATAATAATTTTCAATGTTACTCTTTTAATTTGTATCTTTGTGCACTGAATTACATGGAAAGTATATTCTTCAGTATAGGACTTGTCATAATATGACGGATTCCTATTAATAGAAATAGTTCAGTTACAAATTTAATAAAAATTTAATAAAAGATGCGAGTAAATATGTAAATGTATATTAAGAAGGATGTATCTTATCAGCTATTTGTTAATTCTTTGTTAATTTAAGACAGCTTTTTAGACTCAAAAAAAGGAAAAACAGTTTCGTAAATTTATTATGCTAACAATTTTGAGAACATAGTGATTCGACTGTATTTATGCTTCAAAACATTGTGTCGCTAAAATGTAATCTACAAATAGAACATTAATCATTGAGCTATGACGTTTTCCGGTTTTAGAAATGACAAAACCTATTATACAATTCAAATCACTTTCTCAATAGTAAATATTTCAATATACAAATTATATTATAGATTATACATTAATCATTGAGCTATGACGTTTTCCGGTTTTAGAAATGACAAAACCTATTATACAATTCAAATCATTTTCTCAATAGTAAATATTTCAATATACAAATTACAAAAATTATTTTTTTTAAACTTATTTCAGATTTCTTTTTATCCACTGAGGCTGCCATCGTTTCCACGCAAAGACATGATAGCCCCATGTTTGCCATGGAAGGGTTAGACGTTTATTTAATCCATTCCGATCAAACTTGATGTTTTGGCTCGGTCAGATTCTTTTCATAATAGATCGCTTGGTGTTTTGGCAAGGAAAAATAAATTTTGACACACTATTTTAAAAATAAAGCAATGACCTTATCTGCTACATATATCCGACGGCCATAAACACACCACGGCGTCATCAGTTATCTATCTCCTGCCTTATTTTTAAAACATACTCCTATCATACTTCTGTGTTAAATTGGCTGCGAATTCAGAAATTAGATATTAAATCACTAAGCAAGTAAGAACAGCAAATCACCCAGACGCAGCCGTTTAATGCAGTCATTTGTGTTTTCCAATGATTTGGTGGTTTCCTGCAGCCTCGCGGGCAGCAGATGCACAGAATGGCATGCCACACCCCAGGGAGACTATATTTATTTATTGGATAGCGTCAGGGCCCGGTGGTTGGGGAAAAGCGCACGGCTGAAAACAAAAACAAAAAAGCAGCTTGCATGTACGCTGCAGTGGCATAATTAGGGAACAGCCGTGCGGGGGCACTGACCATGTCCTAACACTAATGCGGGACTAAGAAGGGGACAAAGGAAAACAATGTTATGTTGGCTATTTTCAGGTGAATGATGGTGATACTTGTACTAATCTCACTGTGGTGAAGTGGACACAAATTGTTAAAAATCTAAACATAAGTAGGGGCTAAAACGGCTTAAATGAAGAGACTTGAAAATTGTTAACACTATGCACCTAGCACGAAGAAGCCCTGTTTGGATTATATATATATTATATATCTGAATCAATGGAGTATAGAGTTTGTCCAGACTTGACAAGTACAAAGAGCTTTGAATTTTTCCATTAATGCAATTATTATTTTAAAAAATCTTTTGGGCTCCAGATATACGTCCTTTATTGTTATTAAGAACTCCAAAAAAATCGTCCACGGCATTGGTTTGTGGCTGATGCCAGCTAACTTCTTTTGTAAACGTTATATTCCTTCTTTTTAAGTTTACATTAAATATAACGGGAAACGAAATGAAATCATAAACATTTAAAAAAAATTATTTACCCTTTAAACAAAATAAAATTTTAAAAAAACATACAAACATAAATTCAGTTTTTAACCGCTCTAGCTAATTGCAAGGAATGAAATCTTCATACAGCCTCATTTATTCTCCGGATCTCAATCTTCTTATTTTTAATCCCGAGGTCTCGCTCCGTCCTCCTGTTCTTGGACTTCACAGATTCGGTTTTTACACTGCCAGTCAATCAAACTGTTACAAAGATTTTTGTGCGGCAATGTGCCGTAAGATTTCTCAGTTCATCATGATTCCAGCGGGAAGCGCTTGGCTGGTCCCCTGGCTGGTCTCCTGGCCGAATGTCTTTGCATGAAAGCTTGCTTATTATTATTATTTTTTAAATGATTTAATTTGTGTGTGTGCCTATGTCGTCATATTTACGGCCAGCCCTTGCAGTCTGTGTTTGCTCGGATGTCGCAAGGTTCTTCAGGGCTATCAATCTGTGTGCATGTATTAGAAGATTAAAAAAGAAGTGGTGAAGAAATCTATTTAAATAGCAAAACATTTGGATACTTCAATTAAATTATTTCAAATCAAATAAACAATCCAAATTATAGTTGACTGATGTATCAATAAATAAATACCAGTCAGATGTTAGTGCAACCCTATAGGAGAGAGACACGCTTTTTGCCGCGTCCTTCCACGACCAAGAAAACATTAAACCCTAAATTGGGGCTTGTGGTAAATGATTGTGAATAATTTTTAAACATGTGGAAGGCGGCAACTTTCCATCTACCAAAGTTTCTTGACAAAGACGCATTCCAATTCAATTCAAGTTAAGTAATATGAATAATTCCCATTGGTTCTAACCTCACCCCCGAAGGACAACACCGCACACACCAATTTAAATTTTCTCAAGCCTCGTTCACATTTAAACCACATATTCTCTAAAGTGCGTACCAAACTTGCTTGGGTTGTTTATTGTAGAATGCCCCAGAGTAAGTCATTAATGACGGTGATGATAATGGTAGGATTTTTTAAATATTAAAAATTCTTTGAAACACATATGAGTATGGGTACTGCAAATATCAATGCATTATTAGTTTAGGATAGACGGCTTAGAAATGTTTGAAGAATAGTATATTAAAAAAATATATATAATCGAAGACTTTCTAGCTCAATGACACGCGTGGCCACCATTTTCGTAGATTAAAAGCTTGTTGAACGGAGAAATAATACTCATGTTTTTGATTCAACGTTGCGTGGACTTTATCCGCAAGCACCGGTGGAAAAGCAACGTTAGGAAATTCATTCCAAATTTACGCACAGCTAATGTAGACACCGTTTCGTATTTCAAGAGATAAAATAGTGAAAAGATGTCATTTAGATTGAATGTGAAACTTGTGCGCAATGTGGAGAAAGTATCAGATATTGAGACATATAAAGTAACTTTTTAGGACAAATACAGCGATTTCGTAATGTCTAAACGGCATGTAACACCTCACATTGATTTTATTAATTCTATGCACATCCTTTTCTTTTTGGCTTAGTTTTGCCTCATCATTATTTCAATAATTAAGTTGCACAAAATCATCATCGATCTTAGGGGACTTTGCCCTTCTTTATTTTTTATTAAAGGTTGGGAATTAGTTTGCCTCCCTCCTAAAGTGTGATTTTCGCTTGTTCTTCCCCTATTATTTTCTTTGTTTGTTTCTTTCTTTTTCTATTAATTTTTTTTGTTTGTTTTTAAATCTTTCACACTTACATAATTTGAACACCATACTATATCCCCACTCTCCCTCCCCCTTTGATCAATCCATTTGACTCCGACGGACTTGCAGTGTTTGCCAGATGTAAACGGCGACTTGTTTAGCCAGAAATATTCACGCTCAGCTCTCACTGGTCCCATCCATTTCACCCTCTGGAGTTTTTAATTTCAACCGGTCTCTCCTCTCTGGCTTGTGTGTAGGGACGGGGGACGTTCTCCTCTTGACCTTCCTGTCTTCATTTCTCCTGTTATTGATCATCCAGTTTAGAAACCATTCCGTAATGAAGCTCTCCAATCTTTAACTTTCCACGACCCCTCTTAACATTCGATGGCTGCTCGATGCTGAAGCTAAATATGATGGTTTATACTGCATTGGGAAACGACGGCGAGGAATATGGCTTCAGGAAATGATTGACTTTTTTCCCCGTACCGCACGGGGCTGAAAGCTGTTTGCTGCACTCGCTGGGATGTCCATGAAATGAGGAGTCGTCTGGAGAAAATGATAATAAACCTCCCGCCTCCGCGGGAGTTTCATTCCATTACAAAAACTGTTGCCTAAAGCGGCCCGTGGAACTAAATGGAGAAAAAACGAATTGCAAGCGCATGTGAGAAATGCGAAAGGAATGGACAACAAAGAGAATATGCGAATAGTTCAAATAATGCACAGCTGCACGAAACACAATGTAACGATACACGTCTTAAACAACCATATTATTAAGCGAAATAAAGGAATGAGGATTTCTCGATCGACGTTAGAGCTGTAGACAATCTGGTCAATCTCTCGGGTGAGGGCTAAGAAGTTCAATATACTTTTCTCACTGCTTGTACATCACTCCTTCTCTATAAATTGCCGTTAGGGAATGTGAGGAGGAATAACCCGAAACATATTTTCCTGATCATTTATTGTTTAAATTGAAATCTCCATTCAAAGCTGATTAAAATTGTACGCATCTTCCTTGATCATGACACGTTTTCTAACCCGATTTTCTTTTTTTTTGGGAGTCAAAAAGGAGGAGATCGCGAGGAAAGAACTGCTGTCGCGTAAGGAGGTACCATATAGTTTGGCAGGGATGTAGAATTTGATATCGATTGTCTGAAGTTGGTAAAAATGGGCCTCGGGCCATGTTATCCTTTGCGTATTTGTTCTCCCCAGGCCGACTGCCCGGGCCATCGCCTGCGAGCAGCGACTCTTGTAAGCAATCAATACCGGAGTAAATCCAATAGATCAGTCACAGAACCTACATACGTGTCTGGCAAACCGCCGAGGTCTATGCATAAGAGGACCCGGCAAATACATAAATCACGAGACTTGCTGCCAGCTATTTGTTTTACAGCGCCCCCCTCCCCCCATGATAAGCAGTTATCAACATTTTTTAAACCTCCCGTCCCTCTTTCTTTTTAATATATATTTTTTTTCAAGGAAGTGGAACTCGGTGCATTTGTTGAAGTTTTCTTGTGGATAAACCGTAATCTATAAGATGCCATACTTATTTATCTCTTAGTTTTTGGGTGATATTTTTTAAATACTTTAAAAATCTTTAGAATTCTACATGTGAATCATAAACGTAATATATTATTGCCAGATTTAAACGAGTAGAAACAGACATATTTATCTCAAATGTTATGGCCATGCTTAGGGTTAGGGAGAAAAAAAAGTGCTCTTGTTGGGGGCAGCTGAAACAAATTATTTGAAATTGAAAGGTCTGATTCCAATGAATGCCTCTGATCCTCTTAGCCTATAGCCCGAGAGATGTTGCATGCCCTTAAAGACTTTATTTTTACACCCACACCTATCTTCTGATTGGATTTATGTTTGCATTGTGTTAAAATGTTCACATTTTTATTGGTCCACATTCTCTCTGTACACTATTCTTAAACTATCTTGGTTAACAGTGTCTGATTCGGTAAGGGGTTACGGGTGAGCAGATATTATTAAATTTATATTTCCCTAGTTATGTCAAGGTAATAATTTAATAGTTCAAATTCAAACGTAATATTTTAAAAAAATATTTTTTAAAATACTTACTTTAAGGATGTACTTAAAAAAAAATAATAATAATTTTAAAATGTTTTACGCAATGCATTTCCAATGAGTTCAGTCAATTGCTAGTCATTTCAAATGTATACCTTGAAGGTCTCCCTTTACGCATTAAAGAAAGTTTAATAGTGTATCATGAATTCATTAAATTGTTTTTAAAGGGTATAAATTAAGGCGTCTAAATACTTGAACAATTTTTTAAAAATTCACATGATTTATTTAAACTCCACTAAGGATGGTACTTAGAATGAGAATTAAACACGTGTTATGATAATTTGTTCTAAAATCTTAAGCTGTATTTACGTTCCTATCATGAAATATGGAGTTGTATGGTACATTTTCGCAACTATATATGTATATATCATCAAAGTCAGCAGAAATGCTGCAAGGGTTCCACTCCAGATGCATTACTGATATATCTAAAGATATCTGATATAAGTTAACACGCTACCTGCCCTTCAGTTTGATGCGTTTTTTTGAAGCTCGTCAAACCACCTTTCATGTCAAACGAATGAGTGGGGGAAGCTAATACAATTTGTCTGGAAAAAACGGGAAGCACTTTACAGAGATAAATATGAACAGTGCATGAAATCTCCTTTAAAATATCAGCAGGGCATCTCACACTAGATCAAGGGACAAAATCTTGTATTGAATGAGGCCAACGTAGTTTCGGATTTAAAATAGAATAAATGGAGCTTTTAAAAAGTTACACATCTTTTAAAGCATTATTTGGAGTGACACTCAGACCTTATTTCGGAACGGGCGGTTAAGCGTTTCTTTCATTGACAATTAATAACACTATAAAACAAATAAAGCAACTGATCTTGTCATTGTTTTCTATTGACAAGAAGATGAGTTCCCCACATTTGTATACCTTTATAGTGCCGCTCAGTTCTCATCCTATTGACAAGAAGATGAGTTCCCCACATTTGTATACTTGAATAGTGCCGCACGGTTCTCATTCTATTTGACAAGAAGATGAGCTCCCCACCTTTGTATACGTCCATAGTAACGCACAGGTCTCCTTAGCCCATCGCTCGCCAAGAGCTATCATTAGCTGTGTGGCGCATGTTTGTCCATTTTGTCAGCAAATAAGCGAATGGGACTGATGGTTTAAAAGAGGGCCTGGAGAGATGTGATTCGGAACGCGGGCTTGAAATCGAACGTTTTGTCAGCTAGAGCGAGTGGAAAGAAAAATAATTATAGAGCCAACTATTTTCGCACACATGTATTGTATGACACATAATGTCATATGCATCCATTGTTAATTAAAAACAAGAGCGATGTCTTTAGATGCAGAAAGAAATTTGGATAGCTATAGCTAGGTAGACAATAGTTCAACTACAACCTGGATTAATAAATGCATCATGAACAAATAGTTTCAAAGATAATTTGAACCATATTTATTTCACCTGTAGGAATATGCGTCTGAAAAGTCAGGCATGGCTATTGCTACATTGTTTTAAGTTTTAGCCGTGCTTGGCTCGTCTGACTCAGACACCGAACGTTATAATGAAAGCATTTAGCTTTGTATTTTTCCATTGTTGTGTGTATAGGAGGGTGTTTTAAAAAAACCCAGTCCGCTTTATCTTGTTTGTGTACGTTTTCCTCATAGGATTAGTGCAAATTCGTATCGTGTGTAGCCCAAGCCGAGCCCAGTGCCTTTTCCCTGGGCGATGGCCTTTTAATTATTTTAACCACACAGCCTCCAGTAAGACCCTTGTAGTCCCTAAAATCCTTGGCTGCATTAGTGGAGAGTGCGGCGGGATGTGCGCCGTGGCCCTGTATTCTTGGTGGATTGACTCTGGTCTGTAGAGTGGGAATGGGCAGTCCTGACTCTGGCAGTAACATCGATGGTAATATGGCAGTGAGCCATTTATGTGTTATTCTTGGTTAAGATATGTTATTCTTGGTTAAGATATGTTATTCTTGGTTAAGATATGTTATTCTTGGTTAAGATATGTTATTCTTGGTTAAGATATGTTATTCTTGGTTAAGATATGTTATTCTTGGTTAAGATATGTTATTCTTGGTTAAGATATGTTATTCTTGGTTAAGATATGTTATTCTTGATTAAGATATGCACCGAAAATGTTTGTGTTTATGTTTTTGTTTGTTTTTTGTTGTTGACAATAATTTTATTTTTTACACTAATTTATTTTTCTTTAAATGTATAATTTGCGGTTTTTCCATTTCAACCCGAATGAGATTATTAAAAAAAACAGTAAAGGTTAATATATAATATTGCGTCCAGAAATATGAGTTAACGCGCTGCCTGCTTTTCGATTTCATGGGAATTTCTACCAGTATATAACTATATGTTTGTTACCAGTATATAATTATATTTATT
>CALYLW010000264.1:0-165000 GCA_944989445.1 Ampullaceana balthica | reverse complement strand
GAACTTCCTGAGAGTTGTGTAACTGAGAACTTCCTGAGAGTGCATGGGTAACTGAGAACTTCCTGAGAGTTGTGTAACTGAGAACTTCCTGAGAGTTGTGTAACTGAGAACTTCCTGAGAGTTGTGTAACTGAGAACTTCCTGAAAGTTGTGTAACTGAGAACTTCCTGAGAGTGGGGTAACTGAGAACTTCCTGATAGTGGGGTAACTGAGAACTTCCTGAGAGTGCATGGGTAACTGAGAACTTCCTGAGAGTTGTGTAACTGAGAACTTCCTGAAAGTTGTGTAATTGAGAACTTCCTGTGAGTTGTGTAACTGAGAACTTCCTGAGAGTGGGGTAACTGAGAACTTCCTGAGAGTTGTGTAACTGAGAACTTCCTGAGAGTTGTGTAACTGAGAACTTCCTGAAAGTTGTGTAACTGAGAACTTCCTGAGAGTTGTGTAACTGAGAACTTCCTGAAAGTTGTGTAACTGAGAACTTCCTGAAAGTTGTGTAACTGAGAACTTCCTGAGAGTGGGGTAACTGAGAACTTCCTGAGAGTGCATGGGTAACTGAGAACTTCCTGAGAGTTGTGTAACTGATGAGAACTTCCTGAAAGTTGTGTAACTGAGAACTTCCTGAGAGTGGGGTAACTGAGAACTGCCTGAGAGTGGGGTAACTGAGAACTTCCTGATAGAGCGGGTAACTGAGAACTTCCTGAGAGTTGTGTAACTGAGAACTTCCTGAGAGTTGTGTAACTGAGAACTTCCTGAGAGTTGTGTAACTGAGAACTTCCTGAGAGTGCATGGGTAACTGAGAACTTCCTGAGAGTTGTGTAACTGAGAACTTCCTGAGAGTTGTGTAACTGAGAACTTCCTGAGAGTTGTGTAACTGAGAACTTCCTGAGAGTTGTGTAACTGAGAACTTCCTGAAAGTTGTGTAACTGAGAACTTCCTGAGAGTGCATGGGTAACTGAGAACATCCTGAGAGTTGTGTAACTGAGAACTTCCTGAGAGTTGTGTAACTGAGAACTTCCTGAGAGTGTGGTAACTGAGAACTTCCTGAGAGTGGGGTAACTGAGAACTTCCTGAGAGAGCGGGTGACTGAGAACTTCCTGTGAGGGAGGGGGTAACTGAGAACTTCCTGTGAGGGGGTGGTAACTGAGAACTTCCTGAGACGGAAGTAACTAAGAAGTTCGCTATAAGGAAGTAACTGAGAACTTCATGAGAGTCGGATAACTGAGAACTTCCAGAGAACGGGGTTTAAATGACAATCAGAAACAGAAACAAACTTCCAATAGAAAGCATCAACTTGTTTTTGTATCAGTTACCTCTACCTTTCCAATCTCTAAGTTTTTGATGCCTTTACCATTGCCGAGTAGCCCTTGCATACATTAAATACCTGTCTTCAATTCCACAGAAACATCCCGAGCATCCACAACATATTTACAAATACACCAAGAAGATAAAACAATGAAGTAAGGTTTTTATCTGCAGGCCCTTCACTTCATTATATTTCATTAAATATGAAACGAATACTCAAAGTTACACCAAACTATGTTATTCGCCACATTCAGATCAATAACATGATGAACAAGTAGTTATGTTGCTCTTCTTAAAGTCGTCTATGCTGTGTAATAGTTTAGGCAATAACTTAGTATTCGTCATCCTTTTAAATTACATAAATGTTGTTAGATCAGAGAATATATTTCTTACCTTTAGTTTAGGAAAGAATTCACATATACAGAACGCAGGTCTCTAATCTTGTCACTTCGTTACATTAATCCATTTCCAAACATCCGAATGTTAACTTTAAAAAAAAACGTGACGATTTAATAAATCCAACTTTTATCTGAATTCCACTTTATAATACACAATTTAACACCTTAATTTAAAACACCGCGTTTCTTTTCACACCGAAACGGACAACGCCCTGTGTTGCTGTTGTAAATACAAATAAACAGCCTTAAATTCCTCAGTGCGTTCTGGAGTGCGGTATCAGGGTTTGGTTATAACCAATGATAAATTCCAAATGAGATACGTGGTTTTAAAATAAGACATACAGGCGGCCTGCGTGCACTTTGGTCCGTTAAAAAAGTTGTTCGGTCCAGAAGTTGACGAACCGCTCCGTGACTGTTCGTTTGGAGCCCCCTCCCTCCCCCCCCCCGACTCGCGACGAGACCAATGGGAGAGGAGGACACCAAAATTAGAATTACGGGGGTGTTCGGGTGAGGGCGATCCTACACTAGGGCAGTGCTTCTCAGACTTTTTAAGTTAAGGGCTGCTAAGGCAGGGAACGCCTAGAAAATCTGCTCACCACACGATGGGCCCTTGCCAGCAAATAAATTTAAATATCACATGTTTTATTTTTTTCAATAGTTTTTTTTTAAATCCGCGAGTGAATAGTATTGATCACATGAATGATACATCAAGAATTAAAGTTGTTTCTCGTTTCTTGTCCACATAAGGGCCATTTAAGGAAAAAAGGGCCATGAGTATTTAATGGTAACGTAATTGAGACGAGACCATTTTTTTTTATCAGTTGAATTTGAATGCAGTGGGCCACGCCACTAACAGGTGGCAGTGAACGTCCAGAAGACAAGCGACATCTCTGGTCTCTTGTTTATTTTCTGTTATGTATACCACGTTTCAGTTAAAAACATCGCTAGTTATAACCCATCCGGCCAGGACCCACAGAAGGAGAATCTTTCACTAACAGAGTCATACACCTTGACGTCATACTCATGATATAAAAAAACGATTTTAAAACATATTTGAAAATGTTATTCCATGCAAACACGAAAAATGAGAATTATTGTTACTCAATGTGTCACAAAATGTGTGTTTGGGACCATTTTTCTAAGTGTTAGATTTTACAAAGCAAAACTGTTAGGATTTTAGATAACTTTCAAACGGTAGTTGACAATTTTTTTAAAAGAATAAAACATTACTTTTTAAAAGAATAAAACATTACTTTTTTTTACTGCAAATGCGATACAAAAAAAATTATTTTGTATCACAAAATTTATATTTTAATCTTTAAAATTAATGTTTGAAAATATCTTTAGCTCACACCTTTTTTTTTCGTGTTTCATTTAATAATATTTACATTATTTTCTATTGTAATTGTTCCGCATTTGAGTTTGAATCAGTGGATAAAAGTAGTGTTATTTAACCCAATTTCATCGCCTTCATTCTGTCTTTATCTTATCTTATCTTATCTTATCTGTTTACAGACGCTCCTTCTATACAGAAGATTATTGCGTCCTACGCTTATCTATGGTTTGTGTTTAGTCCTGCATTTTTATTAGAGATTTAAATGTTGATAAAGTGTTGGTTTTCCTGGATTCTTCAGGCAACCCATTCCACGCCCGAATTCCGGACGGGAAGAAGGAAAACTTGTATGTGTTTGTTCTTGCATACGGAATAAGAAAGGTGTTTTTATCCTTATGTCTATCTGAGGGTTGTATTAAGTTATCTTTGTGTTGTATTTCTAAATTAGAATTAATTGCTTTATGTATGATTACTACTTTGCTCTTGGTTCTTCTATCCTCCAGTGTTTCAAGGTTTAATGATTTAACTAATGATGTTACTCTTGTCAGTTTCGAATATTCTCCTGTTATGAATCTGGCAGCTCTTTTTTGAATTTGTTCTAGTTTATCAATGTTTTCTTTGGTGGATGGGTCCCATACAGAAGATGCATATTCTAGTACAGGTCTCACCAAAGTGAGGTAGCATTTTAGTTTTATATCTCTATTACATTTAAAATAATTAATTTTCTAGGTTTGCAACATTTTCTTTCTTCTTTTTTTTTAATACAACCAAAAGGTATGCTTTTAAAGTCTTTGTTTTTAATATATAAAATATATCTCTTTACTATTCATATGTGAAAATATTTTCCGCGATTGCTTACTTTTCGTAGTAATAATTCATTATTAGAATTTTAAATTTCTTATGATAAAATTTTTAGCTTTTCATAGAATAAAATATTTTTCAATAAGATTTTAAAATAATTGTTATTTTATAATATTCTGTTTTCAATTATTTACAATTGTTCATTTTTTTTAAAAACTTACCTTTCTAACAACGAATGCCTCTACCTCGTACACTAGCTTCAATAAGAGGCTTGATAAATAAAAATAACTAGGCTACAACTGACCAATTAACAATCTCACGTTGAAAGAAAACCTTTAAATAAAAGCATCATATAAATAAACAAACAACGCCCCAATAATCATCCATTCGTGCCATGTTATCGACATGTGTGATAGTTCACCTGAAGGGCACCACAGATTTTATCTGTTGACATGTATCTGTACTAATTTGAACAGACAGAAAATGGGCAACTGGTAGCTATCAGAGCGTGAACATGTAAACATCGGGAAAAGAGAAGGGGTTGGGTGGGTTCGTTGAATGTCCATGTTGTTGGAGGAACGGGACGAACTCCCCAATTGTATCGCAAACTACGTGACGTAATGACATTTTAAACCTAATAGAGTTGTGTTATAAAACTTTACTTTCAAATTTTAAAAATTGCGGAAATCACAAATGAGCGTTCAATGCGTAGGAGATGTGGTGGTCGAGTGGCAGCGCACTGGACTGTCGTACCGATGGTCACGGGTTCGAATCCGTGTGAAGGCAAGGGTTTGTTCCCGGGGCCTAGAGCGTCCCTGAGTCACCCCGCTCCGAATGGGTACCTAACACTACTGTAGTTAGGCGGCTGGGTAATGCGTGGAACCCACAAAGCCGTGGCCTGTGAATGCTGCATCACTTGCCAACAGATCATCTGTCATGGTCTGTGGACGCAACTATCTTCTGCATAGAAGGAGCGTCTGTATAGATAAGATAAGATAAGATAATGCCACACAATCCTCTACTAGCAATCTTATAATTCGAATTTGAGTAAATTGTTGTCTATATAAAAGTGATACGTTTTTTTTAAACTTGAAGGGGAAAAAAACAAACAGTGAGTTTGAATTACATACGTTATATAAAATACAAACTACACAAACAAATTGTGCAATGAAAACAATAAATTTGAGCTTTATATTTAGACTGACACGATAGTAAACGTTTCGGCTAATGCGTTCATCAGTACAACATAAAATACATTCTTACAATACTTACATAAGTAATAATAACATTCTTAAAACATAAATCTTTGTATTCTATTTAAAAGCTTTATTGCAATCCCATTCTATGTGATAAACGTTATATAAGGATAAACTAAAAATGCATTAATTTAATTACGGTACGTTCGATCGATCTGAAATTTTGATACGATGCATTGTTAGATGAGACGGGTCCGTGTGCCAAATTTCAGCTCGATCGGATCACGGGAAGTGGGTCATTTTTTACTTTAGTTTTTCTTTCCGCCCGCCCAAGACAGAGATGACGACAGAGAGACAGAGACGCCTGTGAAGTTAATATAAGGGATTTAAAAAAGATTAATCCTATATCATGTTGATTAAATATAATCAAGCAAGAAATTAGAAGGCATAATATCTATTATTTTATTTATACATTTATGGAATGGACGTTGTTTCTAAGTAAAACTTTTATTTCAAAAATTAAACAGTTGCTCATTTCATCCAGATACCAAGCAATGGCAAGTCAACGGTAATGAACTACTGGCGGACAATGCTACGAAGGTTTATCATGATAATTCTTACATCAGTTTTTGTATTACGTGGCGCATGAGGGGTAATGTCGGGGAGGGGGTAATGTCGGGGAGGGGGCCAAACGGAGCCGTACCTGATGTATCGTCTGTTGTTCATCAACGCCCTTAGTCCTCGATCTGGAGCAGAGGAGCAGAGTGCTGACACAGATGTTGCATATCAATGGCCTGGGGCGTAGTCTAACGCTTGTTGTTTCAATATCAAGTGAAATCAGAACATGTTTTTTTTTGGTGTTTTTTTTTAAAGTCACGTTTTGATCATTATATAGTGTCAATGAGTTAGTTATTGAAAACCTCGTTTCTAAGTTCGGCTAAATTGATGAATACTTTGACTATTAAAAAGGAGAGGGAAAGAGTTTGTGGAGGTGGGGGGGGGGAACTGGTCAAGGTTACACTTTTTTCCATACACTTTTTTTTCTGGGGTAGATTGGGGGGGGGGTAGAAGAAGTGTTACTTACTTTCAAAATTAATTAAACAACAGTCAAATATTTCTTTAAATGATAAACGCGGATTATGTGGACCATCATGTCATCAGATGTAGTAGTTATGATATGAATTAACAAATATTTGAGTAACTGCAGTCGGACCTCGATAAGTCGAACTTCGCCTAAGTCGAAAACTCCCTATATCGAATTTATTGTTAAATCCCGGCCATATTCCTTGATTAATCTGCGCCTATTACGCCATTTTCCCTAACTCGAAAACTCCTTAAATTTTTTTTTCGTGTCCCTTTGAGTTCGACTTAGCGAGGTCCGATTGTATTTTTATGTGAAGCGCTGTGAACCCAGCTGCCTGCTGGAGTGCTGCGCTATACAAATTATGGAAATTATTATTATCATCATCCCGCCACTGATTTTGCTAACCCTAGAGTGATGATCCCCTCGTTTTAAAGTTTAGAACCCATGTTGAACCCGGGTGTATGGTGTGTGAGTGTGGGGGGCGGCAGGTACAATCCTACAGTAATTACCGCAGTACTTTGAACTCCTCAGGATGTCCTGTCACCTGCGGGTGTATTGGGGTCTTGGGGTCCTCACCTTGTCGCTTGAAAAAAAAAGGGGGGGGCGTGGTATTGTAGGAAATCTACATGTAGCTGTTGTATGGAACCGGGCGGAAAAAAATTGTCCCGCTCCAAGTGGCCCTAGACTCAGCTCGACCACTGAGTCCTCTTCACAGCGTGCACGTAAATTATTGGGGGATCGGTTGTTTAGGTACCTAACACTAGTTAGGGAAACAACGGCGGCTGGGTAATGCATGGAACCCTGATGGCCGTGGCCTGCGAACGCTGCGTCACTCGCCAGCAGACCGACATGGTCTGTGCACGCAATAATCTTCTGCTTAGAAGGAGCGTCTGTATAGATAAGACAAGAAAATTACGGTCCAGCCCACCCGAAACAGACGATGAATTGTCCACCATCTCCTTCAAATGAATTAAAAATTTTGTTCATTAATGTCAGACCTCCAATATCAAATTTCCTTTATCCCGCCCCCACCAACCCCCTCCCCCACCAACTCCCTCCCCCAGCAACCCCCTCCCCCACCAACCCCATCCCCGTCACAAGAATCCTCTCCTAATCAACTGTCTTTTTCGACGTTAATATACGCGTCAATCTCTGTAACTCTTCCAATGACAGCTGTGTTAATACAACGGTATCTCAAATATCCCACACATGGTGCACGGCTTATTATCGTCTCTTTCTGCCCTTAGGGCTTCAGTCAGATCATCCTTCCACTAATAACCGAGTCCTTGTCTCAGATACCTCACGTCATTGCCCCTGGGTTCTGACACAAAACAGTTGTTGTTAATGAGTTTTTGTGTCCAGCTATGGTGATTGGAAACAGTGAATAGGAGGTAGTACTGGTACCTTACCACCATCCGGCCCCCTTTAGATACACTCAAATCACGCGCCTTCTCTCGACACATATGCACTTGTTATTGATGGATTATATGCTTTTAGTAACGATAGGAATTTCTATCGTGACGTCTTTAATTACATTCGCATATTTAAAGATGTTAAATTATTTGTTTTAAAATCCATTGCAGGCAATAGGATCCATTGATGACATTCTTGCTTGTTTTCAAATCCAAATTAGGCTGGAATGTTAACGTGGGTTCCTAAATAAGGAATTTAACTACAATTAGAGTTTCCTGTTGGTACCTACAATTACAGTTTCCTGTTGATACTTACAATTACAGTTTCCCGTTGGTACCTTCAATTACAGTTTCCTGTTGGTACCTACAATTACAGTTTCCTGTTGGTACCTAAAATTAGTTTCCTGTTGGTAGCTACAATTACAGTTTCCTGTTGGTACCTAAAATTACAGTTTCCTGTTGGTACCTACAATTACAGTTTCCTGTTGGTACCTACAATTACAGTTTCCTGTTGGTACCTACAATTACAATTTCCTGTTGGTAGCTACAATTACAGTTTCCTGTTGGTACCTAAAATTACAGTTTCCTGTTGGTACCTACAATTACAGTTTCCAGTTCGTACCTACAATTACAGTTTCCTGTTGGTACCTACAATTACAGTTTCCAGTTGGTACCTACAATTACAGTTTCCTGTTGGTACCTACAATTACAATTTCCTGTTGGTACCTACAATTATAGTTTCCAGTTGGTACCTACAATTGCAGCCACATGTTGGTAACTATAGCTACAACCAAATGTTGGTACCTACAACTACAGCCAAATGTTGGTACCTACAACTACAGCCACATGTTGGTACCTACAACTACAGCCAAATGTTGGTACCTACAACTACAGCCAAATGTTGGTACCTACAACTACAGCCAAATGTTGGTACCTGCAACTACAGCCAAATGTTGGTACCTGCAACTACAGCCAAATGTTGGTACCTGCAACTACAGCCAAATGTTGGTACCTGCAACTACAGCCACATGTTGGTACCTACAACTACAGCCACATGTTGGTACCTACAACTACAGCCAAATGTTGGTACCTACAACTACAGCCAAATGTTGGTACCTACAACTACAGCCACATGTTGGTACCTACAACTACAGCCAAATGTTGGTACCTACAACTACAGCCACATGTTGGTACCTACAACTACAGCCAAATGTTGGTACCTGCAACTATAGCCAAATGCTCGTACCTGCAACTACAGCAGCCAAACGGTGGCTATGAATACAGCCAAACAGTTGGTAACTACGAATGTAAAGGGAGCAGGTGTTGCAAGTCTCTATTCAGTTCCTCCTAGTAATCCAAAGGGAGTCAGTGGTGGCGCCGCCGAAAGGGCAAATCACTTGTTGTGTGACAATGCGACGACCAACAAGAGACCGTAAAGATTAGAAAGGGGTGGGGTGGAGTTATAGCCAATGTTTCCCTTAAACTGCGCGTTTGCGCGGCCGCGCAGATTTCTGACTGACGCCGCGCAGCCGCTTAAAATTACCGCGCAGCAAATTTTGATAAGCATGACAATATCTGTGATTGTTGGTATACAATTTGGTTTTTTTTAAATGGATGCTGTGCAACTTAACACACAAGTTATTGGTTTTTTTTTGTTGTGTTTTTTTTTAAATTTGCACACTGGCCAGCGAACCTTAAAAAGGACATTGGGAATAACCTAACACTACGACTCTGAATTGGGTTCATAAAATAAATTTTGGTGCATCACATGGTATTTGTGATAGTCTACAAATTATACGTTTGAAAATTTTACCTGCAAACAATGGTCGGGTCCTGCAGTGGCAGAGGGAGCCGCGTTCTTCTTCATCATTAGAAATGAATAAAATATGTTTTTGTAGATAGAGTGAGATACCCGACTTCTGTTAGTTAGGATAGCTGGCGGTGATGCTTGGGTTATGATGTATCCGCAAGTTGTTTACTGCGCGCGTTACGTTTGCGTTTCGCTGACGTAAAATCTCACTACGCACAACACATATGGATGGAATGCATGCAAAAATAATGATAACGTTTGCATACAATATACATACACTATCTATGTAGCCGAAACCCATCTTCACTATCTGGGTAGACAAGTCCCACTTAACTGAGCATGACGAGACACGTAGGATGTCCTGGTCATCCACTGCAGCCAACCCCATTCCCAGTCGTCTCGACAACGTCTCGCTGCTGGATCAGATGGCTTTAGGCGAGAGAGTGAGGTCGACGTGTTGCGCAAATCTTCCTTACTTTAAACTAAGTCACAGCGCAAGTCATTCTCATCTAGGGTTGCCAGATACGTGGACACCAAAAGGAGGACATAATAAAACAAAACGGAGGAGGACAAAGGAGGACATTTTGAATATTTTATTTGAGTCGTCCCGGATTAAACTCACAATCAGTACAATTTTATTGTAATAGCTGCCTCTGTTCATGCAAGATCTTTTTAAAAAAAACTGTTCATTTTGTCTTGTAAAATGATTTAAGATTGCAGTATTGGTCAAGCAATTGCACATCAGCTATAATAAAACCCTTCTTTTTCAGATACCGAAAGGTCATCAAATATAGAGTCTTTTTTTAAATATCTAAGAACATCCAATTAAAGCATTGAAATTCATCACAAGGTTTCAACCACTTTTCTAAGTAAATAACATACACCACCATAACATATGCCATAAAATTATTATACTCTTCTTCTCGACCACTTTCCTTTAGTCTTCTCAACATCTCTCTGACTTTCAGTGACATAAATGTCTCACCCAATCTATTTTTCAAAACTGTCAAGGTTGTGTGAAGACGGCTCACAACCTCTAATACTGATGTTTCTTCTCTTTCAATGAATGCAACATTTTTCAACCTATAATCTAGGTGTTTTTTTTTGGGTCCTTGTCTATGTTTCTAAGTTTTTTTATTTTAAAAATAGCCAAAATCTAAGTATTTTTAAATCCCTTATATTAACTTCAAAATCTTGTCGTCATCTCTTCGTACGTCGTCGGGCGGAAAAACAAAAGTAAAAAATGACCACTTCCCGTGATCCGATCGACCTGAAATTTGGCACATGGACCCGTCTCACCTAACAATGCATCGTATCAAAATTTCAGATCGATCGAACGTACCGTATTTAAATTAATGCATTTTTAGTTTATCCTAATATAACATATGTAATTCAAATTCACGGTTTGTTATTGTTTTTTCTTCCACGTGAGAGTTTGAGTTGACGCGTTGACGTCGATCGTCGTGCCGACACCCTTAACGTCGCATCCCCCGTTAGTAAAGACAGGGGACATCACTCGGTGAAAGTCTGTAAATGTTTGTCGCGTTGGAACATAATCAATACTTTTATTTCTGTCTCATATATAAGGGATTTATAGTCAAAAACTTTGTTTTTACCTGTCTTTTCAAATCCCTTATATTAACTTCACCGCCGTCCTCTGTCTCTCTGTCTTGCACGGGCACCGTGGCAAAACAAAAGTCAAAAATGACCTACTTCCCGTAATGCCATCGAGCTGAAATTTGGCACACGGACCCGTATCACCTAACAATTCATCGTATCAAAATTTCAGATCGATCGAACGTACCGTAATTAAATTAATGCATTTTTAGTTTATCTCTATACGAGGTATGTAATTCAATTTCACTGTTTGTTATTGTTTTTTTTTCACGTGATTGTTCAGTCACGCGTTGACGCGACCCATCGAAGTACCGGCGTGCTTTTGTTTACATTTTACGTGTCACATTGAGCTCGGTCCAGTGATCGGTGACCAGACCTTTCCCCTCTCCCACCCGCCCCCAGGGGTTATAAAGCAAAGGGAAGTTAAGACACATACAGTCTGTAAATGTTTGTTGCGTTTGAAGATGATCAATACTTTTAATTATGAATCATATATAAGGGATTTATAGTCAAAAACATTGTTTTTTACGGGTTTGTTTTATTAAATCCCTTATATTAAATTCACCACCGTCTCTGTCTTGGGCGGGCGGAAAAACAAAAGTAAAAAATGACCCACTTTCCGTGAAGCCATCGAGCTGAAATTTGGCACACGGATCCGTGTCACCTAACAATGCATCGTATCAAAATTTCAGATCGATCGAACGTACCGTAATTAGATTAATCCATTTTTAGTTTATCTATATAAAACTTTATGTAGAAGTCGCTATTGTTTACATTTTACGGGTCACTTGACTTCACACCAGCCATCGGTGAACACATCTCGTGTTTTAACTAGGTGTACCGGCGTGCTTTTGTTTACAATTTACGTGTCACGCTGAGCTCGGTCCAGCGATCGGTGACCAGACCTTTCCCCTCTCCCACCCGCCCCAGGGGTTATAAAGCAAAAGGAAGTTAAGACAGATTCAGTCTGTAAATGTTTGTCGCGTTTGAAAATAACCACTACTTTTAGTTATGTCTCATATATAAGGGATTTATAGTCAAAAACTTTGTTTTTACGGGTTTGTTTTATTTAAAAGTAAACTTACGATGTAATAGTTGTAACAACGATACATAAAAATTATAATATAAAATGTAAGAAAAGCCGGACATTTTAAATGATTTCAGCTTTGCCTGCCGGACTGAGGACGTTGGCGTAAAAAGGAGGACATGCCCTCATTTTGTCGGAAGTCTGGCAACCCTAGTCTCATCTCTTGTTCGACATGCGCAAGAATAGGGCTAATAAGCCACCAGTGGACACACGTGGTGGCCTAAGCACTGGACTGAGAGTGGTCAGTGTAGACTACGACGGACGACCAACAACACTAAGCATGCGATAATATGCATATCGTTTTAATATTACATAGATATCTCATCTGGTAGCGTTTCATTCATGGAGATATCAGGTTTTAACTTAGCTCTTGAAATCAGAACCTCCCAATTACCAGTATCGTGGCCTCCCTATTGCCACTATCGTGGCCTCCCAATTACCACTATCGTGGCCTCCCAATTACCACTATCGTGGCCTCCCTATTACCACTATCGTGGCCTCCCAATTACCACTATCGTGGATTCCCAATTACCACTATCGTGGCCTCCCTATTATCACTATATCGTGGCCTCCCAATTACCACTATCGTGGCCTCCCTATTACCACTATCGTGGCCTCCCATTACCCATCGTGGCCCCCAATTACCACTATCGTGGCCTCCCTATTACCACTATCGTGGCCTCACAATTACCACTATCGTGGCCTTCCTATTACCACTATCGTGGCCTCCCAATTACCACTATCGTAGCCTCCCTATTACCACTATCGTGCACTCCCTATTACCACTTTCCACATCACCAATATACATTCTCCTAATAACCAATATACACCATCCATTTAACACTCTCCAAATTACCACTATGAAACCTTTCATATTATCACAATCTTACCCTCCCATTTACCAGTATACCACAATGCTAACAATCATTCTCTCGCCCTCTCATAGGCCACATATACCCCAATCAAGTATAATGTTTTATTGTTTCCCGATCAAGTTTGCTCTTGGATCACACGCCACCCGTGTCCCTCACTTTGTAAGGAACAGACGAAAATAATTAACGATTTCCGCTTTCTCTGGACCCTCCGACCATTTAGCATTGTTCTTGGTCTCTATGGGTTTTGTTTATGCAACACACGGAGTGAAAGGTGTGTTATATCCAACACACGGATTGCTAGGTGTGTTATATCCAACACACGGAGTGCTAGGTGTGTTATATCCAACACACGGATTGCTAGGTGTGTTATATCCAACACACGGAGTGAAAGGTGTGTTATATCCAACACACGGATTGCTAGGTGTGTTATATCCAACACACGGAGTGCTAGGTGTGTTATATCCAACACACGGAGTGCTAGGTGTGTTTCATGGCGGACTGATACGATCAGGAGAGAGGTGCTTGTTGCTTCGAGTGGCTTAATGCCAGATAACAAAAGGCACAGATTGTTCATAATAATAAATGTACGAGTTCTCTTATTCACAAAAGGGCGTAGGCTGGATTCCCCTTGCAAGTAAAATCGTGATCCCATGTATCATGTAGGATTTAAACAATCGAAGCTTAAGGCATTCCCTGGGACGCAGCATTGCTACATCAGATATGGACGCCTGCACAAATCTGAATTTGCTGTGAATCAGTAGATTTTATTGGTGTATATTTCAGGAATCTGGATATTGTGAAAAAGGAAATGTATAGGATTATTTCAGAGTGAATAGCCCATATACCCCGCCCCCCTCCATAAACCATCAACTGATGCGGCAGTCAAGTAATCAAATACGATTAATTATTTTATTGTCAGATTGATTCAGTGAGCATCTTGACAAGTTCTTTTTAAAAAATAAAAAAAATTTTAAAGAAAGAAATTGTATTGTCTCATCCAGTGCGTCTCTTGGGTGAGGTAAACGTAGTTCCGCGAAGTTATCTTCGATACAAACAGTTAAGCATGGTCACTGACCCCGTAAGTCACAGTCACAGTTACAGGCATGGCCACCAAGTAAAACAACAACACATGACCACAGTCCTGCTGGCTTGACCGGCAGGCTGTCAGTGCGACTTGCAGGAACGTCATGGCTGTCAGTAGAGACGTGTCATGACGTCAAGAGAATGGGTCTTGTAATTTTATTTGGCCTTTAATAAAAATGTCACACCGACCCCCTTGTCAAATGGCAGGGGGTGGAGTTAAGGGGGGGGATAAACATAGACCAGGCTGTAAATCAGGGCTCCTTTAGCGGTGTGACACGAGGTGGGACGCCCAATATGTCCCTCGGGAGTGGGGGGGGGGCACAGAGCGTTTGTTGCTGTGTAATTAAACCACTTCAAAGGGTAAGTGGTTGACAAGCAGGTAATGTCTGCTGTAACAGATGTGTCCAATACAGACAATTTATTATGGAACAATGCACCGTCATTTCAGACCTTTTTAGCTTTAAACCACGCATGATTTTTAACTATACTTTAAATTGAACATTGAGTTTTTTTTAAAGAGCGTTTGTGTATGTAAATATGAGTGTGCGTTTGCATGTGCGTGTGTGGGTCTGTCTGTTGTTGATTGCGCTGTAACAATCTCTAAAAGACCTGAGGTGTTCAATGGGAAAAAGTTGCGGTATCCTGCTGTAAATATTGTAGTTGTCCCCCTTGGCCGTCTATTGTCATGTGTTGGCACAACGGTACATGTACTTATACTTATTGGTCCCAGGTGAATAGAAAAAAAGGGGAGTGGTCGGAGTGGGGGTGGTAATGTATTCTGAAAAGGGAATTTTGTAAAGCATTACTCATTGCTACGTTTCGTTTCCATTTAATTCGTTTATTAAATATCTAATTTGATTATCCCTTTACTTTAAAATAATATACAACCGTTCCTGGCAAATGAAAATAGTTGCGAAATATATCGATACAATATTAAGGCTAACATTTATCAGGTCAATAAAGACATAAAGATATGCTTGAATTGAATCAGTCTGGTGATTGACGGAGATTTGGAAAAAAAAACTAATCGAATACGATGGATGATATGAGCACCGTGCACTGTTCTCGACTGAATTTATTGACTATCTTCTTATCTTATCTCATCTATTACAGACGCTCATTCCTTCTCTACAGAAGATTATTGCGTCCTACGATTTTTCATGTTTTTTTTTACTAGTCTTGCATTAAAAAAAAAGAGAGATTTAAAGATTGATAGTGAGTTGATTTTCCTGGTTTCATCAGGCAACCCATTCCACGACCGAATTCCAGACGGGAAGAACGAGAATTTGCATGTGTTTGTTCTTGCATACTGAATAAGAAGTGTTTTTATCCCAATGTCTACCCTAGGGTTGTTCTAGAATCTAGATTATCTTTGTGTTGTATTTCCAAGTTAGAATTAATTGCCTTATTTATTATGACCACTTTGTTCTTTGTTATGCTATCTCCCAGTGTTTCTAGGTTTATTATTTAACTAATGGCGTTGCTCTTGTCACTTTTGAATATTCTGCAGCAATAAATATGGCAGCTCTGTTATGTTCCTCACAACTAGCAGTGCTATCCAGTAGATTTGAAGGTAGAAACACTTTGGGGGAGGGGGGGGTAGACTCAGACTCAACGCTATCACAAGTGATCAGGCGGGTGGCGAAATAAGAAGCTGAAACTCCGCCAGAGTGTCACTCGTCATCACCCAAGAGCACGAGAATAAATAAACCGATGCCGTCCCTGGACCCAAACCCGATATCTACGCGGGCAGGGCAGGGGCGAAGCGAAGGGGGGCAGGGGGTATATTTGTCACCATACGCCAAGGCTTTACAATTTTACTTAATAATTTATATTTTAAATAAATAAAGGTAAAAAAAGGATTTTTAAAAACCACGTTTTTATCAGTGGACTAAAAAGAAGAACATAAGTTAAAACTTATACGTTCAAGTACTGTTATTTAATATGACAAAAAACGTTGGGCGGGTTTTTGGTATAAAAATTAAAGATTTATAATATAGAAGGCAAACGAGAGATCTATAAGTGAGAGAATGACTCATTCAATGAGTGAACTGCAAATGTAAAAGGTCAAAAGCGCCCGCCCCACGTTTTTAGTCATAATAAATAACAGTACTTGAACGTATAAGTTTTAACTTATGTTCTTCTTTTTAGTCCACTTATAAGAACGTGGTTTTTAAAAATCCCTTTTTACCTTTATTTATTTTAATCTTTTTAGTCCACTAATAAAAACGTGGTTTTTAAAAATCTGTGTTTACCTCTATTTATTTTACCAAACACCTCATCAGCACCCGCCCAACGCTAATACAACGGCAGTTAGGTCACGGGGTGAACTCAGCACGTGAAATCTAACAAAGGCAGTCGGATACAGATGCTTATATAGAGATAAACTAAAAAATACATTGATTTAATTACGGTACATTCGATCAATCTGAAATTTCGATACAATGTATTGTCATCCAAGATATATCTGTGGTAAAAATTTGAGCTCTCTAGGTTCATCAGAAGTGGTTTAATTTTACGTTGACAGACAGACAGACAGGCACGAAAGCAAGTTAATAAAAACGTGGTAAAAAAATGAACAAGGTTTAAACTATTTATTGAATGGTAGGGGGTGCCAATTTAATACTTTGTCACCGGGCGCAAAAGATGCTAGCTGTGCCTCTGAGAAAGGGCGCTGAAGTGGGCATGCACCACATTTTCTGCCACCTCGAAGATGTAAAAATTGTTCTCATAAAACATGTCATCAGTTGGATCTTTTATAAAAATTGTATGTTTAACCATTTTTAAAAAAAATCCACACCACACTGATGATGTCATGACATGAGTGCAAGAAGTAAACAACAGTTTCGTAAAATGAGTCTAAATGGGATTTTATTAACAATTGGTGAAATCAAACCTTTTGTTGTTAGTGTTGAAAAAGGGGGGGGGCATACTAATACATCTCTTCCTCCCTGTCACTGAACATTTGTACTTGGGCCATCATTACATAATACACTTACTTTATGTGAGCTCGGTGGGCGAAGAAACAAATACATGTCAAGAAGAGATACACCTCAGGACAAACCCGACCTAAAACAAATAGTAGTTGCAAGTACAAAGAAATGCCTTAAAAAACACAATCTCTCTAACTCTGGGTTTTTTATGGGGACGTCGTCGGGGCGATCTCATAGGAGGAGTCATTTTCTGAGAAACAATTCAATAGAGCAATCCAGTCATTACAGGAGGGATATCTGGTCCTTATAAGAGAATAATCACAGTATGATATACATCTTCTAAGAGTGGAGATCGATCGCTTTTTACACAACCAAACAGCACGTCTGTAATAAGGACAACAATATTTTGGTAACAGGATACGATAAGATAAATGATTTTTTTCTGTAGGTGGCGGAGTTAAAATTACTACAGAAAATGAATGGCACAATGACAGGGGAGTACCTGAGGTTAGTGATGACTGGGGCAGGTTAATATTTTTAAATTGACTTAAAAAACATCTGCACACGTTCAAAACTCCCAATGTACTACTTCATAAATATATATATCATGCAGGACTGCACCTACCGCCGCCCACCCACACTAGAATCAGACGCCTCTTGCCAACCCCCAAACACTTTTTAAATCCTACGCCAATGGCAGAAAGACATACCTAGATACAGCTATAGTTGCAAAAGAGTATTACCCTATTTGCACCTCATTTAGGCCAGTTCAGAAGTAATTTGTAAAACATTTGTTGATGACCCTCTTCTCGTAGAGTGTAGCTCATCATTCATGAATGGCCCATTACTATTACTTTAATTGCCTCAAATGAAATTTTTCTGAGAATTTTTAAATCCAAAATGTATTTTTCTTCAGTAATTTTCTTCAATAATTTAAGTGTTTCTTCAGAAAAAATAAATAAACAAGAGTTTTAAATAATTTATTTAATGATCACATTTTGGCGTGATCTTACAATCATTATATTCACAGAGTTTGATGATGTAGAAAAAAAACAAACAACAGTAGATTCTATATGGAACAATAATTTCAAACAAAAAGAAAAAACAACATTTGATTAAAATGCATTACAATGTGGCTTTTAAAACTATTTGTTTAATTTGGCCACTTGGTAAAACATTGTAAATCCACTGACAGGACAATTTTACAAAATGTTCTCAACATTTATCTAGAAAATTCTTGTTTACAAAAGATCAGGTTTGAATTTTTTCATCACCATGACAACATGTTGCAGACAACATGAAAGGTTGACAAAGATTTTTAAGTAAAATTACTATTTTTTCACATGCTCTAAATCTGCATTTGAAAAAATATTTTTAAAGAAAAACTACATCTTTTTATTTACAGTCACAAAACCAGTGGTGTCCACTTTTGGAGGGAAAGGGAGGGGGGGAAAAATCGGGGTTCAACAACCACTTAAAGGAATTACTACTAGGTGTTTATCACTTTTTAAAAAAACAAATGTGGTGATATGAAGACTTTTTAAAAAATCTGTAAAAATTCATTATGACTTTGCATCAAAAAGTGACAACACCACTGCTCTACATCTTCAATATGACCTATGGCAGGCCGGTATTATAAAAAGTTAGGAGTTGCAAGTAAAGCTGATTATTCTAAAACTAAAATCTTCAATTTATGGATTACACTAAGACAACAAGATATGGTAGTTCAAACGGCAGCAACAAAAAGAGTTTGACCATCTAGTGATGATGTCTGACCAAAAGTAACTAAACAATCTTCACAAATACCTAAAACATACATTTCTGTCATTTCAAGTTTAAAAAAAAATCAAATTATAATTTAATTTTATAATATAAACATTTCAAATCATCAGTATCTTAACTCTTTTTTTAAAGAATTGAATCAAGTAGCATTTTCGGTTTCACTTAAATTTATTTTAATTAAAAAGAAAAAATATCTGCAAACCATTTAAATTTACTTGTTTCCAATTTGATATTTTTCTGTTTAAATTAATGGTTGAATTTTGTTAGTTTTGAGTGCAATCCAGAAACTTTATAATAAATAGATGACTATGACATGAGTAAAATGGTATCTCACTCTGTGCACATGACAAAAAGATGTTTGATTTGGTATCCTGTACATGTCAAACATTAAGAGGCCACAACAACAATTTGACTTGATTTTTAAACATTTATTGCTTAAGAAGTTGGACAAAAGCAATAATTTAAGTGTTGTTTCTGGTAAACTGTCAATGTGATATTGTTTTTGGATGCCAAAGGAGCTTAAGCACTAAAGTAAGACCTATTTGCTGTAACTCAACAACTGTCTCATATTTATTAATGTTAATCATAATAGATAATAGATAATCATAAGAAATATATATCACAATTAAAATAAGTTTTCATCGAGGTAATGACTAAATTGACAGAAAAAGATGGCCTGAGTAAAACTTGGTTTTAAACTTGATTGAAATTCATCTAAGAAAATAAAGCTAATCACAGAAAAAAAAAGAAATCCTTATAATAAAATTACCAAATGGTTGTTAGAAACAAAAAAAATACAACCAACATTTTTTTTAAACAGCGATGACTCAATTCCCTTTGCAATAGTCAATGCTACATGTTAAGGCAAAGGTAAACGACTCTATGGTCCATTATTTGAAGGATATAGAGTGATTTAGGGAAACATTGAATCTTTTTTTATGGGCAGATTGTAATGTTTATGTTTTATGTTTGATTTATAATCATTGGTTGAGATGGATTTTGACAGTCTCGGATAATTTCATTTTAAGGATACATGTATCCAATTTAATATGTTTATAACAAGTGATAGTGTGACATAAAAAGCACAATGAAATACAAAACTACAAAAGAACTTTACACAATTAGTTTGTCATTCTTTCCCAGTGGTCAGCAGTTTCAGTGCTTTGGTCAAGTTTTCTATTGCTGTGTTGGCATCTTCATACTGCATGGCTGAACTGGCAAACTTGCAATACTTGATGCCCATTTGGAACTGTTCAGGTGACAATTTGAGACCAGCTAGATAGAAATGAGTGACTAATTGTTATATTACAATTTTTATGCTAAAACCAGGTTATATGTGGAGAGCTATTAGCTTATGGTCTATTAAATCTTTTATACAAATAAAAGAACTACTCGCGGCAAAGCATACCCTCAGACTTGCTCATCATCGATAGTGCAAAGAACGGGGAGGGGGGGGGGTGTGAGAGTAAGGACACAAACAGCAGCACGAAGAAATGAAAAAAATAGCTAGTAAACGTGGAGACATACGCACTGAGGTTGTTGTTACCTGCCCCCCCCCACCCTTTATTACTACCATCTCTTAAACATAAACTGTGATTGGTCGACCCTAGGGAGGGTTAGTCATGTTTAGGGTTGTTGTTTTTTTTTGGAAAACCGGTTATCGATTATGTAACTCCAATTTTAAACTGATTATCGTTTTATAACTGACTTCACAGAAATTAGGGGTGTACCGGATTTTGCCTGCGGCTCCGACAAATCCGGAAATCCTGCCATATTTACAAATATGGCTCCGGCAGAAATTTGCTTAAAAAATCTGTCCTAATCCAGTTTGCAGGGTTTGCGATAAAATATATATTAATTATAGCTCCGGCTCCGGCGAATCTGGAATCCGGCAATTTTTACAAATCCGGCTTCGGCCGGAATTCACTTCATAAATCCGGCCCAATTAAATTTGATTATTCGTTTGGGAAATTTAAAACCGATTGTCGCTTTCAGATCCCATTATCGTTTAACAGCCTTAGTCATGTTGGAAAAAGGGGGAAAGAACGGGCAGAAACAAACATTTTAAAATTAAAAAAAATAAATTTTTTTGTTTCCACAGGGGTTTGATCCCAGGACTTTCCGCGTGCAAGGCGGACGTGATAACACTACACTACGAATCATATGTTATTCTGTGAAGGAAAAATGCCACTGAATGGCAAGTGAACGCAAGAAGCTTTCTTGCCACCCATCCCCCACCCCCTTTTTTTTTCTTTTCATTCCACCGCGCTTGCCAACTGGGATCTTTCGACACCAGCGAGGGTCATTCGTCATGCTCATTTGCACATGGTCGTTTAGGAGAAATATATATATATATATAGATTATTAAGATATTTTGTAATCATTTCGAGTAAATTTTAGTTAAATCTTTTGAAGACAGCAGTAATAAGAATTAAATTTTATGTAATAGGTTTAAATAGCTTTCTGTAAACCATAACTAGTTTAAAGTAAAACAATATTAAAATTGATAATCACACTTGCAAATTTTAACAGTAATACTAAAACGGAATTAAATTTAATTTTGGTCCATCCTTTCAGGAATTTGTCAGTTCCAAATGATCTATTGCTAAAAGTCTTTCATGGGTAGGCAAACTAAATTTAAGTGTTCATGGTGATAACCTTGATTAAAAATCCACTTGCACATACTTATTATAACTTTTTACAATTAGCCACATAATACCAATGGTAAATTTAAAAAGTCCATATCATCTTTCCCCTACACTATCAAAGCCCAGTGTGGTGCAAAAGTAATCCTTTAACTTTACATTAAATTTGACCGTTAGAGAGACTTTATTTATTTCCATTCATTAATTTAATTACTGCTGACCTTACCTAATAATAACCCCAAAAACAGAAGATAGCCTAATTACTTAACTGCAATCCAACTTAAAATCAATTTCAATTTTTTTTTAATCGATAATAACAGATAATTGAAATAATTAATTAAAAGGTTATTATTATACTTTTGTTAAATTATATTTACTTCCTGTACAGTTTTTTTTATGATGTTAAATATTATTGGTACATCTTATAGAGTTTTTTTATTCCAAGGGCACATACAAAAGTGTCATTATCATTCACCAGGTGGCTTCACAAAAAAGAAAGGTTATTATTAACTGTTAAATTTTTTAAAAGGCTGTAAAGAGATTAGATTTATCAATAGCAAGAATTTTTTTTTCATTTTGAAGCCTCCTCCTCGGTGTCTTTCTTACCTGGATTTGGGGGTGGTGTCCAGTCAGACCAATTCCCAGCACTATGAGCAGATAAACCCCTTGGCGTTGGCTGCGGGAGCTTTGCAGCGGCGGGTTGAACAGATGTGGCCGAGGGGGGCTGATAGTCATTACGGGGAGGATCTTGTGGTGTGCTGGGGGGTGCGTAGGCACCTGGAGCAGGGTACAGGCCACTGTCAGTACTAAATGTCATGTGACCTGGGGGCACATTGGGCCCAGTGACATTTTCAAATCCAATACCAGGAGATTCAGAACCTTTTAAAATAATAATCAATGGAAAAATTTATTGCCGTATCATAAACTTTACTAAATGTTAAATTATATACACATGGGGCACAGGAAAACCTGATAGACGAATACACACAAAAATTACTAATTGGATGTCTTCGGTACCTTAAGGTAGTAAAAAGAATTTCTAACTTTTCCAATACATTAATTCAATCCTTGAGCAACAATGTAATGGTCAACTAATAAAGTTATTTTGATGTGCATAAAGTTATGTTCCACTGACAAGTTACTAACCTTCATCTCCTTCTTCAGGGCAATGGCCCAGCCATAGGCGTCTCTCCATTCTGGAGACATTTATTTATATACAAGGCTTTCCATTTGGCATACTTCCTGTTCTTTTCAATCTGTTGAGTAAAAAATAGAACTTGACAGGTAAATTAAGTACATTTTAATTTCAATGTCATTTAAGTACATTTTGAATTTCAATGTCAAATTACCTATTCAATGAATTCAACCTATTGGCTATATGTGTTCTTCTCCTTTGTGTATCTTACAGCACAATACCTTATTTTCAAAAGTGTGAAAAGATGAAATATTTAATTTTTAAGTTCACTTACATCTTCGCTTAATTCACCAAATGTTGTCAAGACGTCCATGAGTAAACTTGAAGTTAAGAAAGCTTTTATCACATTTCTAAAATGAAAAAAGACAGTAATACATTGAATGACTCAATAATCAGAAGCAAATATAAAATAATTTATTCTTTCAATTTTATTGACAACAGAGAATTATCTAATCAAAAATTTATGTAATAGATATAACACCAAATTCTCCAACTATTTTTTTATTCCAAATCAGTAAAAAATAATTCTTACTTTTGATATGTCATTTATAGCAATGTTTACAAAACTTCAAAGTTTGGAGGACAGTTGATAAACAAGTTTACAAGTTCAAAAAGCTTTGATTAAGACCAAGCAAAGTAAAATAAATAACCTGTTTAAATGAGAAATAATTTGCAGACATTTTTAAAATCAGGTAGATTCAATGTATAGGGATAGTTAACTCACTTGCCAAAGTTACCAGCACGATCCTCTGTGTCAGCATAAAGAAAGAGCTTAAGAGCATAATTTTCTACGTGAGCCTGGCCACATATTTCATTGTGAACTGCTTGCTCATCCTTGAGCTGGCTTTTGGACTAAAAAGACAAAATAATTTCTTGTACATTTTAAGTGAATGATTTAAGTTTTGCTTAATACATTTTACTGCATTAATTGTTAAGCTTAATTTTAAAGAAAAAAATTTAAATTTCAAACACTGTTCTGGTGTTTTACTATCAATATTTGTATTATCTGTGCTTTGATTAATAATCTGAATGTACCTTTTCAAGAAAGTCCATCAGTGCTACCAAGAACTGTCTGGCCTCTGGGGAGGTTTTATCAATCAACATGCCTTGTTGCATGGCATATAAACGGCCTTTGATAAGATGAAAAATTTGTATACATTGTATTTCAAATAAAGGGAATTAGAATTATGTGATAGACATAGGTTGACCTCCATACATCTGCAAAAGTTATCAGAATGTCTAAAGAAAACAAACAAACAAAAGTGATCATTGCAGAACAGTTTGCTATGATGACTCAAGTTGTTTATTCAATTTTTTAATAATAATAAATTGGTAATTTTTATAGCGCTGTTTCCCAGCAAAGAGCCGGGCTCACAGCGCTTTACATGGAAATAATAACATACATATAATACTTTAAATATACATTCTCCCCACAATAACCACATAAATAACAGTACAATACACATAAGCAATGTTAATCATTAAAAAGAAATGGTGTTTCTTTAATTTTGAAAATAAATTTTGAAAAGATGTGTCTTAAGTGCAGTCTTGAAGGAGTTGGTAGATGAAATACTCCGAATGTGCAATGGTAGAGAATTTCATTGTTTAACTGCACAAAAAGAGAATGACCTTTTGCCAAATGTTTTAGTTTGTGTCTTAGGAACACAGAGAATGCGCATGTCTGCAGAAGAGCGTAGCTGACGCCTTGGTGAGTAGACCAACAGAAGCTCAGTAAGATAGGAAGGGCATGAGTCAGAAAAGAAGTTGTGACAGAGAAAGGCCAGTTTGTAATCAATTCGGGCTTGTATAGGTAGCCAATGAAATGAATAAAGTAGCAGAGTAACATGGTCATGTTTTTTTGCCTTTTGAACTTATCTGGCAGCTGAATTTTGAACTTTCTGTAGTTTTTCAATGCATTGTTTTGGCGCACCTGACAGAAGAGAACTGCAGTAATCCATACGAGCTAGTACAAGAGCACAGACTAGAGTTTTTGTGGCACTAACTGTTAAGTAATGACGGATTCAGCTGATCTGATGAATGGCAATGTAGGCAGAGCGACAGATGTGATTGATGATGTTGTTGGTAGACATATTGTCAGAAATAATGTAGCCAAGATTCCTAGTCGATGTTTTGAACAGTATATCAGAACTAGCCACCTGGATAAAATTCGGAAGAGACAAAGTACTGCGTGATTTATTGTTGCAGAATAGGAGTGCTTCTGTCTTGTCATCGTTCAGTTTGAGCTTGCTGAAAGTCATCCTAGACTTTACCTCCCCAATGCACTCTTGCATCAATTTGACAGTGAAGTCGATATCAGATGGATCATAGATGAGTGTAAAGCTGAGTATCATCTGCAAATGATTGGCTTTTAACTGAATGATTTTTGAGCAGTAGAAGTAGTGGCCTTGTATAGAGCACAAAAAGTACCGGACCCAAAACGGAGCCCTGAGGCACACCATAAACCAAGTCAGCTCTGTGAGAGATACAGCCATCTACTGATGCTACCTGTGATCTGTTTGATAAGTATGATTGAAACCAAGCCAGAACTGAGCCAGAAATTCCAAAATAATTTTGCAGGGTTTTTAGCAATGTTTGATGGTCAACGGTGTCAAAAGCAGCACTAAGATCTAAGAGGACCAATATAGAGATTTTCACACTGTCTAGTGCGAGTAGGAGGTCATTTGTTACCCTTAACAGGGTGGTCTCTGTGCTGTGAGAAGGTCTGTAGGCCGACTGATTGGGACTTAGAAGAGAGTTGTCATTAAGATAAGAAAAAAGTTGTTTTAAGACACGTTTTTCAATGACCTTAGATACAAATGAAATATTGGACACAGGTCGATAGTTGTTTAAATTGTTTTGAATTGTTAATGTGTGCAGAATAGTGAACAAATAAGCCTTAAAGAAGTTTAGGGATAGTTCACAGCATTAGTTTTGCAAAGAAATGTCTTACACTAAATGCAATGATATCATTTAGGAAAAAATCCCAACAGGATCAACAGCTGGATCTGAACAAAGTGTATTGTGATCTTCACAGAGAATTATTTGTGTAATAAATCAAATAATAGTTGATACAGTTAATATAAATATATTAAAATTGAGGTAATGTACCATGTGGGTCCCTATTTCAAAATCGTGAAATGACAATTTTTCTACTATTGTAACTTTTACAAAATTTAATACCGATATAAAGCCCATGAAATAAAATGTTGGTGAACAAAATGGGGAGGAAATTTAAATTGGGTCACACCTTTTTAGTTGAAAATATATACTATTACATAGGCTAGCTCACATAATGGAATTTAAAAATTTACAGGAAAATAAAAGTGCTTCAAAAGATAGGAGGTTGAAATTGATGTTTTGGTCACTATTTTCTTTTTAGTTTTAGCTTGTATGAATGACAAGTTATTAAATTTTTTGGGTGCAAGGGGGGGGGGAGAGGAATTCGGCAACAGTAACTCTATTTAGCACGTGTTTACAATTTTTCTGTTGTTAATTCTTGAATTTTTATATTTGTTTGTGCTCTGAAATAATTAAATTAAGTGCTGGTATAATAATAATATAGACACTAATAAAACAATGTTATCGTAGCAATAGATAATAATAGTAGTGAGAACAAAACATTATATACTCAAAACAGAAATGTGCGATTTTGAAATAAGGGTGGTACATTACCAATATTAAAATGTCAATTTCTTTTGTTTAAATTTCAACATGCAAGGTTCAAAATAAAAGTTTAAAATTTAAAACACAAATAAAAAAAATAAACACCACAAGATTTTCAGAAAAAGGCTAAAACATTTTTTTATACAGGCTTGTTACAAACTCTTGGAATTCCAGGATGTCCTGGAAATCTCCAGGCTCCAGAAATTTGAGAAAAAAAATTCCTGGACAATTCCTTAAAATACATAATTATTCCTTAAACTTAAATTTAGGATAAAGGATGAAATAAATGAAAATGAACTACTTTGATACAAAATTTAAATAATGCCAGATCACTTTAAAACATACAGTAGAACCCGATTAAGTCGGCGGCCTAGGGCAGGGGTCGTGAAACTTTTTGTCAGAGAGCCATAAATACCTTATATTTTGAAAAGTAATTCTGTAAGAGCCATACATTATGTTTAAAACTAAAAATTCAAGTAAATGTGTGTATTTTGTTAAATTTCAACACTAAAGTACAATTCAATAATTGTGTTTGAATTCTTTTTAATAACATTGTCGTTGTTATGCTGTTTTTATATGCAATTATTATGTAGATCAAAGAAGTCTGAATAAATTTTCTTTTATAATCAACATTTGTCTGAGAGCCAGATCCAACCATCAATAGAGCCACATCTGGCTCGCGAGCAATGGTTTCCCGACCGCTGGCCTAGGGGTTTGCCAAAAGGCGTCAAGATAACCGATGATCAAGTTAAACGAAAACCAATATGCTTGAAATTTCTTTATGTACATGATGTGCGTTAATTAGTGATGGTACGATTAATCGGAATCGTATCGGAATATCGGGACCCTAATATTTCTTCACTCTTTCCTAAGGTTGTTAAGACCGTTAGTTTTTAAGGACCGTTTAAATATAACCCTTTGTTGCATTAACGCTGTTCTTCCCCAGTACATAAAGAATTCAGCTACTCCTGCCCCGCCATGCCGCGGCGTTGTTGACATTGCGTCACCTCTCTTGCGCGCTCCCAGTTAACAAAAGGTGTTGTTTTTTTTTAATGGGGCTTGATGTTTGTTACACTGTTTCTGAGTTAGCATCATTCACAGCAGTGATCCCCAGATTGAGCGATATTAAGGTGACCAGATTTTCCGGGGGGTAAAGCGGGACGGGGGGGGGGCCCAGGAGGTTTCTGGAGCAAAAAAATCGGGACGTCTGGTCACTTTAGCGGGACATGAAGTCTGAAATCGGGGCGTCTGGTCACCTTGCGTATCGGGATCGTCGGCAAGTCACGGGATAGCCATATTAAGGAGTAAAATGTAAATAACCACAGAAATCGACGCACCATCCGCCTTAGCTAATAATAAAACAATTTAAATTTATTTTTTCCCCCCCCAAAAAAAAAGTATAAAAAATCATAACTAACATTTTCAAAAGCTGGCGATTGGCAAAGTACCAGAAGTAACACAGCGCTGAGAGCTGAACGCAAGCGGGCTGTGATGTCACCAGCAGACCTGGCGAGGCAGAAATTTGATGCCTTCCCTTTGTTATAAAAAATCATAACTAACATTTTCAAAAGCTGGCTATTAGTCAAGGGGATCGAGATAACCAACGTTAAGTGGCAAATTTGGCCCTCTTTTGTACTCGAGATATTGGGGTTTGGCGACTTAAAAGAATCAACCTAACCGATGAGAAAATGCTAAGACAAAGAGAGAATTTGGCGGTTCCAATAAAAAACGTTGACTTCATAGGGTTGGCGAGTTAACCGTGGTCGAGTTAAGTGGGTTCTACTGTATATCATTTTAAAGACTTCGCTCTAAGCTTCTCAAAACACTGAGAGGGTCACCGGAAAACATTGACATAAATTTGACATATTAGATGACAAAATTTAATTATTTTTAGAATAATGTAAAAGAAAACATTCTAAGGCAGACAAAGCGGAGCAAACCATTCAATTTGTGGTACAAATTTTTCCATAAGTTTTCAACATGCAAAAAAAAATGCGCAAAAATATATAGAAGTACCAAGAAAATTTCTTGAAATTTGAATTTTACAGAATTTTGTAGAGTGAAAATTTTTTTTTAAAATTTATCTTTGCACATTCAGATATCAAATTTGAGGGACTTACAAGATTTTAGTCTAGTCTAGTGATGAGTCTTAAGTTAAAATTATGATATTGACTTATTGACATTGATATCATTAATTAAGGTTGTTCAGACCGCTAGATTTTGAGGAACGGTTAGCCGTTCAAGAAAAGAACGGTTAACCGCAAGTCCCTATATGCCTTATGTTTTGAGAACCAACGAGAGAATGTTTTTGCCTCGCGTCATCTGATGGTGGCATCAAAGCCTGCTTCCCCCGCTTGCGTTTAGCTCTTTTTCGCGATGCCCTCAATTCAGCGAATTTAACAAAAAAATTTTTTTTTAAATATATAAAAAATTGCAAAGAATTAAGTCAAGTAAACAGTGATGGTTAATAGTCAATTATAATTTTTTTAAAGACTTGTGATTAACCGTTCTAAATAAGAGGACCTGTTAAGCCATTCATTAAAGTTATCGAGGTATTTTTCCTAAGTTTAAAAAACCCACGCCTCGCCTTGTCAGTTGGGATGTCGTGTGACTCTCTTGTGTCTTGTGTGTGATACCGGTCAACTCGCGAATTAAAAAATAATAATAATAAAATTATAAAGCTTATGGAGTAAACAGTGATGATAAATGGAGTTTTTTTAAATACCATATTATTTTTCAATCGTCAACTTGCCAGAATTATTGAATTTTGTGGCGCACACGACGTCGCCCCCCCCCATTTTTCCTGTTCCAATAGGGTTTGAGCTACACTCGCCGTACTCCCCTTCCAACGCATAACAATTACATTTTTTTACAGAAAATATCAGTTTTGATATTAATGTTTTTTGACTTGCAGGAAAACTGTCACTAAAAGACCGAACTCGAATTTGAGGACCGATTAATCGCCCGGTATCTTTGCTACATCTATCAAATGACTCTCTTAGGTACTTCGGTAAGCGGCTCACGCCGATCAATTTTTTTGATGCGGGAAACAGACTATAAACCGGTGAACAGAGAATGCCGTTAGGTCACGGAGTCACATGGTTTTATAGCTTTCTTTGTCTTTATAAGAAACCGACTATGATTAATATAAATAGAAACAGTCGCAGCCTTGACTGTTGTTCACATCAAACGCGCACTTTGTGTTAGCTCTTGTACAGTGCCTTGACAACTAAGCAAATTTTAAAAAAAAACAATCTATAGCCGTAGGCGAACTAAACTAATAGTGATGACGTGTTTATTATTTATATACAGGAATATGGGAAAAAGTGTCATTATAATTATTAATTATAATAGTTAACCACCTTGACAAATATAATGCCCTATGCCCACATCAACACGGCTTTAGAAAAAACAGATCATGTGAAACACAATTAATAGGTTTAATAGATGAACTATCAAAAGGCTTGGACAAAAATGATCAAATAGATACAATATTACTAGACTTCTCAAAAGCATTTGACAAAGTTCACCACCTTAGTTTACTTAAAAAACTTAACTACTTTGGAATCTCAGGTTCCTTACATCACTGGATCCAAGACTTCCTTTTGGGCAGGGAGCAAACTGTAATAATTAATGGATCTAAATCTGCACCAATAAAGGTTAACTCAGGAGTTCCACAAGGAACTGTGCTAGGTCCCTTACTCTTTTTAATTTATATAAATGATTTACCCAACAACATCTCAACAGGAACAAAAGTTAGGTTATTTGCTGAAGATTGTATAATCTATAGAACAATTAAATCAGAACAAGATAGCAAAATTTTACAAAAAGACTTAGATGAATTGATAAAATGGGAAACTAACTGGAGTATGTCTTTCCACCCAGAAAAGTGTCAACTGTTAAGAGTAACAAAGAAAAAGAAACAAATAAATTCAAAATATTACATTCATGGAAAAGAACTGACCCAAACTAAAGATGCAAAATACTTAGGAGTCTTAATAAATGAGAAATTATCATGGAATCCCCATGTCAATGAAGTTATTAAAAAATCAAACAAAACCTTAGGCTTTATAAAAAGGAACTTTAACAAATGTAATAGAGATATAAAACTAAAATGCTACCTCACTTTGGTGAGACCTGTACTAGAATATGCATCTTCTGTATGGGACCCATCCACCAAAGAAAACATTGATAAACTAGAACAAATTCAAAAAAGAGCTGCCAGATTCATTACTGGAGAATATTCGAAACTGACAAGAATAACACCATTAGTTAAATCATTAAACCTTGAAACACTAGAGGATAGAAGAACCAAGAGCAAAGTAGTAATCATACATAAAGCAATTAATTCTAATTTAGAAATACAACACAAAGATAACTTAATACAACCCTCACATAGACATAAGGATAAAAACACCTTTCTTATTCCGTATGCAAGAACAAACACATACAAGTTTTCCTTCTTCCCGTCCGGAATTCGGGCGTGGAATGGGTTGCCTGAAGAATCCAGGAAACCAACACTTTATCAACATTTAAATCTCTAATAAAAATGCAGGACTAAACACAAACCATAGATAAGCGTAGGACGCAATAATCTTCTGTATAGAAGGAGCGTCTGTAAACAGATAAGATAAGATAAGATAATTAAATTTTTACAAAAAAGTTTTAAAAGTCTTGGAATTTTTTTATAGCAACTATAGGCCTAGGCCTATTTTTATTCTGGAATTTGACTTTAAATTTTATGCAGATTTAATTAGCTGAGAGTTGTGTTTGGTCTGATGATTGATCACTGATTGATTACTCATTGAATTTTGAATTCATTGAAAATTGAAGTTGAAGAAAAATTGCTTGTCTCTCAGTCTCCTCATTTCATCATGATAACTTAAAGATAATTGGAAAATTAAATTCTTAAAATACATACAATAGTAGGCTATTACTGGCTCTCTTTTGTCATGTTCTGTTGCTACTCTCAAATATTTTTGAATGGATCCTTTCAGATTAGCAGGAACTGGTGGTAGACCTGGGGTAGCCATATTTTGTTGTTGCTATTAAAACATCTAAAGGGAGGTTATTATGAACTTATTTTTATTTGAGGTGTATTTAAAAAACGCAAGAAATCATTATACTAGATTGTTAAACAACATACAGCTTTTGCAAGCAAAATTTATAAGTAACGATATCTGTCAATGTTGTTTTAATTCATAAAAGTATAATCAAACATGATTGAACCCCAAATTAGAATTTCTGTTTGAAATAATAAAAGTGATGATCATGATTATTTTATTCTCAAAATATTTCAATTCAAATTATAATTATTATTGTTAAAAAATCTGGTTGTGATTGTGAACAAGCTTCAAAACAAGAAATTAGAACATTATTTTTATTGGATTTATGAAGATGTGGAAGCGAGTGGATGGCATATTAGCTAATATCTTACTAACTTGCATGTTAAGTGGAATAATATGACTATGTACTATGTTCGTGGATTATTTAGGGGGTAGTAAATTTGGAATCTTGAATACCAACAACAAGCCCCATTTTCTCGGGTCTCATTGGTTTTTAGGTGATGCATCTAGCAAGGGAATTTGATTTTTTTTTATTAACCCGTGTTTAATTTAAAAAATTATTAATTTTTTAAAATTTTCAGTGCTGTGGCAAGAAAAACCCTGTGCCAGGAGCACAGACTGAATGTATGTACCATATTAACAAAACAAATATTGTCCCTTCTTCACCTGGGTCTCCACCCACATAAAATAACATTTTATCACTGCATAAACGATTCACGTGCGTCATACTTTTACAACAAATAAAGAAACAATAAATATGCTAATAAGATAACATTATAAGACAAAAGTAGATACATAGAAAAAAGAATTGGTATTCCATTTTTAAGTTAAAAATCATCAACAGATTTTAAATGATATTTTACTTTTACGTTTTGACTAAGTGGTATTTGATTGTTTAACTTTGACTTGTTTAACTTGTTTGATAATTTATTATTTTATAGTGCCTTAATTTATATACATGTATTTGGTTGTTTTTAAAACATTAACTGCATTTACATATTTTGAGGGTGAAAATATACTTAATGAAAATAGCGTGTTATTTTTTCCTCACTTCATTTTCTGTTTTAAAAGTAAATTTATTTACACAAATGTATCTTTTTTATTTTACTTCGGAGTTCTAGGGTAAGCCTCGGTAGTAAATGATGTTTTTAAAATAACAAAGCAGTCAGCAGTCCAGCTAGTGTAGCAGTTAAAAATAAGAGTGAGTATGAGCCATAACTTTAATAATAACAAATTACCTAAACACTTCCTCCACACCCAGAAGCTAAACAAACGGAAAAAGGAAATCATAATTAGTAGGCGAGTGGGCTTATGACTCATTACTTATTAGTTTTATGATTGATAGGCCGATATATTAATATATACCATAATTCAATGAAACGCCTGAAACGGTAGCTAAGTCTAAAAATGAGTCTAAAGTGTCTTAAAACTTACACAAGTCTAAATTAAGGAAAGTAAAACATACATTCATCAAGTCATCATGAATGATCATGTCACTGGTGTCAGAGTATTTGATTTATTTAGTAAAGTGTACTAATTACTAAGAATGTCTAGAGTATTAACTTTTATTAAGCACAAATCACAAAGGTAATCCTGCAGTTTCTACACGTTACACTACACGTATATTATTTCACAGCGGAAAAAAGTATTATTCCCATTGCTCAGATGATCGATGGCCTTACTAAGCTCCTCCAATGACGGTGGGGCATCAAGCTGATCTAGAACTGGTAGTTCTGGGATTCTATCTATGGCAGAATCAATGGCTTTCTGCGTGGTATTGGCCTTAAGAGCTGCCTCAAGCATGGTGTTAAGCTGTTTCCTGATCTCAGAGCCATGTATGTCATGTAATGCGAGTTTTACCCTGCTTTAGAGTGACACAATTTTTTCTGTATTAATTTAATTCTACTTACGACCAGGGAGTGTTCTGTGTCGCAGTCGGCACTGTGGTAACAGCGTGTTTGGAGCACGCTGGCCAGGTCAGAGCGCCTAGTGAGAATGAGATCAATCTGGTGCCAGTGCTTGGAGCAAGGGTGTCTCCATGACACTTTGTGGATGTTCTTGCATTTGAAGAATGTATTTGCTATGCACAGATTGTGAGTACTGCATAGCTCGAGCAGTCGCTGGCCATTGTCATTCATTTTACCAATGCTGTGTAAGCCAATGGTGGTAGTCCAGGCATTGTGATCCGCACCCACTCTGGCGTTGATGTCACCGAAGAGGTATAGCCTCTCATGTGTGGGGATATTTGCTACTGCGGAGTACAGAACCTTGGAGGAGTTGTCTTTTAATTCTGCTTCAGAGCAGACAGTTGGTGCATACAGGCTGAGGATATGAGCTGCGCCCGATGATGTTAAAAGTTTAATGCAGAGTATCCTCTCAGTGCCATGTGCCGCCAATTCAACATATGACATAAGAGAGTTTTTTTATGGCAAAACCAACGCCGTTCTGCCTTGGTCTGTGAGGTAGCCCTTGCCAGACAAATGTGTAGTTGGCCTCAACCACTTTGCCGGTGTCAGCCAGCCGCGCCACCTGTAGGCATGCAATGTCGATGCCGAATCAAGAAAGTTCCCTGTCAATGACCACTGTTTTCCTCATATCTTCTGCACATGAGGGGTCAGAATTAAAACCAGTGCACAGAGTTCTGACATTCCAGCTCGCCAAATGAAATGCTGGCAACCTCTTTCTTATTTGTTCAATTTGTGCTTGGGTTTTGGCTCGCTTGTTGAGTTGATCACTCTGATCCCCATCACCTACTGGGGCAGGCGAGTCATGGTGGAACATCACCTTACTGGCTTGGGGACTGCCCAGCTTAAGGCTGGTGGTAGATGCTCAATGAGACATGGTGGAACATCACCTTACTGGCTGGGGGGTGCCCAGCTTAAGGCTGGTGGTAGATGCTCATTGAGACATGGTGGAGCATCACCTTACTGGCTGGGGGCTGCCCAGCTTAAGGCTGGTGGTAGATGCTCAATGAGTCATGGTGGAACATCTCTTTACTGGCTGGGGGCTGCCCAGCTTAAGGCTGGTGGTAGATGCTCAATGAGTCATGGTGGAACATCACCTTACTGGCTGGGGGCTGCCCAGCTTAAGGCTGGTGGTAGATGCTCATTGAGACATGGTGGAGCATCACCTTACTGGCTGGGGGCTGCCCAGCTTAAGGCTGGTGGTAGATGCTCAATGAGTCATGGTGGAACATCACCTTACTGGCTGGGGGCTGCCCAGCTTAAGGCGGCTGGCGGTAGATGCTCAATGAGACATGGTGATCTCTCACACCACCTGGAATGACCCCCTGGCGCCTAGCTCCACGCCAGTTGAGCAATGGCTTATAACCAGAAACTGTCATTTCAGGTGTTGTGCTTACGCCTTGCAGCGAAGCTGGAGTGACCTCTCCAGGTTTGGATTTAGGAGACAGACAAAGAGGAGGCCACGATAGGCTAGGCAGTGATTTGAAGAAGACTAGGCAGCAGGCCCTCTCTCTCCACACAGATGGTGATTCCAGGGGAACAGCTTAGCTGATACAACAAGGTGCCATCTGAGTCGCATTGTAACAGCTTAAGTATAACATATAATAATGAATTTAATAAATTAAAAACTTAAGTTCTCACGAGAAAATTAAATTTCACTGTGAAATAATATACGTGTAGAAACTGCAGGATTACCAGCACATAATATTTACAATTATGCCTAAGTGTACAAGTACTAAGAGAGAATAACTAGTTATAATATTATCAATTTATATCATATTACAATGTATATGCATTCTATAGACTATAGAACAGTGCTGCAAGTGGTGGTCCACTGACAGGTGCCAGTCCATTCCATCCGCCACCGGTCCATAGGAGATATAAAGAAAGGACTGAAAAATATAATTATAATATTATTATCCTTCATTTGCAACCAGTAATTAGAAATACTAACCCTATAGACTATGTCAATTTTTTGGCTATAAGTCATAAGCACATAAAATGAAACAAATTCCATTTCGCTACCATGTCAGTACAGTAGAATAGTGCACCATTTCCTGGAGAAAAGGGAAAATTCCTGCAGGTCTGTCATACTAAAGTTTGAGAAGCACTGCTATAGATTAAAGTGATAGTGAATATTTACACAATAGACCATGCAGAGCTATCAGAGAAGTTAGTAATATCAATATTGAAATATTATAAAAACCCCTCTAAACAATATATTATACCCTAAAATAAAAGTGGATTTCAGATGTGTAGTAGTATCTAGGCCTGTGCCTATTGACACTATTGTATAGGGCAGAGGTGGGCAAACTGCGGGGCGATTGTGGCCGTTACGTTGTTCTGTGCGGCCGACAGAAGCCTGTAGCAATATAGAAAAAGTTAAACAAATTCATGTTCAAGGTGGATGTTTGTGTTTGATCTAGGCCGAATTCTGTTCATGTGTGGCCCCTTGATGTTCCATTTCTTACAAATGCAGCCCTCGCCCTGAAAAGTTTGAACATCACTGGTATAGAGTATTAGTATAGAACATTAGAATTAGAATAGAATAGTCATTGTTTATATACAATTGTAATTAGTATTAGCTAGTATCAAAATGGTGAAAGTACAGTATAGTTAGCATTATAGTTATTGCATGTTTCCTAAAATACAAGATATTCTATAAAAATCAACCCCTTTCAGCATCATCAATAATTAATATTTTGATATTACTTTTACAGTTACAGCATTAAATTTGATATTAATTTCACAGCTCCTTATTGCCCAAAATGACTCATATGTCATCACATAAACTTTGAAAGATTTCTACATTTTTTGTGTGTTTCACTTGTAAGTTGAAGCTGAATAAAGTAATTAAACTAATACTAAGGCTTAAATGCATCTAGGATTTTTGTTGTTGTTGAAATACATTTATTTTAATGATGATGGGAGAAAGGAAAGGTTTAAGTTACTGCAATTTGAACACATAAAAAAGAGAACATAACTACATTATTTAAATTGTTTATGAAAACATGCAATAAACAACTTCATGTTTCAAATTGGAAACATAATTTCTTTATGACAACAATTATATATTTTTTTAAAAACTATGAATATATATTGTGTGGTGTTGACTTTGTTACTATCAACTTTGAAACTCTTTTAATGTAATGATGTTATTGTACACACACATTTATACAGATATCAATATTTGAAAATCCTTGTCAAAACAAAGAGCACAAGAGTAGTACCTGAATATTTTACTGTAAATTCACGTTATTATCTGTCACATTTTGAAAAGAGGATGCCATTGTTAAGAGACATGACATTTAATTTTTTTGAAAATCACCACCATTGTAAATAATGCTACATATTAGAATTTTAAATAGTCTGGAAAAAAATCTTTAAATTCAAAACTTGGTTTTCAGCTTTATTGAAATTTTTTATTTTTTTTACATTGGTGTTATATTTAAAAATTTACATATAATTAATTAATAATGCAATAGCATATCATTTTTATGACAAAATATTCTGATATAATACATTTATCTGTCTTTATTTTGAAAAGGTTCTACACATAACCCATAATTCCCATTCTTCTCATTACTTATTGTATTTGATATGATTCTGTCATTTCCATTCCTTTCAGGGCTAAAACTTCAGTGTTTAACCTGGAAGCCGTTCTAGTCCTAGACTACTATATACAGCACAAAATTCTATGATTTTAACAGAATCATTTGTCATTAAACCAAAAAGCCTTTTAGCGCCAGTATAATAAGGTTTAAAAAAAATAACAATTAAAGTGTGGTAAACAGCAAAATCTATGGTTGATGAGGAGTTTCACTCTTATTAAAAAGCACAAACCAATTATTTAAACCCAGTAGACTAAGTCTTTGTATAATGTTATATTATCAAAAATGAAAAACAAAAAGTTTTAACCCAAAGTAAAGTATCTTATTCATATTCATTTATGCTGTTTCAGTGGAATTTATTACATGTTTTTTTTTAAATCAGTGTTTAAAAATTTTCAAGACAAATAAATTTTGGTAAAATGGCCTAAAATGTCCCCTAATCTATATACTAGATATTCTGACAAATTATTTTATGTGATAGGATTATGAGCTGATTATACAATCTTCGGATTTTAATCAGCAAACAGGTTTTAAAATGGGCATCTAAGGTAGACATTATTACCATCATTGTAATCAATGGTGAATGGACCATTGCTCTGTGTGACAATGTTATTAATGATTAAATAAATAAGACATATGTATATATTACATGTATTTTTATTCTCAGGACAAAACAGAATATTATCAGGGAATGTTTTTGATTGAAGTGAAAAAGTGAGTTCCACCTACCAATGTCAGGGAATATCTTTGCTGGTAAGCATGGTGCTAAACCCAGACGTCACTCAGCTGACTCTGGAGATGCACGTGAAGGTGTTCTGGAACTGGCCAACCTAATGACAAATCCAGTAGTTCATCCCAGAGATTTACCTATAATAAATCGTGGGAAACCCAAAGATAGTATTGGAGCACTCAATATTTCTTTGCATCAGGTAAATATTTCTTAAATAAAAAATTTAATCTTCAAAATGTATCAGTGAAGCATTTTGTGCAGTTAAGAGACAATTTTTTAAAAAAAAGGGAACAAAAAAAAGAATACTGCTGATAAAGCTTAACAATTTAAACAAAGCTTAAATCATGACAATTTGAATAAACAATGAAGTAAAATGAGTTATAGTAATTTAATTTTGTTTTCTATATATAAAAATTTATAAATACATTCTGATAGTAGTTTTTAATGGTTTGATCAATAGTAATATAAATATGTAATTAATTTGATTAGTTCATTAATAAAATTCTTACTTACATGTGATTAAAGACATATGTTAAGATTTGTGCTTTTAAAAACAAATACAGATTTTGAAGCAAAAAATCTTATTTTGAATCTAGTGTGCCAGAGATGGGGATGAGACAAACATGTGGATTCTTCTTAAGAGCTTAGGTTCTAATGTGAGGAAGAAGATAAACCAGTATGACGAGGACAGTTTAACACCCCTCCATTATGCAGCTCGCTATAATCACTTGAGTGTGGTCAAACTTCTGGTGGAAGCTGGGGCAGGTCATTAAGCTTTTAATACTTTTTTTAAATGACAAAAAATCACATTGTGTTTAATACCCAGTGAAACGTGAAGCACGTTACCAAGGTCACGTAATATATATTTTTATGCCTGGAAATTTGTTTGAACACACAGATTTATTTAAAACAACTTGATGCATACATAAAAATTTAAACATTGAACATTAACAGAAAAAAATTAACATTATTTATACATCATCTAATAGTTCACTTGAAAACTATTTTGGGTATTTAATTTGTATAGAATGTATAACAGAACTTGATAATGAAGACATACTTTGCTCACCTGTTATATTCTTACCTAATCTTTAATTTTTTCTCAAATAAAGAGCTAGCTGAATTTTTAATAAAAAAACTGTTAGGAGACGTAAGAACATGCAACATAAATTGTGACTATTTTCAATAGATGTTCACGCTGCTGGAGAAGATAAAATCACACCATTGCACCATGCTGCCCGATACAGACGAGAACGAATCACAAGGAGGAAACCAGGACTTTCAGTTCAAGCAGGAAGTGTATGTTTATAATTATCATCAGAAATTGTTATTTGACTCAAGCAATTTAACTATAAAAATCCATTTTATTTCCAAAAACCTATTTATTTAAAATATAAAGTAATTTTTTAAAAGTAATTTTTTTATTTTAATTAGATATCTTCAAAGATATCTACAAAAAATTCTTTAAAATAAATTTGTGTAATTTGACGAAAAATTTTAAAAATTCAAATTTTGAGGATTCCATTTAATATTTTAGTTTTTAAATGAAAACCTAAATTTTTATTTGTCAGCTTTGATGGCAAAGTTTTCTTGTTTATAATTTTATTATTCTAAAATTAATAAAAAATATCCGGTATTTTAAAATTTTGCTACTACGATTAAAGCTAATTATTATTTTTTAAATGTTGCTCAGATGCTTTGCATGGCATTTGTGCTTTTACTTGTGTTTTGCTTTTAAAAATGTAAAAATATATGATTTATTGCTTAACCATCTATTATTTAGTGTGTTTAAAAAGAAATACATTTTCCACCTTTGAGAAATCTGATGATAAATTCATTCATCTTGGTGGATAAAAAGTGTTGCTGTCATATAGTGCAAATGACATTTCTATAAGTCTTGCTGGGGAATGATTTCTCTATATAAGTAACTACGTACCATGATTGACATGGATTCAACCATTAATAATTTCATTACTATTACTAAAGGTGCCTTCAACTCCAGACTTTGATTTTCTTCGGGATGAAGAGGATGAGAAAGATATAGCTGCTAATCGAGTGAGAAAAAACAAGAAAATAATGAAATTTCACAATATGAAAGCAGCTGAAAGTGAAACAATGCTACAGGTTTCTTTTCTTTTTTTTTATTATTTAATTTGATAAATTTAGATTAGCTTTAGTTTGTAGTAGCTGTAAGACACAGATTAATTAGAGAATGTCAAACTTTAAGATTTATAAGTTGATCAATAGCAACTTTTTGTAACTTGTATGTTGTTGCTAAGAGTGTTGGAATTTTATTTTTACATATGTTATTATAATGTTAAGCGTTCTAACTCCCGTTGTTGTTTGTCACCTGAGCTTAATGCTCATTGGAAATCTAATTCTTAAGAAAAAAATTTTTTTTTCAATTCCTATAAATAATTTTTTTCTGCTATTACTTTTACAAATTATATCTTTGTATATTAAAGAAAATAACTGTAAAATTAATGCTTAATTTTAAATGAATAAGAAAGATGACCCTTAAAAGTGTATAGAAATTTAGCTGTAAAATATAAATAAAGCATGTTGGTTTTTATATACATATTTACCTCTCTTCTCAATCCACTTCTTCAATTTTTCATTTCAGTCTAACGTTAACTTATCATTTTATCCTCACTTGGAACACGATCCATCATTTTTTGTTCTTTGGCATTATCGGCTATCTGTCTTCTGTATGTGCCTCAATGTTAAAATTAACAGAACTTTAATCACGCTGGCAGATATTGACTTATTTCTGCATTAAATTTTTAATTTGTCTATTGCAATGCTTTGATGGTACAAGACCCATGATGTAGACATTTTCACCATGGTAAAATAAAAAATGATTATAAAATGATGTTATTTTTATAAATGGAAGCTTACACATTATTTGATGTAGCATTCAAAAGACATTTCCTTCTGAATTCCATTGAAATTTCAAATAGCCATTTTAGCTATGGTACAGTTCATATTAGTGTGAAAAAAATAGCAAAAAGAGAAAATAAGTATTTTACAACTAACAGCTGGTACAGCCATTAATAATGGTTTGGAAAATTGCTACTTGTACATTGTAGTCACAAAAAATAGAGTTTTTTTCTGCCAGAACTATTAATGAAAATACTTTTAAAAAATGTATTTAATGGTTAACTATTGGGAAGATAGGTCATGGCCTTGGTCACCATTTTATAGAAAATTTGCACAATGTCAATTAACACTCCCTTTGGCCTATTTCTAATAACTTCAACGGTATTAACAAATGGAATATTCAACATATATGTAAATATTTTTCAGATAGGATCTAATATGGAAATAAATTAATGAAACAATTTGGTAGGTTGATTCCATATGGTTTGAACCAGATACACAATTTTATGTAGTGTTCCTTTCCAGTTTTGTTATTTAAATTACAATTTCTTACACATATCTGTTCTTTTTAGCTTTTTTTTTGTTAATGACTTGTGCCAATTCTTTTTCTTTTCTCCACTTTATTACGTTCTATAGGTAGGGTAGATATTAAGGTTGTTAACCGGTCCTCAGATCAGGACCGGTCCCGTTTAATCAGGACAGGTCCCATTTAATCAGGACCGGTTAACCGCAACTTCAGTAAGCCCGTATTAGCTTATTACCTGGAGTTCATTTTTGTTGTGTTACGGTTAAGATGCAGGGCAGCATATGAGACTAACGCGAGCGACGGTGACTTCAAATCGCTTTCTCCATATTCTGGTATATAAATACAGTAATATATGCGCCATCACTATTAGTTTAGTTCGCCAACGGCAAAGGAATGATTTTTTAAATTTTAATTTGCTTAATTGTCAAGGCACTGTACGAGAGCTAACACACAGTGCGCATTTGATGTGAACAACGGTCAAGGCCGCGACTGTTATGAGAATCATTTGATAGACGTAGCAAAAATACCGGGCGATTAATCAGTCCTCAAATTTTAGTTCAGTCATTTAGTGACAGTTTTCCTGCAAGTCAAAAGCATTTGACGTAAGATTACCACATTAATATTAAAACTGATATTTCAAAACTATAAAAAAATGTAATTGTTATGCTTTGGAAGGGGAGTAGCTCAAACCCTATTGGAACAGGGAAAATCGGGGGGGGGAATGTTGTGTGCGGCGCAAAATTCAATAATTCTTGCAAGTTGATGATTAAAAATTAGGGCTGCGGAAATTAACGATTAATTTCTCGATTAATCTTTAAATTTTTTTATCTATTAAAATTATTTTTATCAATTAAAATTCGATTAAAATTAAAGAAAATATTTATAATATTTTATAATTTTTTTATTAATTATTAATTAATAATATTATAATTTATTTTATTACTTTATGTGGACTGGCAGACGTTAACTAAAAAATGGCTGACAGCATCAACGCAGTTAAATTTAAACATATAGCTGGAAAGTTGAGCAAAAATTTTGTTTTTAAGCTAACTGCGGATGGCAAAGTCAAATATGGTGAAAAAGTTTACTGTGTTCACTGCCATAAACAATTCTCTTTTAAAGGATCAAATACATCGCTGATGTACCCCCTTCAGCATAAACATCCCATCAAGTATCAACACATTGTCAAAAAATTTAGTTCATAATATTCTTAATTTTCAATGTCCGTGAGAAATGTTCAGTTTAATGACGTCATAAATTTCTTTTTTTGGCTTTAATCGAAATTATTGATTAATTAATCGATAATTTTTTTAAAGTTAACGATTAAATTTAAATTAATCGATAACAGCCCTATTGAAAAGTAATATGGTATTTAAATACATTCCATTTTATCATCACTGTTTACTCTGTAAGCTTTATAATTTTATTATTATTATTTTTTAATTCGCGAATTGACCATCTTCACAAACAAGGGAGGTAAACACGATGTCCTAACCGACGAACGGTTAACAGGTCCTAAAAAACTAGCGGTCTTAACAACCTTAGTAGATATATTGTGTAAATTTAATTTAAACCATTATTGCTGTATTAATGAAGGCATTCATAAAAACGTCAACATATGTAGTATAAATTTGGAGCTTTAAATTATTGTTTTATTTACACAACTTGTTTTTGTATCTAAAACTGAATAGCTTTTGCAATAAAGTAGGAATAATTCTAGAATGTTTTAAATCGTTTTCTGATTTAATTATAATTACAAAGATATATACTTAAACTATTGATGGTGCAGCTCCTATCATGTCCCACAATTGTAGATCACATCCCTATAATTTTGGTAAAAATTTGAATTGTTGAAATCCGTAAGCTATGTCAGTATACTTTAAAGAAATTCCAAATAGTTTCCCCAGTTGCAAATGTTTATTGTTCTTAGTGGACTATTTTGTTCCTTTCCCCTTTGAAATTTATTCTCCTGCACAGATTCATTGAAGGTGAAAGCAGGTTAGTTTTTCCATTTATGTTTGCCTGTCCTTGAAATAATTTGTTTTTCTTGTTTTTTAATAATGTAAATGTAATAATTTTCTTTGGCATTTGATATACTCTGTAGAATACAGGGCCTTTCATTTATAGAATGTGCTAATTATAAGGCTTGCTGGACATTTTGAGCCACACACTTATTTAACCCTTTTCAAGTTCATCATTGCGACAGCTAATGTATCATTTCTGAAATTAGATGAATGGAATAAAAACTTATATCTTTTGCAATATGACAGTTCATTAAATTTATGAGAGAATTATTTTAGGAAACAAATCCTTTTACTTTAATCCTAGAGCTCAAATGTATTTTAGCTGACACACACTTGCGTCTACTCCCTTCCCAGCTTTTGTTTTCCTTGTTTTTGTTCTATTTGGTTTACAGAGTTTTAATTTCAATAAATTTTTCTCAACAATGCCATATTTCTAGAATTATTTTTCAGTTCTAGTATGTGTTCATCTATTTTAAAAAATCAGTTTGCTTTTCAAATGAAGAAAATAATATAATTTTGTATTTAGTAAAATATAAAATATCGTCTACTTTTAAAGGATATCTATTACTAAATTGACAATTAATTAGTTTGCATTTTTTTATATTCCTTCCTCTATACATTTAGTATTGAAATACTCTTCATCTATTATCCTTGCCCTGTGTCTTCTTTCTTTGCTTATGTTTTGATTTCCTATAATTCTACACTTAAGTTATTTCATCATTTGCTAGTTATTTTGTTTTTTGAATGTGATAAAGTTCCTAAATGAGCATTTATACAATTATTATGAATTGAACAAAATTCTAATTTAAAAAATTGCTCTTAGCTGTTATTAGTTACATAAGTCAAGGGTCCCCAAACATTTTTTTTTGGCAACATCAACTGATTTTAGGTAAAACAATTGTTCCATGACTTGTGGTGAGTTGTTTTGGGTTTGTTTTAGTGTAATAGTTGTGCTCAGTGTTGTGCAGTTGCATATCAGCTGTATCTTATTTGGTTGGAAACATTTGCTCAATGAAAACTTTTTTGTGGTGATATTTTAATAATTCTTTTATCAGTCTTTATATCTTCTATCAGCCACTCAAACAAACTCCTCGATACCACAAAAATCCATTTTAAGCTTATAATGTAACCACTCACTGTTGTAGAAACATGTGCGTTATAAATGCTAGAGTTGCTCTCTTATATCATTTCTTAAAATATTTTTAAAATGTGCTAATTTTTTTAAAATGAATAAATGTTGTTTTTCTGTAGAATTTATTAAAAAATTATACAGTTTTTCAATATTTTTAATTACAGCATTATTATATATTTGTTGATGTTGTTGTATTACTGTATCAGTAAATGCCATCATTTACAATATATTTTTTGTGGAAAGTTACCCTTCATCTATATATAAAAATATTTTTAAAAAAAGCAAACAACTTTCTTGTCCCTAGAATATTGGATTGAATGGTGGACCATCCTCTGATCAATTGGACAGGGACCCAGACGGCAGTATTGTCTCTTACTTGGTTAACAAGGGAGCTAACATAAATGCTACTGACGTCTATGGGCAGACACCTCTGCATTTTGCAGCCATGAGAGGCAACGAAGTGGCTTGCAGCAATCTCTTGTTCTTCAAGAATAAAATTAAGATTGAGGTGAGAAAACTAGACTTATTCAGTTTTATTTTAACAGAAAAAAAATCACATTAATATTTAACTAATTTTGCAAGGCTAAAAAAGCACAAAACAAACAGCATTGAGGAAATTCTAACTTAGGCAAATTTAAATTTTTATTAACATGCCATTTTCATTATATACATTTTAAATTTGCAATAATATTTCTACTTTAAATAAAACTTCTGTGATAGTTTAATCATAAATTTACCCTTTACTTTTAATTAATGGGTTTTAGCTACATGTGCTTAGCTTGTTTGTGCTGTTTTCATTTCAGAACCTGTTTTTAGTAAATTTTCTGTTGGAAAATTATTTCCTTAAGCTCTTTCATCATTTTCATAAACATTTTCTTTTGTTGAACTAAGGTATATAAAAGACGGCTCTTTTGAACTAAAGTTTTATGAAAAGAGAGAAGAGATATTTTTATTTCATGATTTGTTTGAAATTGACATATTGCCTCCATTTTAATGGATATTATTCTGTGAAAATAAAAAAAAATAGAGTTTGGATTTCAAATTGTAGAACATGCTGTTTTTTCATTTATAAGAATTTACTGCTTAAATCCACTGTAACCTCCCCTGATCAAATGTCACAATGAATAATTTCCTCTTCATTTCCTCAAGGCAAATGACAACCAGGGCTACACCCCACTTCACACGGCAGCCATTCACAATCATGTGGAGATTGCTCGCATGCTCATAGAGGCAGGGGCCAGCTTGATGTGCAGAGACAAGGAGCTCTGTACCCCACTACATCATGCAGCTTCAGAGGGAAACTTGGCTCTTGTACAGCTCTTGCTTGATGCTGGAGCCAACTCTCAGGAAGGTTGGATTACATTGACTGAGGTAAGAATAGGACAGTTGCATTGTTCAGTTTATGAATAATTTAAAAATTCACTTATTTTTAAATATTACTAGTTTTATTTGATTCCCTTGTTTTGTTATGTGGAAGCAAAATATATTTATTTAACATAGAATTGTTTTTAATTTTTATTTTCCTCTATTGATCTTTCTCTTTGGTGATTAAAAAGTAATAGTTTTAAATTATGTTACAGATGGTCAGTGCAACTGAAATAGAAATGAGCTCACCGTTACACTTGGCTGTGGACAATGGTCATTATGAAGTTGTTAAGCTACTTTTGGAAAAAAGTGAGTACCTGACCTTGTATATTACTTTGGAAACAGTCATTGCTGAAGTTTTTTGTTTTGATGTTACAAAATAGTTCATGAGGTTGCATTTTATCATTGCATACTTAGTTTTTTTTAGCTTATCCCACTTCATGTCTTACCGAAGGTCGTTGACATTTTCTCTCTCCCAGGTGCTGATGTCAACAAACCCAGAAAGCATTTCATGTACCCACTACACTTAGCAGCCCAGTCCGGAGATGTTCGTATTGCTACACTGCTGATAGAAAACCATGCACGCATTGATGCTCTCAACGATGACCAGGCAACAGCCCTCCATAGAGCTGCAGCACTCAACCACGTTCAAGTCGTGGAGTTTCTTGTAGAAAGGTATTTGTAATTTATAGAGGCATTAATATTTTTAAGCCAAATATTAAAATTGAACTTTCAAAATTATCAGAGCTACTCTTCTTTTTGTATTAGAGAAATATCATTAGGAAATACACAGATATACGACAAAATTATTTAACAATTTTTATTATTATATTTCAATACATGGATTTCTTTTTGGAAGTTATTTTCTAATGACCAGTTTATTTTTTTTATAAATATCCTGTGCACACTGTGTCATCTGTGCATTTTTAAAAAAAACCCATTAACTTAGGATCATGTTATTTCTACTTTTCTTGCATCAACTTTCTCCTTTTTAATTGAATGCATGGGAAATCTTAAATAAACTCTTCTCCCCCCAGAGGTGCAAGAATCAATAAAAGAGATAGTGATAATTACACACCACTGCTTCTTGCTGCCTGCTCTGGTAACTTAGAGACAGTTGAACTGTTGCTGAGGAAAGGAGCAGACTACACTGCTGTGGACAAGTATGACAAAACTGCCATTTTCTTAGCTGCTGAGAAAAATCACCTTAATGTACTCAATGTAAGTTATCAAAAGTTTTCAAATTTTACTTTTGGCATGGTAAGGAAAGCTTAAAAGAATGATTAATTTATTGATTTTTGTAGCCTTCCAAAACATCCAGTTGGCAAACTTTAAATTCTGACCAAATCAAATAATGAAAGAAATAAGCAGAGCCGTCTTAACGCATAGGCCCGTTGGGCATTTGCCCGGGGGCCCACGAGCATAGGGGCCTCAGGGGAATATGTTTATTTATATGATTTGTATATCTGTTCTTGGTGGGGGGCCTCACTCTTCCTTTGCCCAGGGGCCCAACATTATTTCTTTGCCCGGGGGCCCAAAATGGTGTAAAGACGGCTCTGGAAATAAGTTGGGAATAACTTACTTCCAAGCTAGAAGTTTGAACAGGGGAGAAAACTCTTAGCTCCACCATTTAAAGATGTACGAAAAAGCAAAAAAATGTTGAGTTCTCTGGGACATCTTGGTTTTGAAATATGGCACAATACAATACACAGAAAATTATTTTGTAAAATCAGAAGAAAAAAAAGCAATGCAGAAGATTTTCTAAAAAATAATTGGCTACAAAGATTCTTAGAGAAAAAAAGTAGATATAAAAATAGTGCTGCTAAATAACACTTTTTTCATTAAAAAAAAATTAAGCAGCAACTATATTGTGTAATTAATAATTTAGGCTTAGCCTACTCACATTAAAAAACTTTTCAAGTGTAGTGTAATGTTTGCTTTCTAAAAAAATCTTTTAGTCATTATTTAGTCTCAGTTTAAATAATTTTGTTAAAAACTAATTTTTTTAAGGTCACTACACTCTCCCAATAAATCCTCAGGTTCTTCTGGCAGATCCTAGGGTCAAGAGACTGGTCAATGACAGTGACTGCTACGACAATGATCCTTTACACATAGCAGCACAGAAAGGCTACCTGGAAGTTGTGCAGGTGGGTAGACAGTTAAAACACCTCAACTTGCTTAAAGTAAAGGAAAAGGCGATAAAGATATAACAAAACCAATATTTGATGCATTTGATACATTAAAATTTTGCACCCTTTATGTGAAAAATGAATTTTTTTAAAAATTGTCAATCGGTATATGGTGCATGTTAGATCTAAAGCCTTGCTGAGAAAAATTAGCTGCATTGTGAATGAATTGCTCATAAACTTCATTTATTCTTTGCAAATATTTTAAAAAACCATCAACAAGCAAAGCAGTATTTTTGTTGTTGAGTTTACTCCCCTTCCAGTTATATTCATCTTGAAATAATATGTCTAGGACTGCGTCTAAGAAAAATGTATTTAATTATTAATACTATTTTAATTGTAGTTTTTGTATGTCCAATCAGTGTTTACTAAAACATGGTGCCGACCTTGATGGTAAAAATGAAGAGGAGCATACACCACTTCACTGTGCCGCTAAGTATGGCAGGACAAAGTGAGTCAACTTTATTAATAATTACCTCAACGTAAACTCTACTTATGTTGTTGTTTTTGTTGTTTTTTTGTGTTTTTTTACAAAATCTTAATCTTGGCAATGCTATAATTTCTTTGGAACATAGCATAGATAAGTAATATTTACCGTGGTCACATATCGTATTTGAATTCATTTATGCTAACTAAAAATTTTGCGAAAGGATTAATATTGCACTTTGTTTTTTTGCATCATCATTTTTAAATTTTAGATTTAAGAAATACCAAATTTTTTCAAGTAATAAAAGACATTAAAAAAATTGTACTAAAAGTCCTGAAATGTAGAAATACTATGAATGCGAGAGAATTCTGTTGTTTCTGAGCATAAAAAGAGATGAAATGCTGTGCTAGAGTTGTTTGTTTTTTTAAAGAGATCATTCTTTAAACTCACAACAGTAATGTTAACTGAAAAAATGTAAAATTTCTGATAACACTTTTATCCTTTCTTCCCCACAGTATTGTAAGGGAACTGATCAAGCATGACAAGACCATAGTCAACGATGAAGATGAAAACTCCAACACTGCCTTACATGTAGCAGCGCGTTACGGCCACCACAAGGTGGCTAAAGTCTTGTTGAGTCTAGGGGCTGATGTTTCTTCTAGGTAATATTAGTTGTTAAATATATTGATATCCTGCGGAACATTAATGATTTCTTTGTGCACTAGTACAATGCTTTGACTGATACCCTGTAATAACGTAGCTCGTTAAATTTTTTTTAAAACCTGTCTGCTGCTAAGGTGTCATTTTACTTCAATTTGGTTACAAACGGCAAGATTCCAAATTTCATCAAATTAAAATTTTAGTCTTGGATCAATTAGAAAAGGACCCCAAAAATGTTTTCCCCACTCTTTGACTATAATGCAATGAACAAAACTTAGAACCTCTACTGGAATATTAGAATTATGTGTGTTGCTTCAAAGTTAGTCTCAGGTTTATTTTAAAGATAATTTTAATATTTCTATTTTTCTAAATAATTTAAATTGTCGTTTGAGAAATAATAAAATAAAGGGGTTGGCTACTCATAAAGGAATGTGAACGCTCTTAAATGATTAAATATTTAAAATCTCAAAAAGCTTGAGAACATGAAAATATCACGATAAAGAGAATAAATTCTTCTTTCTAATAAGTTATAGTTTATAACATAATTCACTAGGATTCCACCAAGATTGAACCTGTACAATAAGTGCAAGTAGACAGATCTCTTATGGTCCCTAACTAAGCTTAGGCTATAAGTCAAAAAAAAAGAGAAGCAGTTCACATGTTGTTGTTACTTGGCTTCTGGCCATGTTCTTTGACTGTGTTGTGCTCTTTAGTTTTAGAGTAAGGGATAAAGACAATTGTCAAGGAATGTTAAAAATATTAAAGTAAAATGTTGAGATGTATTAAAGATATTGAGTTGTACCATTTACTGTCTTAATTTAACGATTTATTAATCATGTCCTATATTAAGATTCAACCGAGTGCTTTGTTAAAGCATGGAGTCGTGTCTTTTGTAATTTAAAATAGGTCAATCTTCAATCGCCACTACAGTTTTAATGAATAGAACCGCATAAACTAAATACTCATTGATATAATTTTTATTATTGAAATAAAAAATTTAATTTTAGAAACTATAATCGCTGGACACCACTTGATTTAGCTGCATACAAAGGTTGGACAAAAACTTGCCATGTTCTTTTGAAAGAAGGAGCCTCAGTGGATCTCACAGACAAAAACAAGGTTACTAAATAGAGTTAATTTTTAATTTTTACCATTTATAAAGATTTTGAAATCTGCTCTTAATCTATGACAAGTCATTTGAAAATTATTGAAAATGTCACCTCAGCTTGATTAATAGAAGTTTTATAGTTTCAAAATTAATTTCCTGTTTAAATTATATTAATTAAATTTAATAATCTATAATTATTATTATAATTTAAAACAATTTTAATGGTATTATGTCTACAACCATTCATATGAAAATTAGGGGTGCTGGAAAAAGAACATTTAGTTCTTATATTTTTTAATATATTTTCATATTTTTTATTGCATTTTGATCAAATGTATGTATTACAATCCCTTCTATTTCAGACAACCCCATTACACCTGGCATCAAGTTCTGGCCACTCACGTGTAGTGGAGCTGTTGCTGGAGTGGGGAGCTAATGTCAAACTTAAGGATGGTCAAGGCAGGAACTGTCTGGACAGGGCTGTTGAGAATAATCAAATGTGAGCCATTATTTAACACTTAAGACATGTTCACTGAATATATTTTAAAAGCTATTTGTGTGTGCATAACAAATTCTGATCTAACATTACTAAACTGATACAAAAAATGTATTTAAAAGCATACCTATATTGAAAATATAATTACAGTTATATTTTTTTGGTGTTTTTTTTTAAATTCTTAATTAATCCATTCATGATGCTGCTGAGATTTACTTGTCCAAGAGAAACATACATTAAAAAGTTCTATGTTAATTTAATGAAAAAAATATGTTTATTTATTGCTTAGCAGGAAATGACCTGAGCAAACAACGTGTACAAATATTTATCTTTTTTGCTTATGACACATCTAAATAATCATGGAATGTTTAGGATTTTTTTTAATGATGAAACTTGAACTTCACCAGACTGGTGGCTAAAGCAATCATCAATTCTCCCTATTGGAAAGAGGCCCTTAGAAATGCCACCATGGATCCTATGACTGGACACATTGAGACACCCATGAGAAAACTCATTAAACACATGCCAGGTCAGTTGTCACAACCAGGTCACACAGGTCAGTTGTCACAACCAAGTCACACAGGTCAGTTATCACAACCAGGTCACACAGGTCAGTTGTCACAACCAAGTCACACAGGTCAGTTATCACAACCAGGTCACACAGGTCAGTTGTCACAACCAGGTCACACAGGTTAGTTATCACAACCAGGTCACACTCTAACACATGACATAGGTTTGATTCAAATACTAGCATTAAAAATTATCATTTAAAAAATATTTTATTAGGACAAAGACAACAAGAAATTGACTCACATCTTAATGATGTTTAAAAGCTGATTTGAGTATATGAAAAGAATGTTTTGTAATACAAATTTAGTATAAGAAAATGTATTTCAATAACAGAAGTAGCCCAGCGAGCTTTTGACAAATGTCTCAACTATGGCCATGAGAAAAACCCTGATAGATCGGAGTATGAGATCACGTTTGACTATGAATTTCTGGATGATGTCTACGCCACGTGGATAGCAGAAGCTCTTACCGGAAAGACTGGAAGTGCTGGAGATGCAACACCTCCTTCAGGTTATTTTATAATCATAATAATAATAATTTGATCGTTTATATAGCGCAGTACCCCAGCCAGCAGATTGGCTCACAGCGCTTCACATAAAAATAGTAACACACATATAATTCAATGAAAACATTCATATTCTTCATATTCTAACTACAATAGTTTTTAACATGCATCATTCCATAAAAAGAGAAATTTATTGATAAGTAAACAGTGGCTGCATCCAGGTTTAGTGCCAGATGGGAACAGATAAAAAAAAACCACTCCTCTATAAAAGAAAAAAATAGCTACCCACTTCCCATGCCACTGTTTGTAAAAACCTAACATTAATTTCTAATGGGAGAGTGAGTGGTTTTGTAGGCAATAGTAATAGTAAATTAAAATAAATCAGTTTTAAAAAAACATTAATTTGTATTAGATGTCATTTCAAAGCTAAAAATTTTGGCTTTGGGTGTAAAAGTGTTTTTTTTTAATGAATAAAAAGTCTTCATTCCAAAATAAGATTGAATATAAAATCTATAATGGCCACAGCTTAACTTCTTCTAACCAATTCCATGTCTTTCCCTTTTCTTATTTCCTGCAATCAATCTGCACCTCAGGAAGGTCTATAGTTTATTTTATCAGTATCATCATTTCCATTAGTGAACAATTAAACTAATAGCTAATGATCAAAATAATGTTTTAAAAAAATATATAGGCATTTATTGTTATAAATAAAAAAAATTTGTTTTGATTTTTGTTTTCAGGAAGCACATACGGCAGAGATGATGATGATGCAGCTCCTCCCCATGCCCAACCCTACTCAACGGATGCCAATGTCTTGAAGAAAAATCATCCTCTCTACATCATGGTATATCTACAACTGTATTTTGATTATATAATCTAATATGGATAGCATTCATTTTTATTACTTGAATTTATTTTTTAAAAATCTCTATTTTAAAATTAATTTTCTGTTTAAAAAAATTAATAAATTACTTTTTTTGAGACAACGTAGAAAGGCTTGTCAATTATAAATTTTTTCTGGTTCATGTTAATTTAAGAATTTTTTTTAATGATGTTTTAAAGCTGTCCAAAATGTTTACTTCTGAATCTGTTAGTGCTCTCTTCAGTCATGGGTGCATGTGGTGTGCTCTCTTCAGTCATGGGTGCATGTGGTTTAATTGAAGTTTAACAATAAGGTTATGTATTTTTTTTTAAAAATTAAAATTACTACGTGTTTGTAACTTAAAGGTTATTGATTGGTGTCATCAATATTTTGAGAATCTTTCCTAAGAATTCATTTTATTTATTCACAGATTCTCTCTGAGAGAGAAAGTTTGCTGGCTCACCCACTTGTCACATCACTTCTACAATACAAGTGGAATACGTTTGGAAGCTTCTTCTATTACCTTTCATTCTTCATTTACTGCATCTTCTTACTCTTCCTCACTGGCTACATGATCAGCAGTAATCCACCTTTTCTCTTGTAAGTAACCATGTTTGATATTTGCAAAAAGCTCCACCAAAAGATCCAACTAGACAGCATAATGAAATAGTATTTTTTGTGAACATTTTATATTTAAACTTAAAATGAATGATAGCTATTTCTTTCTTATGATCTCTTCGAAATCCTACTTTTTAATTATTAAAAACTTACATGTCCTTATATTTATTCTTTATTAATTTGGATTGAAAATATAATAAATGTTACACAAGAAAATATTTTTAAAGAAAATAATTATCATCTGAATAAAACATAACATCATTGTTTAAAGGTTGCTTAAACTATTGTCAATTTCTTAGTTTTTCCTTGATTTTTATTATTATTTTTAAAAAATATAACCAGATTTTTAAACATGTAATATTTCAACAGTAATGAAACAGACAGCATGGACATTAGAAATAACAATTGCACTCACCTGTCTCGTGAATACCACCAGCCACTCTTTGCTCGAATTGGTACATATGTCATCATAGTCCTAGCTGCATTCAATATGCTCAAAGAGGTAATTACTTGCAGTATTCATGTCTATCACAGAAGGCATTTTAAAAAAAAAGTTCAAGTCCACAAACTGTTAAAATGTTATAAAACTAATGATCATCTCATTTGTCAGTGCAACATTTGGAGGCCTTCTTAACTTCAGTAGCACCTGCTGGTTTAGAAAGTCACCTTTCTAATATCTCACAAGCTAAACATTCTTAAATTTATTTTAAACTTTTTTATAATGTGAAAATCAAAAGAGAAATTTGGATGCTACATGCCATCCTCTTCATCATGTATAATCAGCTAAGTCAGGGTGTATTCTGTCCCTAAAATATGGTACAACTAAATATATTTTATATAAACAGATTGCTCCCCCCTTAGTTACCAAGTACAGGGAGTCCTCGGGTTACGCCGGTCCCGACTTACGCTGTTTTGTGGTTACGAACTCGCCCCCATAAAAATATAAAAAAATAATATTACGTGTCATTCCGTCTTTTAAAAAAAATTAATATTTACTAGTAAGGAATTGTTTTCTATTTTGTAAATACTTCGTATGTCACTAACTGTTTATTTTTATAGCACTGTACGTACTGTACTTTACAGTATATTTTGTACATTTTCTTTATGTTCGGACTTACACTGAAATTCGGGTTACAGGGCTTCTTAAGAATGGATCAACGTCGTAACTCGAGGACCCACAGGGGTAAATTACCCCATTTGGAGTAAAAAGAGAATTCTTGGGGGTAATGCAGACACATTTGGGAAATATAAAATCCACTAGATATATTAAAAATATTTCATGTGTACGTGTATGCTTGGAACATATGCCCATTATTGAACCAGTTCCTTCCAGAAAATGCATTTTTAAATTTGATAACTATGTTCATTTCTTATCTACATACTACGCTAAGACCTAACTCCTCTCCACTTTCATTTATATTTACACTTAAGCCACATGACTAAACTGTATCAAATATTCTCTCTGTGGCTTTTAAAATTAATGCCTTAAAAACTGAGCTAAGGTGCGTATGCCTGTTAATATCAAGCCAATTTAATAGTATAGTATTTCATTCAATGTGCACATCACGTGGTACTATTTTTAAATACATACGTTTTTAAACAATTGAAGAGGAAAAATTGTTTTGTGCTCCTCTCGAATTGTGATGTCAAGTATTTGATGTATTCAATAAAGTTAATGAATTCTTTGATAAGAATAATTTAAAATGGGCACATTTATCATTATATCTAGAATGGACAGGGCCGTTACACCAGAAACCATTAGAACAATTATATTAAATTTAAAATATTCATAATAGTGTTAGTGTTAAATACATTTCCCCTAAAAAATGGATATTCCATGTCGTTTTGACTTAAAATATCAACACATAATCCTATTCAGGTCATTTTTAGACACTTGTCATGCTTCTAAAACTCACCAGTTGTGTTTTTGCTTACGATGCTCCCCCAAACCCCCTAGTCATGTGGGCAGGACCTTGAGCTTTTGGGGGTAACGCACACATAAACTTTTATATTTTGGGGTAATGGGCAAAAAAGTTCGCCGGCCCCTGCTTTATGGTATAAATTCCTAAATTTTAAACTTTATTTTTAAAAATATTTTAGCTTTTGGGCTTAACAATTTTAATTAGTGTAAGAAATATACACAAAAAAAGCAATGCTAATAATTTGCAAGCTTGACACTATTTGCTAATTAGGCCATTGTTGCCTTTAACAGAATTTTAGTTATAAAATTGTTTGTATAATGATGCTTGATTTGTTCATTTTTTAAAATTTAGCCATGTCAAGAGTTATTATTGCTGTGTAACTTGCAGGAGTTTACTCTCTTGGCATCTCTTTAAAAAAAATTGATTTTAATCTATCTCCTGTTTTCATCCCATCTGTTTACAGCTGTTGCAGATCTACCAATCCAAGTTGAATTACATTGGCCTAACTAACCTAATAGAGTGGGTGGTGTATCTGACAGCTGTGCTGCTGGTCATTAACTACAATGATTGTCAGAAGGAGACCGGTTACAGATTTGTGAGTTAATGGGTTTTTTAATTAATGGTCCAGCCTTTCTCAATTCTTCAAATATAAGCATGTTCATTTTTTAAAAATTACATTAAATTACACTTCCTTTCAATGATAACAATATAAATTAATTTCCCAATGATTTTGGTGGGAGAGATTCTGCACATTGATTTTATTTCTACTTTATATTTTTTGTTTACATTTGTGTCTAATCTATTGAAAAAATATTAGGTCTAATATTATACTTTCTGCCCCCAAGGAATGGCAGTGGAGCATGGGAGCCATCACACTCTTCCTGGCCTGGTTTGAGCTGGTGCTGCTGGTTCAGAAGTTCCCCAGATTTGGCATCTATGTGGTCATGTTCACAGATGTGCTGCACACCTTCAGCCAATTCTTTATAGTCTTCTTTCTGTTCATTATTGCTTTTGCCCTGTCATTCTTTACTCTACTACAGAAGCAAGTGAGTGTGTTATGATATAATACTGCATAATTTTCATTATCTTTGAAAATATATTTTTCATCCAAAGCTAATCCTTTTTTAAAGGGAGACAAATGGAAAATTTTTGACATTTTTAGTTTTGAGGAAAAATTAATGTTTTATTGAAACGTTTTAGACAATATTTGTTTTATATAAGAGTTTACATGATTTAAGCTAAAATATTGTCCATACAAAAGGCAAACTAGAAAGGTGAATTTTTGTTTGGAAAAACGTTCTTGCGATAACAATTAAATACATATATTAATTATATTTTAATTCTATGAAATGAAAAATCTTTGTGATGCATTTTTGTCTTTCTTAAGATTTTAAAATTGTATAATTACATGGATGCAAAAAGTAATCCAGTACCTTGTATTAGAATTATATTTTGATGTATTTGTGAAAATAATGAAAACTTATTCCCAATGTCCACTTCAGTTTCCCTTCAGCACTGTGACAAAGTCTCTCATTAAAACCTCTGTGATGCTGGTAGGAGAGTTTGAGTTTGACGACATCTTCAATGATCCCGTCACTCCCCTGATGTACCCTGAAGCTGCTTACGTTGTCTTCGTTGCCTTCCTCATCATCATGAGTATAATAATCATGAACCTCTTGGTATGAAAATGTTAAAAACCAATTTCAAGCTGAAAAATGTCTTTTAAGAAGTAGTAGATAAGTTCTTTCCAGAGAACTGAATTAAACATTTTTCAAACAATGTGGCATAAAAAAATATCCTAATACATTTCTTTCCCACTTATTTTCAATAGCATTTAATTGATTTAAATTATGTAGGCTGTGGGAAATAGCCCTAATTTCTCATTGCTACAGTTTACTTTAATATCAATTAAATTGGAAATCTCTGGAAACATCTGTCACAAAAAAACAACTATGTTTTCCCCATCTAACGCTACCTAATAAAGCCTTTATGTCATTGTTCTGACCTAAAGGTTGGTTTAGCTGTAGATGACATCAAAGCTGTACAAGAACAAGCTGCACTGAAAAGAATGGCCATGCGGGTTGAGCTGGCCCTTGATGTCGAGAGGATCATCCCTCATTTTATCAGGCGTAAGGTTTTCTCCCGCCGGAGGACCCTGCGGCCTAATATGATACACTCGAATCCATTTCGACGGGCTTTTACCAGTTCTTATCTGAGTCCTCAAGCCCTGCAGAAGGCCCTCAATCCAGAACTGGTAGGTTTCCTAACTTCTTTATATAATGATTTTCTTTGGTGTCTAAAGAATTTTTTAAATAAAGTTTTAGTTTTGTGTTTTTTTCAATTGAAAGATAATATTATACATATTCTAATTAAAAAAACAGAATGAGATAGAGAAAGTGAAGACGAACCAAGACAGGCTGTCGTCACAGATGAGAAAAGTCAAACAGTCTGTGAAAAGTATGAAGGAGCAGAGTCAGAAGCTGGAGTCCATGATGAAGGCCATCGTCAAAGCTCAGAAGATTGAGTGGCTTGAGGAGGATTATCAGCTGGAAGATGACTTTGAGTTGTCTGATGATGATGATGAGGGAATGCTGTAAAGATGTCATCCGGTCTTTACCTGTTCAAAGCCTGGCTGGGTAGTCAAGTATAAAGTGGTCTGAATTCTGACCAGAGAGGAAATGTTATAGAGACATTTGATCTAAATAAATTACTCATTTTTGTCCACTTTTGTTTATTAAAACTAGTCTCAATATTGATATATGTACAATTGTTAACTCTTGCAGCTCTAAGAAAAGTTTGAAAGGATAAGTTTATAGTTTCTGGGCATACCCAGTTATGTTGTAAACAAAGGGATTATAATGATCATTTTTTTTAAAATTTGATTCGCATTTATATATGCTTTTATATGTGTGTTTATATATGTACCATTTATAGTTTTTGAGCATTTGATGTTGATTTTTCTTACACATATTTTAAAACTGAGATTATGAATGCCGTACCACATTATTTCACCCACTTCGTTGTTATAATTTCCCTGCCAAAATTATTTATTTTTTTTATAAATTTTTTTTTCAAAGCTCTTTACACTCTACAACTTGATTTGTTAACATTTTAATGTATACACTCATTCTCTGTTAAATTCTGTACTAATGTAATATTTGATTCTTTTTTAACTGGTTACAAAAAAATTTGTATTTAAGCTATTGGCAATAGTGGCTCAAAATCACTGTAGCTTCTGCAGATCAAATAGATGATTCATCTAAAGATTGTATTTAAGCTATTGGCAATACTGGCTTAAAATCACTGTAGCTTCTGCAGATCAAACAGATAATTCATCTAAAGATTCAAGCACAAAGTTTAAAATGTTTAGCATTTACTTTTAATTAAGAGCATTCCATTCCACTAATTCATTTTTTTTTCAAGTCTGGATTTGTATAGAACATGTTATAATTCAGGAGACTTGAGAAAATGTTTTTCTCTCACAATTGGCAAACATTCTTTTTGATGTTTGCTGAGAACTTTGGAAGGTTTTATTCCAACTGTGAATTTTCTGGCATTGAAATTCTTATTGCAATTCATGTTGTGTAATTTTCATATGATCTTTTTTTTTCTTATAAAAATTATATCCTTATGTACTTTTCTTGGGTCTTTTATATTTCCTTCTGAAAGAATCAGCCCTGAATAAATGTGATTATATTTATTTATATTTAATATCAATGTTCCCTCTAAGTTTCCTCGGATCGTGTGCAAAAAAATAAACTCTTGGGCAAAGTTGTGCAGTATTCATTATTTTATGAAAAATTATGTATTCCACAAACACACACATATTATCTTTATCAAAATTTTCTGGGCGTTAACTCTAAACTGCAGTGCAGCGTTGGGTAGATATTTATTCTTCCTGTTTCAGGTATTAAGCTTTGTGCAAGGGTTGCACTCATTTATAGGAGGTCATTGGTCAAATATCTTTTTAAAAAAATTCCAATTTGTAACATTAATCTGCCCATCCAAAAATATTACATAAACAACAGTTTTATTACTGGTATGTCTTGATAAAATGTATATTTGATCAGATCTTTCTTGTCATGCAATAATTGTCTGACTCATGGGCTTCATCAAAGTTTGAAAATAGATTTGATAATACATTTTTTCAGTCAATGACAAGAAGGATGTAATTAATTTTTTTTTAAAATAAAATTTATTTTGTACTTTGCCCTTATATTTTGAATTTTGTGATAATTAACTTTCTTCTTTTAAAAATCAAATTTGGATCCACAGAGAAGCCAGGAAATAGTTTTATAATCTCCTCTTTCCCTATAAGTTCAACCCTGCTATATGTTTTGCTTCTTAAAAAAATTAATATTTAACTAAAATAGCTTGATATTATGATCAAAGTCTTTTGTGGTATTTATTTTCAGATACATTTAATATGAACTTAATTTTATGTCTACTTTATAGCAATGTTATGTTTTTCCTGTTATTTTACACTAATTTTTAAGCCATTTTAGCCTCACTCAAGTGAATATAATTGTGATTATTGGAGGAGTTGCTTTTATAATTTCATCAAATAAATGATCCTAAAAGGCAAGGTCAATAATGTTTTTTTCATTTTAAAAGAAATTATTTAAAAAATCAAGGGCATTGATGTTTTTTCTATAACATTTAAAAATATTACTATTCATTAAAGGAAACAACTGCTAATTACTCATTTTTATCCTAAATACCATCTTTTATGTAAAGTTATCTAGAAAGTGATCTAATTTTATTTGCTCATGAAATTTAGCATAATTCTTTATCTCATGGTGCTTAAGATCCATTTAAAGAGATCTGTTTTCTGATATTATTATTTTCACAAAAGGAATTAAATGTTCATGTTTTGTATTTTCACATTATTAAAAACTTGCATACCTATGAAATAAGATTGAGAGTAGTTTGAAATTGAAGCATTTACCAAAAGTACATTTAAATCAAACATTTTCACTGACAAAATTAACTGTTACTTGTTGCAAACATTTTTTTGTTTTTTTACCCGGTTCAACAAATCTTAACATTTTTATGCAAGTCATCTAAAATACATGTATGTAAATTTTAATTATTTCTTCATTTATTGTACATGTATAGCTTGTGCCACGTGTTATTGTTATTCTCAGCTAAATGGACATAGTATAAATTAATACAATGTTGTCTCTTTCCTTGGTTTACACACCACTACTCATGTGCTTAAAGATATTTTTTTTTAATGCACTGTTTTTATTTAAATATTACTTATCCATTGCTACTGCCAACATTAATGACCCCTTTCACTTGTTTCCACCGAGACACAACTGCAGGTTTTTAAAAAAGAATTGTTTAATGTACTTGAAGTGAATCAGTTATTTTGCATTTTTAAATACTTTTGACGGTAATAGAAACGGTATAATGGGTTACTAATGTTGTTTTATGCTGCAGCCTTTTACCACTAGTCTGTTGGATAGTTACAATGATTTATGTTATTTGAAATTGCCAAAATATAATAAAATTTTGTGAGAAATTCATACCATCAAAATTTTGTGATCATCCTCATATCTTGTTTTAAGACAGAATCCTGTTTGAAAAAAATTGTTTCTAAAACATCTGTCAAATGTTATCCAGAAAATTATTACACATCTTTTAATTCAGAATCTGATGTAAAACATGTTTCCTTTCCATTAAAATTATATTTCAAAAAAGGGATCAAACAAGAAGTCTATTTCAAGACCTGTAAACATATATTTGTAGAACCTTCTTTTTAGATATCTTGTAAATGAATTGTACAAGTAAAAAAGACTTGACACAATAGTATTTTTTTTTGGGTTTAACTTGAAATTTATAGGTGTTGCATGCATTGTCCATTGCATATGTTTCAGTAGTTAAATATCATTTGACATTCTCATTGAACAGGGATCAAAAGGAAAATAAATCTTTAGATTTAAAGGCTCTTTGTCAAGTTTTTACTTGATGTTTTTTGAAGTGGAAATTAATTTTTTTTTAAAATAAACACTGGATTCTTTCAAGTAAATTACATCCCATTAATGGATATAACAATACTCCAATATAGATTGATTTTCTCATCCATTACCTCAGTTATTTTTTAAACTTTATTTACAATGTTATATTTCTGTGGTGCTGCAATATATATAATATATATATATATGGTGCATCCCAGTTCACAATACTCCTTTCATATTAAGAATATAGCAAGGAAAGAATTCTACTTGATATTTTAAAAAATTTAGCTGAAAACTATTTATCCACATATATATATAAATAAAGATATTGTTTTCAACATTCTTACAAGAATTTTTAAGTATATTTTATTAACAGATCAATTGAATGTTCTATACAATGTTGTATTTAAAACAAATATTCATCATTTCTTACTGGTAGCTAAATGCATGAAATGCCTTATTTTATTTTTTTAAAGAACTCAGTGAAAGTATTTTATCTTGATCTGTTAGAAGCTAAATGCATTTGGTTTTCTTTCATCTTTGTATTTGGCCTTACGTCCTTTAATATAATTTTATAATAAATAATTGATCTCACTATGTGGTAAGATAATGTGTCCAAACTCAAATTACCCACACAAATTTGAAATTTTCTATACAAATAACAATCTGTGTTTGTCGGTGTCAGTTTTGTAAAGGTCCCCCTAAAGTGACTGAAATATGCATTCAGAATCTCCTCTATTATTTTGTGCACACCATGAATGCAAAGATCACATTTAAATGTATTTTATATGTATGGCAACAATATAAGTTTGATCATCTCATGCCTGCCAACCTCAAAGTAAGATTTTTTTATAATGATATTCTGGTCATGACAATAATTGTTTTTTTTTGTTTTTTTTTCGTTTTTCGTAATTAAATTGGAGGACATTGTAAATGAAAAGTTGGCAAGATAAGTGAACTATTTGACGTTTGTAGTGTAGGTTAAATTTGTACATTTTATTTTATGAAGAATATGAGGTTTTAAGTTTGGTGAATTATTAGGTTGTATTTGAGGTAGAATCAGGGGCGGTGAGTTAGATGAATCATGAAGTTGTATTATAGATGATTTAGGTGTAGTTGACAGTTTTAACCTCAGTGTGTTTTTTTTTAGAGTTTAGATTTAAAAAAAAATTTTTACTATTTTTTTTGGGGTTTATAAATCAAAACACTAATAATTGTTTTAGCTTAAGTATGAGATGTTTAGCATGTGTAGAGGTGTTATCTTAAAATTGTTCAAAACATATTTCTGTCAGTTGCCTGCCTGAAGAAAGAAAATGAAATAAAGATCTGTTAAATTATCTCTCAATGATCGTGTTTGTTATCTTGTGTTATTTTATTATTGTGTTTAAATTAAGAGAAGAGCTAAAAATATTTACAGTTTAGAGTCTCTGTTGTAATTCTTTCATTATCACAATTCTATATAGTAAAAATGAAGCTCGCGATTGGGTCAAACTGGGTAAAATATGGGGTCAAGAAGTGTGTTAGCAGTCCCAGGGCCGGCCTAAGGGAATTGGAGGTGCTAGGCGAAGTGAATATAGTGGCCCTAAATGTAAAATAAAAAATAAATATGAAAAGATTCTTGTCCGAGGCCCCCACTAATGATGAGACTAATCAGAGGCCCTAGGCGGCTGCCTATGCCTAAAGCCGGCCCTGACAGCCTTCATCACCTTCAAGAACATAAAATAAAGAATTAGGTTTCCGATTTATTTTCTCTTTGTTTCATGATTACCTACTGCAGAAACCTTATGGCAGACTCCCCTATTTAACGCCCATGGTTAAAGTGTAAACATATTTTCTCATGATATAAAACCCATAGCTGAATAGTCACATGGCCATTATATATATTTCTTATCAAATCACCCCCTCATTTCGTATCACATAATCCTCTTCAGTAGACAAACTACAGGAACTGCTTGCAACATCTGTTAAAACTACACTTCCCCGAAAATGCATATTGTAACCAGAGTTCATTTAATGAATGTTTACCCAGGGAAAACTCAGGGAATCTATTTATACGTTTACTATACTAAAACCGCCTGCGTGATTTTAACTCGCCTGTGACAAAATCATGACGCAGCAGTAGTCTGAGTTGTAGGCCTAGTTCACAAACTGCATTAATGAATATAATGCAGCTTCTCCTGGTTAATACCCCAATCGCGACCATTTAAATAAACACCTATGCTGGTCCCAAAGGAAAGTTTAAAACAGGGCCTTTATGTTTGTTTTTATTTTTGACTAATTCTTATTTTATTTGGGTTGAAGGGGTGTTGATTTGTATAGCACAAAGCCCTTCTGTGACTATTAATGAATCTGGACCAATGATACCAGAGGTGATGTAGATTGTAGACAGACAGGATATAATCATTAATTATCATCTTTCCATTTTTTTTCTCTCAATTCCTTTGAGTCAAAATGTCAACCATATTTTTTTCTATGTTCAAGTTTAGACTAACATTTTTATAGATATCAATCTGAAATGGGTTAACTATGACAATCTGTATCGATGTATCTATCAATTTCAAAACTGATTTTTTAAGAATTGTTTGTGTCAGGGAGAACTCTTTTTTTTCTTTTTCTTTTTTAATTTTTTTTTAAATTCTGGGACAAAGTAAAGTATGCTTGTTGATATTCAGCTCATTACAAAACGTTTTCTCCTCCTTTATCTTAATGGAGAAAACGTTTTGTAATGATGAGCTGAATATCAACAAGCATGCTTTACTTTGTCCCAGAAGTAAAATTTTAAAAATAGTAAAAAGAAAAAAAAAGTTCTCCCTGACATAAAGAATAACGCGTTGATCTTTCTTGCTCTTGTCATATGTTGAGGCTGTTAACGTTGTTTCTGTGATACTGTGGTACTAATGCAGTCGCTGCTCAGCGAGGATATCAGCAACTGGAGCTTAGAAAGAAGAACGCAGTGGAATCTAAAGTGTCAAGTGTTGTATTTTGAAATTTTACACCGTCACTCTTTTAAAATCCTTTATATTAACTCGCGGCGTCTGCTTGATGCCTTCCTTGATTGTTTGCCGAAAAAACTTTGGATCGATTTTAACACACTTCCCCGTATGCTAGCGAGCTGAAATTTAGCAGGCAGACTCATGCCGACGATCAAAATGATCTATCAAAGTTTCAGATCGATCGACCAGGGCCGGATTTAGACTTTGAACCGCTCCGTGCAAAAGTAAAAAAATGCGCCCCTCTTTAAATACAATGTAAATATTCCATTAAGTTGGGAATCAACATTTTTAAGTGCATTACAGGGTTCACCCAACTACGCATTGGATCTGCTGAGATATGTATCACCTTAGACGAGTTGAACGTTTAGCCACCACCTCCATTAAAAATAAAATCAACAAAAAATATAAAGTGATAAAAAATGTTTTCTTTCATCTATACATGAAAATACATACATGAAAAAGATCATGAAGGGGCCAACATCTCTCCGCACACTCCTTCCTATGCCATTGTGCATGCGGCTATGACCCTCCTCTAAAAATAGGGTAAAAATATGTTTTATTTTTCATGGACCTAGGCTCAGCATAATTGGGAGGAATTCACTTTGGATAAACTGAAGAAGGCGAATTACCCACTTCTTGTCTTGTTTGACCTACATAGTTATGTTACATAAATTTCTTTTTTTTTATGACGTGATTAAATATAAATTAGGGCTGATACTGATTAAAAACATTTAGTTCGATTTATCGGCAAAAAATTTAATCGAATAATCGATTACTTTCGATTAATTAGATGTTTATAACGCATATATAGAGCCCGTTTAAGTCGAGATTCATTATTTCTCGAAATCTGTTAAGTCGCAGTTATTCCATGACTCCCAAATTTTGTGACGTAACATAGCAAATTCGTTCTGCTATGTGAGAAATAAGGAAGAAAAACCTTTTTGTTTATGTATGCACATCTAAATAAATAATAAAAATACGAGAGAAAAGTATGTATGTAAAAAAAATTATTAATAAATTGGAACAAAATATATTAGAAATATTTTCTTAAATATCAATCGATCAAATTAATTTTAATCGGTTATACTTTTTAATCGTTAATTTCCGCAGCCCTAATATAAATATTAAAAAAACAAGCCCTACCCATCCAAATATAATTTTAAAAAAGTCCTATCCATCAACACATGCTAAAACAAAATTACCCACTCCACATTTCCGAATACTTAAACAAATTACCCATCACCACCTTCTCATTTCCAAATGTACATGTACATATGCGTATCCCAATATAGACAATGAAATGAAGTTTTTAACAGATAAAAATTAGCAAACTATTTATTTAAAAAATGAGATTTAATTTTTTTTTGTTGTAGTAGGAACGATAACATTACAACGAGGTATATGCTAATTAAATAATATGTATCTATGATATTTGAGAAGCCAATGGCCTAGGGGGCCGTCCATAAATGACGTCACCCGATTTTGGCCGAATCCCCCCCCCACCCCCGTCACACTTCGTCACAAAAACTTAGACCCCCTCCAAAATGACGTCACAAAACTTCTAAATCCCCCCTCCTCCCTCTAAAAGCCGTATTAACTAATTGAAAATTAATTAGCATGTTAATTAATTTTGTGTACTTTATATATGTATTTAGTGTAAGTCTGCACTCAAATATCTTCACACAACTCACACGTCTGAAGCCATTGAAAATGTCTTTAAATAAATTGCGAGCAATCAAATATTTAGCTGGAACTTGTATTTAAAGTTGCGCGTTTTTTATGTGACATCTCGTTTCTTAAACACCCCTCTCGCCCTCGTCACAAGTGCGTGACCCCCAGGCACGTAAAGTCATTTATTGATGGCCCCTATGGCAAAATTAATGACGTAATTTACAATTTTTTATAATAAGCAACTATGAAATTATAACATTCAACGGCCATTTTGTAAATGATTTTTTACACTATATTTTCTTATACTTTTTAAAAACTCTGAATAGTTGTATATTTATCTAGAGTCAGAGTTTTTATGTTTTACAAATGGAAAAATTGCATATCATTAATTCATTTAAAACATTTTTTAAAATACTTTAAATCCCATAATACACCTTTACACAAGATTGTATCAAGGGGGATAATTTATTTATTAGAATAACATGTTTAATAAACTATTATTGTACTTTTAGTTTAGTGATTTAATATGTCACTTGATAATTAAATTTTTAAAATGAAAATTAAACATTTTAATGTACATAAATTGTAATTTCTTTTCTTTTTGTAAATAGCTTGTTAATTAGCATAGTTTTACACCAAGTATTTTGTGCACTAACATTTTTTTATATCATTTTGTGTCATTATCTGGAAATAGGAAAATATGGAACCTACCCTTTCGCACAGTATATATGTAAGTGGCACGCCACTTAACTTCGATCCCCATATTTTGGGATACAATGAAATGCGATGATTTTGGTACCTATCGCTTAACCCTATAAAATAAATAATTTTTTTAATTAAAAAAAAAGTATTACGCTAAGTGGCATGCCACTTTACTTCGCTCCCTTAGTAGGGATACAATGTAATTGAAACGTTAGTTCATATAAACACAAAAAGAGCTCGGAGCTATTTCATAGCACAATATATTAGTCATATAATGAAATATCTGTTTGGTAAATTGTATGGTACATCAACTAATATGTCCCCAAATACTGGAAAGTTCAAATATCAATTCCCAAATCCGGTATTTCAAAAGCTATTTCCTGTTCATTAGATTTGAGATAACTCATTTCGTATAATCAAATGAATGTTTATATTTATACACCATGCCTTGTGATATGCTGTGACCTATAATAAACCATCATTGTGAAAAAAAAAGAAAAGAAACCAGTCTATTTTATTCAAGTGCTATTTCACTTGATCTCGATCCCTATATGGATACAATGTCAATGTATAGTTAGGAGAATCCTACCACAGATAAAGCTAAGTTCAATTAATTTTTTTAAAAAGCCTCTTGACTTCGATCACTATAATTAGGGATACAATGACAATAAAATACAATGATTTGCGAATTTGCGTACCTATCAGTAAACACTAGATCCAAATAACTTGAATGTAGAAACAAATTAAAAATAATTAAAAATTGACTTTGTTACTCACATAACCAATGATAAAATCATTGACTATTAATATAATTTTTCTTATCATTTATAAATCAACTCATAGTTCCAGCACTTGACAATGAATAACATAGTTTGTTGAAGTAAAGAAGTTACCGCCTACGACCATAAAGACCAGTGAAGACAAATGAAAGACAAGTGATTATTCTTTTCAAAATTGTTAGATGCCATGTAGCATTTACCGTATTTATCTGCGTATAACACGCACCGTTTCCCCCTGAAAATAGGGGGCAAATGATGTATGCGTGTTATACGCCGATATAATGTTAAGAAGCCATGTTTTTTACAGTATTAACAAGTACCGTACACACCATAAACACCGCCGATTTAATGTACATACCGCACAGCAGCGGGTGGATCAGTAGCAGCGTGTGGAGTGTGAGTAACGGCAATCAGTAGGCAACGGTAATAATATTAATTTTAAAAAAAGTTCTGAGCTTAAAAAAAAAGTGTTTTAAAAGTGATAATCACTTTATTTCGTTCCTACAATGAGGAATCCTTTAATAATTTAAACTAGATCCGACGCCACAGAAATGCTCATAGACAGTGCAAAAGAAAGGGAGAACCCCACTCCCCGAAACTCCTGCACCACACTCGCCTAGCAACCGAAACGTGTGATTGCTAGACACTTCTTTCTTCACTCTCTTTCACTTTATGTATTGCAAGTGTGCACACTACTACATATACAGTCGGACCTTTCTAAGTCGAACTCAAATGGACCCAGAAAAAAAATTTCGACTTAGGGAGTTTTCGAGTTAGGGCGTAATAGGTGCAGATTAATCAAGGACAATGTTGATATTGAGAGGGGGAGGCTTGGCAGGAAAGAGAGGCGGTGTCTGATGTTTCATATGAAAGGAGGCCGACTAAGCTTTGACATACCGACACCACTGAGAAAGCCCATCCCCCCACACACACCTTATTCCCTCCACAGTGGTATGGGGGGAGTAAGATTTTTCTTTTTAAAAAAAATCATAGCATGCAACAAAGGGACTCCTTTTTCTTGTCTAGGTCATAAAATAGACTTTTTCGTGGCTCTACGGAACACGTGTCGCCCAGAATAATAACCCAAAAGGCCTTGGAAAATTCGACTAAGTGAAGTTGTAAGCCAAAAATCTTCGCGTAAAGGAGATCTAAAATACATTAGTCTGATGGAATATGGCCGGGACCTGACAATTAATTCGATATAGTGAGGTTTTTAACTAGGAAAGTTCGACTTAGCGAGGTCCGACTGTATATAGACTGCGTCTTCTTGCTTGCTATAGTTTCAGGCGAATTATAATTATAGATAGTTAAGATAATTCAATGCAATTGAGCCTATTAAATTTAATATCATGCAATGCTGTATAGTCTGTTTGTTTGCTAGGACAGTACTTCTCAAACCTTTTAGTATTGCGGACAGGCAAGATTTTTTTCCATTGCACCAGGGACCGGTGCACAATTTTCCCTGTACATACATGGTAGCGAAATGTATTTTTATTTTATTTTCTTTGTTTCCTTTTAATTTCTTATTATAAAACATTGACATATTCTATAGGGTTAGTATTATTGGATTCAAATGGAGGATTATAATGATATTTTTTCTGTCCTTTCTTGATAACTTCTGCGGACCGGCGACGGATGACCCACGGACCGGCACCGGTCCGCGGACCACCACTTTGAGAAGCACTGTGCTAGGCGACTTAAGCTTTCCCGCAGGCTATTTCACCTAATCACTGTTACACCACTGTAAATATATTATTTATGAGTTTATAATGTTCGTGAGTGTTAAAATTATAAAGAGCAATGTCACTCTTAGTAAGCATAGAGAAGTTTAAATATAGTCAGGGGGTATAACCCTAAATGATGCCGAGTCATGAGCTTAGCCCCCCTACCTCTCACCGATTCAATGATCATGTCATTCGTCAGGAATAAAAGATGATGTAAATCATTCAGCTTATTTTTGAGGTTAAGTGTTTTAAAAAAAAATTAAATTGATTAAAAAAAAACACCTTTCATTGAAACCACATAAAACTAAAACTACATTATTATTTACTAACATTCTAAACTAAATGATTTGTATACACATTTACGTCACTAAAATGAAAAGATATATTGTTCACTTATGCCCGTATTCCCGTAATGCGAATATAATGTAAAGTATACAACAAAATATATACTTCAACTTCGTTTTCAGTATTTACTCCGTAGGGGGGAAAATGAAATATTACAAAATCGCTTTGCCCACGTATTTCTTTCTCAGAGCGTTAGTGGGCGCCAGAGTGCCCAGAGTCTGCCCCGGGTGCTACAATGTCTCATTCCGCCACTTGTTCCTACATAACTTGACAACAGGTATTAAAATATGAGGCGCCGCCGCCGGATCTTGAACAAGGAACCCAGGTGCTATTAGACGCTAATTCAGTTGACCAGATGTGATTTGGGCTGTATATTAGTTTTTAATGTCAAGCGATGTTTTAAAAAAACAAACACCTGTAAACGTAGCTCTCAAAATATCAATCTCCCGCGCTTATGAGAAGAATACGCCGGACATAATTTGTCATTCGGGGTAAGGGAAGGCCACTACTGTATATGATATACTGAGTGCGATGGAGGCCTTTAAAAGCTAGGATTTAAAGCAGTTAAGAATCGATTTTTAAGGTGGGAAGAGTGCTTGTTACATTTTCTATATTCTCAACTCCTGTGAGTAACGTGACAAATTCTCACATCCAGTGACGTATTATAGATCGGGGGCGTTGAGGAGGCAGCACACATTTTCAACCAACCGCAAAGCACTTTTTTTTAAAATTAGGTAGAAGAGGGTGGTGGCAAAATCGTTGGTCTGAATCAGGTCCCATAACTCTAGGTAAAAACAAGCCGACCGCCGAGAAACTTTTGATCATCATTAACTCGAATTCATGAACATTATTTCGTACCGTTCTAGCTTGTCTTGAGTAGAGTAACAAATACCATCCGTATTTACTTCACGCGTGAAAAAAAATAAGTTGGTGTGGGGCTGGTTGGAGTAATTTTTGGTCGATCTTAAGTTTGGAGGACGTTAAAGAATGTGAAGGTCAAATGTAAAAAAACGTAAGAACATGATCTTGTGACTAATATTGTGCACTGAATAACAAGGAATTTCAAACAATTTTAATATTATTGTGTCTAACCAATGATTACTCCATTTGCATTAAAACAACGATGACCATCTGACTATCGTTGTTGATGATAGAATCCGTGGAGGTTTGCGCGGTCCATTAAGATAGCGCATCGCAATAAAACTGCCTAAGGGACCCCGTCTCCTGATTTTCTGTTAGGGTTTACTCCCTTTGTCTCTAGTGGTTTAAATTTTTGTAATTTAACAGCTGATTGCGCATTAGGACAGTTAAGTCGTTTATAGATTTTACACACACCCAAGCACGCACGCACACACACACATTATTAAAAGATTTAACGCCCAGTAAATACGATGACAAAATAAAATAACTAATAATGAAGCTATAAATTTAGTAGAAAATTATGGGTGCTAGAGTGACGACGATTGTATTTAAGTTGAAGAACATGAAACAGAAAAGCATAGGCTCAGACATTTAATTTAAAAAAATATATATTACCCGTAATATATTTTTTTAAAATAGCCTTTTAATAACAATAACGTCTCTACTAAAAGCCCTCCAACAGCATTAATATTGTTTGAAACTTAACAGAGGACGAGCTATTAAATTTATTAGGGAACAGATAGGACCGAGCTAGTTCTACTTAATTTTAAAACTGTACAGATATTTAAAATTTATAGTTTTATTTATGGTTTTTATTATTTATATCCATAAATATATATGTATACTTAATTTAACTAGGGCTGTGGATATTTACGATTAATTTCTCGATTAATCGTTAAATTTTTTAAAAAAGATTAAATATTTTATAACGAATAATCGACCCATGACTTACAAATTATTGGAAGTCAAAAAGTAATAAAACAACCCCGTAAAAACAAAGTTTTTGACTATAAATCCCTTATATATGAGACATAACTAAAAGTATTGATTATCCAATAACGTGACAAACATTTACAGGCTGATACCGAAATTATCTCCCATGGATTTAAAACTGGGGAAAGGGGGAGGGGGTGGGGACATGGACGGGTGGCGTCAACGAGTTAACTCAACTCCTGGTGTAAACCACCTGGTTAAAACACGAGATGTGTTCACCGCTGGCTGGCGTGAAGTCAAGTGACCCGTAAAATGTAAACAATAGCGACTGCTACAAATAGTTTATATAGATAAACTAAAAATGCATTAATTTAATTACGGTACGTTCGATCGATCTGAAATTTTGATACAGGTCCGTGTACCAAATTTCAGCTCGATGGCTTTACGGGAAAAGGGTCATTTTTAAATCCCTTATATTAACTTCACCGCCGTCTCTGTCGTTTGTCGTCGGGAAGGCGGACGCAAAAACAAAATTAAAAAATGACCCACTTCCCATGACGCCATCGAGCTGAAATTTGGCACACGTACCCGTGTCACCTAAAAATGCACCGTATCAAAATTTCAGATCGATCGAACGTACAGTTATTAAATGAATGCATTTTTAGTTTATCTATATAAACTATATGTAGCGGTCGCTATTGTTTACATTTTACGGGCCATCGGTGAACACATCTCGTGTTTTAACCAGGTGTACCGGCGTGCTTCTGTTTACATTTTACGTGTCACGCTGAGCTCGGTCCAGTGATCGGTGCCAAGACCTTTCCACTCTCCCACCCCCACCCCCCGGGTTAAAAGCAAAGGGGAGTTAAGACGGATTCAGTGTGTAAATATTTGTCGCGTTTGAACATAATCAATACTTTTAGTTTTGTCTCATATATAAGGGATTTATAGTCAAAAACTTTGTTTTTACGGGTTTGTTTTATTTACTTTTGTTTTTCCGCCCGCCCAAGACAGAGAGACAGAGACGGCGGTGAAGTTAATATAACGGATTTAAAAATAAAAAATAGCGGCCGATAAATAATAAATTTCCTGACGATTACACGAACATTTTGGTTTTAAACTATTGACTGACGGGAATGTTCAAAATGTTGATAAAATTGCCTACCATGGTTCTAACACTTCGCCTACTTATTAAACCAAATGAAAAGCGTATTAAGCTAATGGCTGTAATGGAGTCTGGCTCAGAGACAGAAAATGACGACAACTCTTCTGATGAATTACTGCGTTACAAAATGGAGATGAAAGTTCCTGAATCCATAACCCTTTACAATGGTGGAAACTTAATGAACACCGATATCCGATAATGTCATTCCTTGCCAAGACCGTTTTGTGCATACCAGTTACCTCAGTTCCACGTGAATGATTGTTCAGCTCGGCTGGTTATATTGTCAATTAGTCCCTCTCATCACTTGAACCAAATGATGTCAACACACTTGTTTTTTTTTACCTTTAATTTTTGCGTATTTGGTTAAAAGATGACATTGTAATATATTATACTAGGGGCAAGTACCCGACTTCGCCCAGGTTTAACAACAACAGCAACAACAACAAAAACAACAACAGCAACAAAACAATAAAAACAAACAACAACTACAACAACAACAAAGCAACAACAACAAAACAACAACTACAAAACAACAACAGCAACAGCAACAACAACAGCAACAGCAACAGCAACAGCAACAGCAACAACAACAACGACAAAACCAACAACAGAAACAGCAACAAAGCAACAAAACAACAAAAACAAAACAACAACAAAAACAACAAAATCAACAACAAAATCAACAACAAAACAACAACAAAGCAACAACAACAAAACAACAACTACAACAGCAACAACAACAAAGCAATAAAAACATGAAGGACATTGTCGTCGCAGGGCAAGGGATGTGGACAACAACAACAACAGCAAAAACAACACAAAAGCAACAACAGCAACAACAACAACAACAGCAACAACAACAGCAACAACAACAGTAACAGCAACAACAACAAAAACAACAACAGCAACAAAACATCAACAACAAAACAACAACAAAACAACAACTACAACAACAACAGCAACAACAACAAAGCAACAACTACAACAACAAAAGCAACAACAACAAAGCAACAACAACAACAAAATTATTTTATAGCGATAATCGCCTTCTTGTTAATCTCGACACCAAAATGTTTATTAATTTGCGTCATTATTTTACGTCTTAATTTTCAATAATTTTTATTTTATATAGCTCATATAGGGAAAAACTACATTTTGGGCCCCCAGTATCTTATATATATGGAACGAAACCTGTTTAATAACCTTTCCGGTATAATTTTGTGTACGTGTACCAAATTTCACGTTATTTGGTTGTCTGGATCTTGAGTTATTAGGGAACAGACAGACAGACAGACAACAAATGCGTCTTATATGTATAGAGATATAATAGGAGACATTCCAGTGCCAGTGTTATTTAGATTTTCAACAAGAACGTTTTATAAGTGTTACTTATGACATCATCAATTTTAATTTTTGGCTTTAATTGAAATTATCGATTAATTAATCGTTAATTTTTCAAAAGTTAACGATTTAATTTAAATTAAACGCTAACAGCCCTAAATTGAACATTATAAATTGAGAATCAGTAAATATTAAGTAAGACTTCGACTTGACCTCTGACCTGTCACATGGACCATAACTCTGGTACATAAAAGCTGGACTATGAACAGTATGAACAGTTGCATTAATTCTTATATTTATATAGTTGAGTACACAAGAAAGTGTAGCTAACAAACTAAAAAATAATATTTTATTTCATCGCTGCTTATAAAGAGTAGTTAAAGCATCGCCATGGCTAACAGAGACAGAGCTGCCAATCAGCTAACTGAATTTAAAGAGAAACAACTGGTAGGTTAATTAAAAGTTTATTATCAAACTCATTAGTTTTTAGCGTTGTCACAATCACATTCTCATTCTCACTCAGTGTCACCCACAGTAACTGTACAATGATTATGAGTACTTTGAAATTGAATTCAATTAATTAGTATTAGTAATGATTAGACTTACTTATTTATTTAACTTATGTTCAGTGCCAGCAGCAATAGCAAGAAGTACAACTTGATTTTTTAAATTTAATATTAATATATAAAATTATATAATATATGAATATGAATATTGAATAATATTTAGGGCTGCAAAAATGAATGATTAATTTCTCGATTAATCGTTAAAATATTTTAATGGTTAAATTTTTTTTTATCGATTAATCGAATCACCACTTATACATGTGCTAGAAGTCAAAAAGTAAAATATTTCTGCCGATAAATATAAACTAATTTCCGGACGATTACATGAACATTTTGATTTTAAACTATTAACTGAATGTTCAAAATGTTGATAAAAAGGTTATTGTGTCCATTAAGAGAAATCATTTGCCTACCATGCAATGTTCCCTTTAAGTCTAAGCTTCGTTGGTCCGTGTGCAAAGTTGCACAACGTCCATTTTTTGTGCAATATTTTAAAAAATGTGCTGCGCTGTGATTCTAAACTCCTGCATGGCGTCGGTCAAATATCTGCGCAGCCGCATTGCTTAAAGGGAACATTGCTACCATGATTCTAACACTTCGCTTACATATCACCTGCAAACTAAGCATCCCCTACACTACAGTTTCAGAAACTTCAACTGAGACAATCTAAAGCTATATGAACGATTGTTCAACTTGGCTGGATATATTGTCGATAAGACCCGCTCATCACTTGAACCATATGTCAATACACTTGTCTGTTTGGGCTGTTGGTTAAAAGATGTCATATAAAGAAGATATTCCAGTGTTATTTCGATTTTCGACAATCTATTAATATAAAAATCAATGTATGTATGTATGTATGTATGTATGTATGTATGTATGTATGTATGTATGTATGTCCTTTATAGCTGACTAAACCATTCATCCGATTGCCATGAAACTTTTGGAGACTTTTGAGTACGCTCCTGGGATGGTAAATGGCAACTTGTTTTGCAATATTTAACACTCATGGGGCGCCGGGGGCCCATAATATTTTTTTTTCTTATATGAGCTATATAAAAATTACTTTAAGCGTTAGCTATTAGGTAAATTGATGGATCTTCACCAAATTTTGTATATAACAACTTGGTAGCCAATATTGAAATACTATTGGGCACTAATTTCCTAATGTCCATTTCTTCGGGGCTGGGGGCCCCAAATGTCTTTTTTCACAAACATTTAAGATTTTATTCCCAATTCAAGTATTACAGATCTAGATAAATATTGAGAAATATATCCGCTATGAAATTGATTGAAAGAAACAGGTGTTTTAAATTTGACATCTTGTACTAATTTGGCCCTGGGACCCTTAATGCCGTTTTTTTGGGCTTATATGAGATATATAAAATTAGTTTATGTGAAAGCCTCTGAGTAAATGAATGGATCTTAACCAAACTTTGTATATAAAAACTTGGTAGCCCATATTAAAATATCAAAGGGCCCTGCACGTCTAATGTCCAATCGTTCAGGACCGGGGGCCCCGAAAGTATTTTTTCGAATATGTTTGAGATATTATTTGCCATTCTATTTTTAACAATCTTGAGAAATATATCCATGATGAAACTGAATTAAAGTGAACAACATGTTGAAATTTACATCTTACATCGATTGGGCCAGGGGCCCCAAATTTCTTTTTTATGTATATGTTTGAGATATTATTTGCCATTCTATTTTTAACGATCTTTAGAAATATATCCATGATGAAACTGAATTTAAATGAACAGGCTTTCAAAATGTACATCTTGAACCGAATGGGCTTGGGGGGCCCTTAATGTATTTGTTTCTTATACATTAGCTAAATAAAAATTAGTTTAATTGTTAGATAATGAGAATATAACTAGATTTTGACCAAACTTGGTATATAAAAACTTAAGAGCCTATATTAAATTACTATAGGGCACCGAACTTCTTATTTCCATTTCCTCGGGGCTGGGGGCCCTAAATGTGTTTTTACTAAACTTTTTAGTATATTGTATTCCCCATTCAATTTTACACGATATTGAGGAATATAGATAATATATTCACATATTTGTAATGAAAATGAACAGATTTGTTTTCATATGTTAAACTGATTGGCCCGGTGACCCTTAATGCAATTTCTTTTTTATCTATATATGTATTACTTTTTACTGAGATCGTTGCAACGCACGACGGGTCTGCTAGTTATTTTAATAAATGTTACTTATGACACAATAAATGTCAATTTTTGGATTTAATCAAAATTAACTATTAATTAATCGATAATTTTTCAAAAGTTAACTATTAAATTTAAATTAATAGTTAACAGCCCTAATAATATTATATATATTATATTTATATTTAATATATTGGCATTTATCATTTAGCCATTCATGCTGGTTTTGGGCTTTCTTTTTAACTTTTAAATTTACATTTAGGAATCATTTAGTTAGCAGAAACATATTTGTTACAAAAAATGCTAAATCCTAAACTAAAAACAAAATTGTTTGAGTAAGTTTAGTAAGTAAAGATGAGTGATGAGGCATTTACAGAGTTTAGAGTTGTTACCAGAAATATAGCATATCAGGTGTTAAATGGAAATGCCCTAACATTACAAAAAGTAAGGGATCTGTAGAAGTGATATATATTCTTGTGTAATATTTAAAATAATATGGTCAACACTCCAAATACTTAGGTTAATCTAATATTTTATAATCCTACCATAAATTGGACTGCACTTGTTTAAAATTACATTTAAAATATTTTTTCTAAGTTCAAATGTTACAGTTATTTTCTATATTATTTGCTGTTTGGTCTTTTATTTTTTTAAAGTTAAACTTTATCTAGCCCTAAACAAGTTTCATTTGATTTAGAAGGTTATACTTAAATGGCTTAAAAGCTTTAAAAAAAACAACAAAAAAAAACAATGTTAAAATACTGTAGTACATCTTTGTTTTTGCTTTGTCCCTCTTAAATATGCACAAGAATCATGAAACATAACTTTTCATAGTATTTAAAGAATATCGGTGAATTTATATATATTTATATCAATCATATACGGGACACGGTGGTTGAGTAGCAGCACACTGGACTGTCGTACCAATGGTCACGGGTTCGAATCCGTGTGAAGGCAAGGGTTTGTTCCCGGGGCCTAGGGCGTCCCTGAGTCACCCAGCTCCGAATGGGTACCTAACACTACATGTAGTTAGGCGGCTGGGTAATGCGTGGAACCCACAAAGCCGTGGCCTGTGAACGCTGCATCACTTACCAACAGATCATCTGTCATGGTCTGTGGACGCAACTATCTTCTGCATAGAAGGAGCGTCTGTATAGATAAGATAAGAAGATATAATGTAATTGATTATAAAGCTTTCTTTAGTTGGGTTTTGATTTTGATACTATGATGTCAAGTTTAATGTGTCAAAAAATATTTGTTTCATATTTATTCTACTCCTATGACAATGGCTCTATACTTGAATCAATATTTAGTTTAAAAATTGTTTGACTGAAAAACAATCAGTAAGAGAAATTCCCTTATCAATCAGTTTTTTCCCCATTTAATGATTGTTTTAATTTTAGAAAGCAGATGGTATCAAGACCGCTGCAGGAGCACCAGTAGGGAATAAAAATGCTTCCCTTACAGTGGGCCCTCGAGGTCCTATATTACTCCAAGACCATGTCTTTTTAGATGAAATGGCTCATTTTAACAGAGAGCGTATTCCAGAGAGAGTTGTGCATGCTAAAGGAGCAGGTATGTATCCAATATGAGAATTAATGATACACAAAAAAAAACAAAAAAAACTTTGTAAATTATGGTGATTCTGTCAACACAAAATTGTGCATATTTTAGCTAGACAGAAATGTATATATCATTATGAAACTAGCATCAAGGGATTTTGATACTTGGTGAAAGGTGGGTTAAAAACCCTTGCATTCACAGGGTGTCAAGAAATGTATTACTGAGAAGAGGATCACATATTCATCCTATGTGCATTCAAAGTGTGAGGAACAGATTTACGCCGAACACACAACTTTACCTTCTCCAATCATGCATTGCAATGAAACCCATCAAAAGACAAACTGTATGCTAAGTTAAAATGTAGGCCAGGTACAGTTTATGAAAAAATTTAGTTATCTTTCCTTCATGAACTTGTACCAAGTTCAGGCTACAGTATTTTATAAAGATTAAATTAAAAAAAAACAACAACCTAACAAGGTATTTGCTATAAAGACATTTTAAAATTAAAAGGATTTTGTGGTTATAATGGATTACTTGAATGGCCTATGACCTGATCTTGTGGCTATTATTTTTTCAAGGAAATCATTTTCAGGCACAATAGAGAATGCATGCAATTTTAAAATTGAAACTTAAAATATTTTTTCCTGTTTTGTTGTTTCCACATGTAACCCTTCCTCTTAATGTTATCCTATATTTTTAAACTATTTAAGGATATGTCTTTCTAAATAACACAAAACTAATTAATTTTATATTAGATACTTAAGATCTTCATGTTATTATTTGATTTGGGACTGGTAAAATGAAGATGAGAGCAATGAATCAGCTGATAATTTGTTGACCAACGTTATAGTGCAACAAAACAGCTGCAGTTGGAGGTCAAGGCCAAGTGGGGCAGTTTGTTTATGGTATAATTGAATAATTCATTCAGATATGTCAAGGCCTTTGACATTCAACTGTGAAGGCAATGCTTGTAACACTTGATATACATTACAAAATTACTGCTGTTTTAATTTTCAGGAATCTGGAACATTGACCTTTCAGAAACAAAACAATCCATACAGAGTAGATGAGTAGATGTTATGTTACTAGTCTGGGGGGAGGTGGCCGACAATGTTGCCAAAAAGCATCGAGATATCCTGTAATCCTTATAAACAAAAACTAATAGGGCAGCAATATATTAACATGTGCTTTCAATTTTCTTCAAATTATTATTTATAAATAGCCTAATTTAATAGCAATAAATTAAATTTAAAATAACTCTAAAAAATGTCTTCCTTTATATACTTGTTCAAATAATATGGTCAAATAATTTACAATTTTTAGATGCATTATTAATTTTAGAGCTTGAAAAGGCCCCTTTTAAAACAGATTTTTGGAATTTAAAATTCTAAGAGAATTTTCGGTAAACTTTAAAAGAAAAATAAATTAAATATGGAGTTTGCATTCTAAAAATAATAAACTTATGACTTTTTTCAGGTGCTTTTGGCTTCTTGGAAATAACTCATGACATCACAAAATATAGCAAGGCGAAAATCTTTGAGCATGTTGGTAAAAAGACTCCACTGGCTGTTCGATTTTCCACAGTTGGTGGGTTTTACTTTATACTCAAACCATTTTTAACATCATCGGGGTGTTTTTTTAACCTATTATATTAATTCTTTTTTTTAAAGATTTATGGGTTATGGGACACACACACACACCCTTCACTAACATTTTAAGTTAATAATTGTTTTAAATTGCAGTGCAGAACTTAGCTATATATAATAATTAGCTAAATTTGCAGGTCTCACTACAGTGTTTAATATATGTACAAATATAGTGGTATATATTTTTCCCCCATTCTTTGTATGCATTGGAAAGGGCATAATCAGTTCTTAAGAATAGTTTGTGAATGAGTATAATGCCAGGGGATATTGAATTAGTAGCCATATTCTCCATGACATTGTAGGGTATGGGATAACATTGTTAAAGTTTGTAGCCTGCATCAACACCATGTATCTGCTGTAAAGATTCAGGTCTCGCTTTTCACACTGCTGTTACACAATGCAAACTTTTTTGCACTAGCAACCAACTGAAAGTTTACTTCCCCAGGAAACATTACAAAAATACCCTAGGTGCATAACCCCATCCACTTTGATTTTATTTATTAAACGGTCTATTATTTGAACAGCTTTCCTAGCTTAGCTAATGGAATAATAATGTGTTATGTTTAAAAATATACATTTTTCTAGAATCACTATGACAATAGTGTAATAATGTCACTGATGTATGATAATCTTCTAATCATGTGACAATTGTAATGAAATATTTTAAAATGTTTTTAAATATTAAAAACAAACAAACATACGGTACATACTGGAGTATAAGTTGAGATTTTAAAAAAAAATTTCGAGGTCAAAATCAGGGGGTCGATTTATACTCGAGATCGGCTTATACTTGAGTATATATAGTAAACTAAAGATAAGGTTGGCAACACACATTGATATCAGACGCACCATAACTGTATTCAGATTGGTATATATGTAATAACTTAAAAGATTTTCACTTCCACATAAACTTCTATTATACTAGGAAAGTTGAAATAAAAAAATAATAAAAGGAAAATTAAAAAAAAATCAACTAGGTACCCCTAAGATCCATGAACTTTATTGTAATTATAATAATACTAATATAATAATTACATATTTTTATAAATAACTTGGCAGAACAAAGTTGAACTGTTTTCTTTAAAATGCTGCAATTAGAAATTTTACAAGAGAAAAGAATGTAACAAAAATAACTGTACTTGAATGTCCTCAAAATCATTCTATATGGGAAAAAAAATATAAATAATCTCTCAATTTTACAATTTTTAAAAGTTGTATAATTTATCATTCAGGATACAGAGATGTTTTTTTTTAGAAACTATACGTTGGTCATGTCAATTTTGGTTGTGGTTATTGTTTGGTTTTCTTGTGTTTGCACACCCATATAGAAACATTCAAAAACAACAACAGCCAACACTTAGCTTTATTTATTAGATAACAACTTATCAATTTTACATTCTTGTAACACAGGTGGAGAAAAGGGATCTGCAGACACTGCCAGAGATCCGAGAGGATTTGCCATTAAATTCTATACTGAAGATGGTAATTGGGACCTTGTGGGCAACAACACACCAATCTTTTTCATCAGGGATCCCATTCTGGTGAGATCGAATAACTTGTAGGAAGCTCTGCTGTAAATAAAAGATTATCACAGGCCTCCCAACTGTGTTGAGGTCCTATTCAATAATTTAATTTGAATGAGCCCAAATTTGTTTTACAAAAATCTATTTCAAGTTAATTAATAAAAGCAGTCATCTCGCATTTTTCTTAATCGTTTTAAAAAGTAGAAATGATACTTTTTACTTTTTAACCAAGGGAAACTAAAGCAGTTATCTAATAAATCTTTTAAAAAATATTAATGTCAATGAATCACATGGGGTTGTTAATGCAATGCTTTTAGCTTAATTCTCAAAGGACGAAACATTGACTTTTCGATCAATGCTGGTCAACAGTTTAAATTTTTTTTTCCACCTTTTTAGATTCTAATGTTATTTTTAAAATTTATCCCTAAATGATTGAATAAAATTAGGAAAAATACGATTTCAGACATTAATTTTTAATTTAAATTAAAAAAAAATTTTGCCTGACCCTCGTGTTTTTGGTTTACCGTGTTTTTGGTTTACCGGAACGCTATTTTCGTTCGCCATTGTGAAATTCTTGTTAATTTTACTGAGACAAGTCGGCAGCAATTTTTTAAAATTATAGCAAAAGATTCATCATTTAGCGAAGAAATCGCTTATATTCCTAGCTGACAAGTTATTTCTATTGAATGGAATAAAAACAAAGTATTAGTATGGAGACTTTATTTATTTTCATCGATGGACAAGTTCACTATCAAAGGTATGTATTTTTCCTTTGTTACAAAGTTCTCCCACATCGCCAATTTTTTTACAAATAAAATTGATTTTACTAAATCTATTGATATATTAAGTAGCAATGAGACATCTATAAATCAAGGAAAGTCCATAATAAATTACATTTGATTTTGTTTACCCTGGTTACACTGTAAGGTGGCATCAGTATTTTACAATTTACTTCATATTCTGCTTGATGATAAGCTTATAATCATTCTAGATTTTCTTCAGAATTGAATAGTGTATTTTAATTAATTATGTTAAATTTTATAATTGCTTTTTACAAGCCTATTTCTAATGTTTTTCCTAATATTTTTATTTCACAGTTACAGTTATGCAGTTATGGCTCTCTGTAGATTGGGACCTTAGACCACCCCAAGCATTTTCCTGAATACAGGTCTAAACAACTACCCATTGCCCATGTCCCTGAGTCAACTTATGGTGTCCCTTTTGCTGAATCAACCATCAGAGATGAGGGGAAGAAATAAAGACTTCTCTTTCATGTTACAAGTTGCTATTCGGAATTCGCAAACTTACTGCTAGAGACTCTTTGAAGCTATCCTTATATACTATATAATTGTTGATACCATCCACCTCCCTAAGTCAATAATGTTCAGAAAATCATTTAATCTTATCATGGACATGCTAAGGAGCATTGGACTAGTACAATTATATAATGGAATGAACTATTATTATTCAAAGGATTATGTGCAAGACGGTTCAAATTTTAGACTTTAAATTTTGTATTTCTGAAACTGAAATGTTCAAAAAGGAATATTGAGGTAAACAAAAAAATCAGGGAAGTGATATATATGTTACAATGGTTCTAGAGGAAAGTGAATAAATCTATATCTTTCTAGACCCAACATTTCAACTGAGGTAAGAATGAAGAAAGATATGATTAGGCAAATATATTCGGCTGACCACTCGTAACAGTATACCACTCATAACCCAATAACAGTTTACAAAATAAGAATTAAATATATTATTAACTTATTTTAAGAATATGAACAAAGAAAGAAATGTTCACTAAATTGTGGTTTTAAATTAAATTTGTTCTGGTTATCATGTTCAGAGAAATTGTCTTATTTTATATCATAATTAATAGTTTTCAACGTTTTTTATCAAATGAAAAATGATTTTTTAGGATAATAATTATTATAAGAATAATATTTTGTTATGTTCTGACAATAAAGGCTTAGTTATAGAATTATTCCATGTTAAAATTTATAATTTTTGTAATAAAGGAAAAAATGGCTCTATTTTATGAATGTAAGGATATTCATTTAAAAATAGTCTAAATTTTTTAAATGGGAGCGAAATGCTTTGAATTTTTTATATGGCATGTAGAAATGGATACTGTTGATGGCTATAATAAAGATTTTATGCTTGCTAAAACACTTATTTTTTTCCTTCCTACAGTTTGTGACATGTTGCGTTTTTCTGTACAAAATTTAAATTAAAAAAATTCATTAAAAAAATTACATTTCAAGCTAAATTACCACAATAGAGTTAAATTTGCTATCAATAGATAGATAATTCAATTGTGAACACAGAAATGCATAACATGCCATTATTTGTGGTTTTATTCATTAAAAAAAAATTAATTCCTGTAACTACCTAAATCAGGTGGGAAAAAAAGGGGAAAAACCCACAATATTTGAGAGTTTAACAATAACAGAATTAGTTAACATTGAATTTTAATGATGTTATTAGTTTCTGATTTTGAATTTTCCCACTACAGTTTCCAAGTTTTATCCACACCCAGAAAAGAAATCCAGTCACTAACCTGAAGGTACGTGTGCACAGAGTAGCTGGTTGTTGATGACCTAGATTAGCGCCTATCAATTGTTAATTACTTTGTTTTTCCTACCCATTGTTCACTATCACTTACTCACCAAAACTTTATTTAGCCACAGAGCTGATGCCTAATTCTTGTAAACAAACCAATTATATCCTAGCTTCAATTATTATTAACCAACATCAGATCCAGGGTAAACAAAGACATTTACTTTTCTAGTAATTGACATTGTTTACTAAATGCTGTAATTCCATACTTTTCTTCATCATACTCCCCCTGTTTGGTCTGGATACTATTGACTTTGTTGATATTCAAACGATGCCTAATTAAATACAATGCCTAGCCCCCAGCCTTTAACATCACATTCTATTTATGGCACACTTACCATTGCCATAATGTAGAAACCCTGAACACAGTTACATAGTACAGCTTAAAACCCTCCAGGATCCTGCATTCACAACAGCATTTAAGAAATAAAATGTCTTTTGTCCTAGGATCCTGACATGGTATGGGACTTCTTCACTCTGCGCCCAGAAACAACCCACCAGCTGACATTCCTGTATTCTGACCGTGGCACGCCAGACGGCTACCGACATATGAATGGATATGGCAGCCACACTTTTAAGCTGGTTAACAAGGCAGACAAAATTCACTACTGCAAGTTTCACTTTAAGGTACAAACTTAAAAATCCACACAGCCATATCCAGGAGTCTAAAAAACATATGGCTGCTTAGAAAATCACAATAATCTTGAGTTCTTCCCCTTGATTAACTCAGAATATGAATGGGAGCTCTATGCACTAGAGTAGCAGTTGAAATTGAGAAATCTATCGACTCTATGTATAATTTCAGCTTTGGAACAGCAAAGAAATCATAACAATTTTTAATTTGATGTTGAATTTGCGGAAAGGGAAAAAATATATTTTTTTCTGAATCATATATTTAAAAATTGACTTAAGATAATAAATGAGTTAAATCTATGCTGTAGTTTAAACTATTTTGTTGATTTTTTTCCCTCCTAAACCTTTGCAGACTGACCAGGGTATCAAGAATCTTTCAGCTGATCAAGCAGCAGTACTACAAGGCACAGATGCAGACTACTCCACCCGAGACCTTTACAATGCTATTGAGGAGGGGAACTTTCCCTCGTGGTCAATGTACATCCAGATCATGACTGTAGAGGATGCTGAGAAGTTCAGATTTAATCCCTTCGATCTTACAAAGGTCAACTTTTTATATTGAATTTTAACTCTTAAATTCCTTGTATTTCCATTTAATGCCTATCATATTTTTGAGACATTCATTTTTTGATAATGCTATATTCTTTTTTATCCCTAAAACTCCAAAAAGACTTATATTTATATGTTAATTTAAAAAAAAATGATTCAATCTTAAAATACAGCTATAAACATTAAAATTAATTTGTTATTCTGTTGAATTTGAAGATAAACTCCAAGTCATTGAAAATGTATAGTTCCATAAATCTGGTGTAGGAAAATCATAAATTTAAATTAGAATTGTGTCTCATCTTTGTAAAACAGCAATTAAACTTTTGTAAATTAAGTTTATTTCATAAAATGATTAAAAATTAAGAAACTATTAGATTTTCATTCAGTTTAAGGTATTTATGTCTGCTTGATGTTGAGCTCAGTAAATTAAAGTTATTCACTTGACAAGCCTTTATTTATTATTGATTCAAGATCTGGCCCCATTCAGAGTTCCCGCTCATCCCAGTCGGCCGCATGGTGTTGAACCGTAACCCCAAGAACTACTTTACTGACGTGGAGCAGATTGCCTTTTCACCAGCTCATCTAGTGCCAGGTGTGGAACCAAGCCCAGACAAAATGCTCCAGGTACCAGTTCCATCTCTGATAATTATAATTTATTATACTGCATTAATCAAGCTACTTCTAAATTGTTTTACTCCTTGTGTATATCTTAGGTAAAGCTGTTTTATTTGAAAAGTATACACTAATGATTTAGTGATTTGATGCAAGGTTAAAATGCCTCATGATTCATCCAAGATACCATGTTAAAACTCATTATTATTCTATAGCACACACATTTTGAAAAAAAAATATTTCCAAGGTTTTAAAATATAATTGTTTAGGTTTATTATTGATACAAAATTTTAATTCAAGAGACTTTTATCATACAATTTGTTGCATAGATTCCAAATTTTTTTCTCAGCATTTTTCTTGCAATAAATTGAAAATTTGATCCCTCATAAAAATATGTATGATACTCGTTTCTAGGGTCGTCTCTATTCATACACAGACACCCATCGTCACCGTCTAGGTAGCAATTATCTACAGATCCCAGTCAATTGTCCGTACAATACAAAAGTTACAAACTATCAGAGGGATGGACCGCAGTGTGTTACAGATAATCAAGGTAAGAGAACAAAACGCTTTATTTTGATGGTGATCTGGGCCTCAGTTGAAACATGTAAGACATTTCAGTATGTTCAGTAGTGAGCAGTTCAATATTTTTGTCATTCATTTAGAACAACTTACTTATTTGAAGGTTGCATTACTAGAATATTAAAAATCATTTAGTTATATTTTTTTTCTTCATCTGTTGTGTAATATTTTTGGTCACCTCATTTTATGGGTATAAGTGATAGTTTTTTTTAGTATTGTCCAAATAAAACAATAAATGTTAAATTTTAATTATTGGCGTTATTTAAGTTACAAATAGTGTGAAAAAAAACAAGACTAGTTTAAATAAAATTTGCATCAAATAATATCTAACACAACATAGAAAATAAAAATAAAAGAAAGGAACAAAGCTCAGAATAAAGGAAAAGAAGTTTAAGAAATTGCTTAGTTTACAAGTTGTTTAATTAAGTTATTGGTATTACACAGGTCACTTCTGCTGTTTGGTTTAGAAAAATTGTCCACAATAGTCCTCCCCTACCTGAGACATAAATAGGTTTCATTGTTATCCATTGTTAATGAAATTAACATCTATAAACTTTTTATTATCAGTGTATTGTGTTTGTCACCAGTCAGGTAAAGATCATACTGGGCAATCAGGGATTATATTAATGAAAAAGTTTTTTTCCCTTAAAAATCTGCAATAAATTTTGTTCTTAAACACTAGGTGGGGCCCCAAATTACTTCCCTAACAGCTTTACTGGGCCTGAGGACCTCACTGCCAGCTTAGAGTCCAAGTTCCACATTTCTGGCGATGTCCAAAGATACAACTCTGCTGATGATGATAACTATACACAAGTCGGAGCATTCTGGAACAAGGTGAATAGCAAAAGCTTATTTGAACTCCCACCTGTTTATGGGGTTAAAAAAATTTTCACATTTTTTTCTCCACATTTTGAAAGAATAGGAACTACTCTTTCTGATTGACTTAATATCACTAAATATCCTAAACCAACGCTTACAGCATCTATAGTGTGTCATTTCTTTTGTTGGATCAAGTACAAGACGGATAAGCACTGAAGAACTGCTTGATAAAACCCTATCCCTCTTTCAATTTCAGGTTCTGTCCCCTGCAGAACAGAGCAGACTTGTTGAGAACATCGTTGGCCATCTTAAAGATGCCCAGGACTTCATCCAGAAGAGAGCAATATCCAATTTCACACAGGTGGATCCTGAATTTGGTCGCCGTGTCAAGGAGGGACTTGGCAAAGCCCTGTCAGGGGTTAGTCTAAATTTACTGTTATTATAAGTAAAGCGTTTGATTCACATAACATTAATAACCAGCCTTAAGGAAACAGCTAAAACAAACAGTGACCAATGTACCCTCTAAGCTGTCCGGCTGGGAAGCTATCTGCCAGACACTACGTAGCTACTTAAAGTTACAGTGCAGCAAATTTTGATAACATGTGTTTGTGAGATGTAAAATTTTGCACATAAAAAATGGATAATTTGCACACAAGTATATTTATTTGCACATGAACCAACAAAAACTTAGAGGGAACATTGCCAAAGACATGTGTTTATCATAGCTTAAAGGATGAGAAATCTCTACCTTTAACTCCTAAATTTTCTTCAAAACTTTTTATTATCCTTTACACTTGTGTTGAACATGTGTACTATATAACTTTAAAAAATAAAACTTTTGATAATTTGTATCTTACCAATAGCTCAGAATCTTGTACTTGCACTAATGCTCATGTTCCTTACTGGTACAGGGTCAGAGTTCAAACCTGTGAGCCAAGAAGTTTCCCAGCAGAGAATGAGACTCCTAAAAGTATTTGTGGTACGGCTGCATCCATTTTTAAATCTGTCTAAACAATGATTATTACAACTGAGATTTATTCTAAATCATTCTTTAAAATGGCAATGCGTATAAAATTATTAAAATCAACAGACATGAGTATAAATCTTAATATAAATGTATTATCACTTAAGATAGTAAAAGTAATGCTTTAAAAAATGTGATTTGGTTGTTAATATATTGAATGTAATTTATATTGTGTGTGTTTTTTTTTAAACACCACATAGATTATTTTACATTGCATAACTGCTTTTTGGACTTGATGGAATTTTAAACTTATTTACATTGCAATGTAAAGATTTTACAATTTCATTGGGATGTAATTTAAATATAAATTTAAAATCAGTCTTAAAATAAACTAATTTAATAACTCTCAATTGAAAAAAAAACTTTCATGTTTCATCAGTGCTAGGCTACTGACAATCACTTTTAATTTGAGGGGAATGTATTTTCCTATTGTTGATTTTTTCCAATGTTACTTTTCTTAGACATTCTGTGCAGTTTTAAAAATTTTTACTTTAATAGTTTGACATGTAATTTTTTAATGTTACATTTCCTATTATTTCATGTCTTTTAAAATTGTTACAGGTGTATTTTAATAACAAAAATTATTGATTATTATTGCAAAGCATCCACATTTTAGCTCTTGAAAACAGTTGTCTCATTTAAGTGCAGGAATTATGTTTTATTTTCATTCATTGTTTCCATGAAATTATTACCGAATGAAAACAAAAATTTAACTGCATGTATATTTATTTTTAAAAAATCAGGCAAGGTACGACATTTAAAAAAAATTGTGTGTACATTTATAATAAAAAAATCAGGCAAGGAATAATTGTAGGTCATTGGATTGATTGTTTATTAAGTTTAAATAATGATGAAATGGAATTTTATTTTCAGGATTAAATTGTAACAATTAATCTTTTTTTTTGTTAGTAGAAGCTGTTCAGTAAAGTTTTGTGTTGGTTTTTGATTATTAATACTGTATAATCATGCAAAAAAAATGGTATAGATTGGATCCTATGTATGTAGATTGTTAAGTTGAGTGTAGATTTATCTCTCCAAGCAATCATACATCTTTTATTTCTTTTGTTATTTTCTGTAGCAGGCTTATACTTAATGTCCAGATATAACTGAAATTTTCAACACTCAACCCTCTCAGCTTGATTATTGTATTCATCAATAAATCAAATTTAATGCTCAACTTACTTTATGTCATCAGGTTGTCAAAAGATATGTTTTTATTTTATATGTGATTTTTTTCTTTGTTTAATCAGGGCATATTTTTTAAAAATAAAAAGGCTAATTGTAATTCACAAACTGCTTTTTGATTCACATTGTTTATCAATTATGCAGAAATTTTAAGTGAAATAAAAATTTGAAGAAAAAAAAATGTTGTCCATCTTCTCTTCATTATTTAATACAAAAATCTCGGCACTGTAGAATGGATGTTGAAATTTCTAAATATGCACACACTCACACACTTCAGCCTGAGATTGTGGCAGGTCTAAAAAGATTCCCACAAAGTGTTCATGATTTGAGTTTTCATTGATTTGATTTTGATGTACTTTGTTAACTAATAGCTGAAAACGGGAAAGTCTCAAAAACAGCTGATCATGTTTTATGTAAATATTTCCTGGGATTCATGGGGCAGGACAAACAAATGAATACACAAAGTTCTGCTAAGTGCTATTGCCGATGTATGTAAGATATACATAATATGTAACAATAAAAAATCCTTCTTTTTGAAGACTATAAATCAGTGAAGTCCTGGTGCATGCAGTGTTTTTAAATCCCTTATATTAACTTCACCGCCATCTCTCTCTGTCTGTCGTGATCTCTGTCTCTCTGTCTTGGGCGAGCGGAAAAACAAAAGTAAAAAATGACCCACTTCCTGTGAAGCCATCGAGCTGAAATTTGGTACACGGACCCGTGTCAACTAACAATGAATTGTATCAAAATTTCAGATCGATCGAACGTACCGTAATTAAATTAATGCATTTTTAGTTTATCTCAATACGAGGTATGTAATTCAATTTCACGGTTTGTTATTGTTTTTTTTTCCACGTGAAAGCTCAGTTCGTGCGTTGACGCGATGTACCGGGGTGCTTTTGTTTACATTTTACGTGTCACGCTGAGCTCGGTCCAGCGATCGGTGACCAAACTTTTCCCCTCTCCCACCACCCCTCAGGGTTATGAAGCAAAGTTGAGTTAAGACAGATTCAGTCTGTAAATGTTTGTCGCGTTTGAAAATAATCAATACTGTTAGTTATGTCTCATATATAAGGGATTTATAGTCATAGTAAAAAACTTTGTGTTTACGGGTTTGTTTTATTATTCTACTCCTTCACTTTCCCCACACGGACACATTTAAAATTCTTCAATAGAGTAAACATTCCCAAAACTCCACTTCACTTCCATTTGTTCACGTCTGCTTAAAACAGCGCCCATTTCCTGGTCACTCGTGTGTTTCCATGAAGGCCACAAAACCTGAGCAGTAATCAATATGTTAGTTTCTCTCTTTGGATTGGTTTTTTTTCCCCTCCAGGCGCTGAGTTCCGTCCTGGCGTGATCCAGTTGCTGATCAAATATTTACTTAAAAAGCATACTTTTATTGTGCCTATTAGATTTGATTTTCGGCTCGTTGCATAAGAAGTCTGGCCTGTCATCAATTAAATCACTACCTGATTGGCTGACACATTTTAATAACAATAATAATAAAAACAATCCTTTCGTCTGACGCTGGGCAGGACAGTCTACAATATGCCTGTAAGTACTTTTCGTTTATGTATTATTTCCCTATTTTACTCATTTTCTGTTTGTGGATCGTTAAAAATGAGAGATGGGGAATTGTTTAATTAATTTCTTATTTTCGAAATTAAATTGCCTTGATCAGAGTACATCAACTAAATTAATGATATCGTCCCCATGACATCTTTGTGGTTTAAATTTAAAGTGATGAATAGGTTTTATTTTTGAAACGCATCAGTAAAGTGTAAGCTTTTATTTAAAGAAGAGAACGCCCCCCTCCGTCCCCACCCATCTACACACAACCCCCCCCCCAAAAAAAAAGCAGCTTCAGAAATCAGAGCCTGTTTCCGAGGCACCGGGCACTCAGTTATGCACCCATGGAACTATTGATTGGATCCTAAAACTTGGCAAGACCATAAAAAAGAAAAAAATTGCTTTCATTAAATATCAACACGAAAAAGTGACTGATTGCATTTTATCATAATAGTAGAATGAACGACCCGGCTGACCGACGCTTCTGAAACTAAATATATATGTATGTATGGAGGGTAATCAGTGGTAGAGGGTGAATGAGCGAGGGAACTCAAGTAAATAGATTCTATATAGACCACCTGAGTATGTTTATAAATATTGTAGAGGATCTGCCTTAGTCTCTTTATCTACTTCTACTACTCTCGTTCCACGCAATAAGTCCAACACGCCACTAAGCAAGACAGTTCTTTTATTTGAGTACAACACTTCTCATCTGGCCGTCACTACGTTCTTAGTCCTCAGTCACTGTGCTCAGTCGGCGTTACCTTCTGTGTTCTAGTCGCATCTCAGACTCCTATACTTGGCACCCTAGCTTTCCAACTCGTGGCTCCCTGACTTAGTGTTCTGTGGCTCCCTGGCTTCGTGCTCTCGGGTCTAACAAGTCCCTGTCCTTATATAGCTAGCCTAAACTATGCGGGTGATACTTGAGATGCCCTCCTCATTAAAGGCATTAAAACGAACGGCATTCATCTTTTCCCCCGAGTTCACATAAATAACATTTGGCATCTCACTGGACTATGGTCAGGTTGACAGCAATAAAAACTTAGCTACGGTCCTTGTTGTAACCTAACACCCCCAGGGCATGCCCCTTTGGCTGCGGTGCACCCACCCCTACTCGGTTCACCTGTCCCTGTCCTGTCCCCTGGGTAACCTGTCCAAATCGCCCGTACGCGGTTCTCTACAATATATATTCATATTTTTTTAAATGTATGTATACATGTAAATTACCAATGAACGCTCTAAAAATGACACTTTTTAAAGATCATTTACGAAGTAGATATTAGAGAACATGACTTTCTCCAGGGCTTTCATTGAAAACTAATTTTAAAAACTAGTCGAAAGTTATTTTCCATATTAAGACAGGCAATTTGGGATTTCGCCCCTGCATATTTTATTAGACTTTTAGACTTAGACGCACGTGTCCAAATAACTTCTTCTTAGGACCTTAGGTTTTATTATCAAATGAATTAATTGTTAAAGTTTTACAGACGGCAAGAGGGGAAATCATCTCCCGATTCCCTGGTCAACACATTTTTTTTTGTTTTTTTTTACTTGCTTTAAAACAACATTCTAGTGAGTCTTGGATTATATTCAAGAAAATAAAACTCGACTTGATAAGTTTCTGTTGAAGTGAACATAAAAAGAAACGATCTCACGTTCCTCCAAAATTCTATCTTGCACATAGCCTCATACTTCCTTGCATCGTCTTCAAGTGCGCTATCGACATACGTCATCGTCTTAGCCAAGTTCGTGACTGGGAAATCAGCCATTAACACACACAAAAAAACAACAACAACAACAAAAAAAACAACAACAACAACAACGAAAGCGGTAAATTTAATATCCCCAACGTCGAGATCTTTTCTCGTGTCAAGTCGGTCAAGTAGACTTGTATAGGACAATTATCACTCGTCTTTGGGTAAATAGGCTCTAACTACTACATGACTCGCCACCAGGGGTCAATTTTTCCACGGCTGTAGGATGTTTTAAAAAAGCTTTCATGAAGTATCTTCCTAGCACAGCCTTATTGCAACTTAACTCGGAAGTAGTCCTTTAGACCAGTGCTTCTCAAAGTGTTGGTCCGCGGACCGGTGCGTTTCCGTGTTTAATCAGCTGCCGGTCCGCAGAAGTTATCAAGTAAGGACTGAATTAAACAACCCCTAAAAACAAAGCTTTTGAATATAAATCCCTTATATATGGGACATAACTAAAAATATTGACTATGTTCAAACGCGACAAACATTTACAGACTGACACTGAGTGAACTCCCCCTGACACGAGATGTGGTCATCGATGGCTGGCGTGAACTCAAGTGACCCGTAAAATGTAAACAAAAGCTGGCTGCTACATATAGTTATATAGAGATAAACTAAAAATGGATTAACTTAATTACGGTATATTCGATCGATATGAAATTTTGATACAAAGTATTGTTAAGTGATACGATTCTGTGTGCAAAATTTATACTCGATGGAATCACGGGAAGCGTGTCAATTTTGACTTTTGTTTTTCCGCCCGACGTGCGAAGAGATGACGACAGACAGAGAGACAAGATTTTGAAGTTAATATAAGGGATTTAATAACTTACATTTCGCTACCACGTCAGTACAGGGAAAATAGTTCACCGGTCTCTGGTGCAATTGAAAAATTGCTGCCGGTCTAACATACTAAAATGTTTGAGAAGCACTGCTTTAGACAGGACTTGGCTGGTCGGGCTAGAGTTTTGGAAGGCTTCTACTTTTATTAGATGATCGGATGTGTCACCAATGTTCCCTCGGCTGTGTCGCCACCAATGTTCCCTCGGCTGTGTCACCACCAATGTTCCCTCTATGGTCCGTTGGTCCGTGTGCGAAGTAAATAAAATTCGTGTTCAAAGTTGCACAGCATCTATTTTTGTGTGCATTATTTTACAAAATTTTCTGCGCGGTAATTCTAAACTGCTGCGCGGCGTCGGTCAGCCACGCAGCTTAGAGAGGACATTGGTCACCACCCCTGCGTGCCAAATGATGTATCATTTAACTCCTCATCCTCCTCGAATATAGATGTATTTCACGGATTTCAGAATGGCATCTCCAGGATCCGGAGAAATCGGGCCCAAATTTTCCGTGAAAAACTTTGATCCTATGGAGACGGCGATGACTGAGGCTCTTTTTCTTAGTTAAACCCTCGTGTACTTGTTGAAAATCTCTCGAAAATAGCTTTAGGAATCTTTTCTTCAGACACCTTTAGCGCAGGCATAAAAACCATGTGTTTGTTTCTTTGAAGAACTTCCGAAAACTGTCTGATGTGTATGAAGAGTACATAATTATGTTTTTAATTCACTATTGTTGAGCGTGAGGGACTAAGAAAGACAATGAAAGTGTTGTTAATACAACTTAAGTTCTCACGTAACGGCTGCTGCCATTATGAAGGAGACACGGTAGCTGGATGCCAGAGTTATTTGTATAGTTTTGAGAATTAGGGTTCAACCCCCTTCTAAATCCATTGAAATCGATTGGAAGGGACTCATCAGCCTCACACGGATACTCATCTAATGGAAGGATAACGCCGAACCAGGAGATGGAGACCCGAAGGCGCTATGGCGATGAGTAAGAAAAATCCGGCCACTCCATTAAAGCTACTGGTGCCAAGCTGAATTATGAACGCATGATGCCCCCTGAAGTTATGCAGATGAGTGTTGTCATGTGATTTGCTCTCAGGAAACCAGCTTATCCTCCAACGAGAAAAATCCCAGGCCTCATGAATTCGTCCAGCCATGTGTGCAGCATTTTTCAAATAGTGACCGACGGAGGCTAGACAATGAAAAAAAAGAACAAAAAAACTTTATAAAACAAAAGACGAGGCCCAGCTGCAGTGAGGAATGTAGAATCTCGCATGAAAAAAAGCAAAAGATAATTTTCTAGTCACAAACTTATTAGTCACACTAGGGGGACTCCGAACTTATGTGTTAGTTGATCAAATTTTATATCTCACATTAAATCCCGCAATCGATCATAATAAATATCAATGAAACTTATACATATACAGATATATAGAGATAAACTAAAAATGCATTAATTTAATTACGGTACATTCGATCAATAAATAGCTTAATCCTCCCCACAAGCCAAACCTACTGAGTAAATTTCAGCACACTAGAAAGTCAGAAAACGTGTTGAAAAATTTGACAACTTATACAGATCCGGAGAGTTGACGACATATACAGATTCCGAAGCGTGCACGAGTTAATAGAATAGGGGCCTCAAAAATGAAACTCAGGAAAATTTTTGAAATCGAAGTATTTTCCTGGCCTATTATCAAAAGTTAACGTTGGGAATTCACCTTTTGCCGCCTTTATGAGGATGCAATGGCCCACCTACCGACTTGATAATATATTATTTATATATGGCAATCTAAATATACAAATTAGATGAACAATAATGTTGCAAACTGACCTTGTGGATTGAGTTATTGTTTGAATGCATGGTAATTACCAGTGGTTTATTGAGAAAATGGCTCATGTAAATTGATATCTATCTTGTGGCAAATTTGAAGGGAAAAAAATGTCTTCTCTTGCCGTTTAGCGTCTCATGTTTCATTGTTGTATAAAGCGCACTGATTGATTGAAATATTGCACCCGGGGAAACAAAATAGCGAGCAACGTTTCATCACCAAAACTTTAAAACAGTATTTTTCCAGGAGATAATAAAAATTTCCAGAATAATTTTATATAAAGATAAGAATTCAGTTTTAGGAAGAGATATATATCTATATATGGCTGCATGGAGAATGAAAAAACGTGATGTTTTCTTTTCACCCCACTCTTAGTAAACTTTGAATTTCAGTATATTCAAGAGGAATTTTGTAATCTAGAATTTTCAAGAGTTTTTATTCTCCAAATTCCAGAAGATTTCTATCCCATCATGCAATTTCTGGACGTTTTAGAAACCCTAAGAAAGTAACTACCTGGCCCATGTGGACTATCGCAAACTGGCTAAAAATCGTGCCGGAAGCTAAAATTGACTATACTTGTGAACGCTAAATATTATTTATAATTTTTAAAGAAAATTCTGAATGGGTAAAAATAAACTTGTATTGTGTTAAAGAATATTTTTTACAGTTACAAAACAAATAAAAAAACAACAACAACCTCAAATGTAAATTTTCCAATCTTGACTAATAATAAGAGTTCTGATGCTCGCGGTGTGACAGAATATCAGGCTCCAGGCGTGGCTTGCCTGTCCAACTACAACAGTAACAAAAGGTCAGAATACTCGAAAAGGGTAAAGCCCTTAAAGGGTGGAGCCCCTCAGGAGATCCGAAAGGACAAACAAATACAGTGACCCGCCATGGCAATAACCGTAACTTCGCGGAGAGTGTACAACCTGGTATACCCCCTCCGCCACCCATTGAAATCTGGCATAAACACAAATATGACGTGATTATTCTAATTTAAACTAGGGATGTACCGGATTTCGGCTCCGGCTCCAGTAAATCCGGAATCCGGCCATTTTTACAAATCCGGCTCCGGCTTCAGTTCCGGTCAAATTTGGCAGGATTCGGGCCGGATTTGGCAATAGCATAGTAGCATTAGATGATGTAAAAAAAACAACACGAAAAAACCACACTCATTTTGAATATTAATGGTGCATTACTTCATGAGTTTGTGGGACTTGAATATAGTGGTACGTCGGTATGTGTCTGCTTTGGTATAAGTCCAACTCGGTATACGTCCTGTTTGGACGCGAAACATTTAGCTTGGTATACGACCTTTGTTTGGAATACGACCCACGTGCTAGAATTTGTATGGGGTAGTACAATAAATGGCGTAACGCAATTTTGACCGATCCACCCCCGACCCCCCCTTTTTTTCTTCACACATTGTCACAAAAAAGTTAGCATCACCCTCAAATATGAATATGACGTCATAAAGTTTCACACCTCCCCACCTCAAATAAAAGCCATATTTCTTATTTGTAAATGAACATTTTCAAATCACTTTATTGTCATGTCATTTAAGTATGTTATGTATTTAGTTAAGTGTAAGGCTGCACTCTAATATCGTAACACGCGAGAAGCCATTTAAAACGTCATTAAATAAAATGTTTGCAATCAAAGATTTAAGATGAACTGTTATTTAAAGTTGCGTGCTTGGATATGACGTCACAGTCTGTTGAAAACAACAAACCATCCCCTCGTCACACATCATCACAAATGTGTGACCCTCATCTCTCCCTAGGTCCGTGACGTCATTCATTGACGGCCCGTTTGAGTCAAAATGGCACGTCACGCTGCACAATGTTCCTTTTAAGCTGCGCGTCCGTGGAGCGTGGGTGCGCAGATATCTGACCGAAGCCGCACAGCAGTTTAGAATTTCCGCGCAGTAAATTTTGTAAAATATATCACAAACAATTGTTTCTGTTCAACTTTGCACACCATATTTTTTACTATGCACACGGACCAACGAACCTTAGAGGGAACATTGATCGCGTATGCGTAGCATGTATTAATGAATGCAAACCACGCGATTCTAAAGTGTGTGAGTACAGCAGTTGCTACCATTCAGTGAACAATTCACGCAATAAATATAAACATGTCACTGTTGTTTCGAGTTGTAACTGAGCTGCCTATTTGCCAAACTGAAAACAATGTGACAACTAAAAACTGCAACTGAAAACTAAAAATTATAAAATGAACAAAAACACTTTTTATAAAAAGATGAGGCCCAGCTGCAGTGAGGAATGTAGAATCTCGCACGAAATAGCAGAAAATAATTTTTTAGTCAGAAACTAAGTAGTCACACAGAGGGTCTCAGAACTCCAAGTTTTATTGATATTTATTGTGATCGTTTGTGGGATTTAATGTGAAATATAAAATTTTATCAACTAACACAAAAGTTCTGAGTTACTTTGGGTGGGTCCTCAAAAAAAACAAACAAAACAACAACAACTTATTTTCTATTTGAAAATAAGTATGTTTCAAATCACTTTTATTGTCATTTAAGTATTTATTATTTATTTAGTGAAGATCTACATTGTAATATCGTAACCCGCGTGAAGCATTTTTTTAAAACGTTTAACCAGCCTTCAGAAAACGAATTGTGTTAACATCCTTAGATTATATTTTATTTTAATGCATACAAATTAAACATTGACTATTAATCATCACGGTTAACGTCTTTGTTTAGAAAAAAAATATTTAAAAAGAACATTTTTAAAATGTATTTTTAAAAAAATCCCTCAATTGACTGACGGCACGGGCATCCCGTAAGAAAGAGGTCGGCGAACAGAGGTAAATAACCTCATCTGGGGTCAAAAAGGGAATTCTCGGGGGGTAATGCAGACTATTTTGGGACATATAAAATCCACTACAATATACTAGATATATTAAAATACGTCATGTGTACGTGTACGCTTGGAACATATGCCCATTATTGAACCGGTTCCTTCCAGAAAATGCATTTTTTAAAAATTTGACAACTATGTAGATTTCTTACCTACGTACTATACGAAGACACCTAAATCTACCCTACTTTAATTTATATTGACACGAGTGACAATAATCTTAATTCACATGACTTGTCTGTATCACGTATTCTTTCTGTGATATTTAAAATTAATGCCTTAAAAACTGAGCTAAGAAGAAAAGTTGTTTTGTGCTCCTCTCGAATTGCGATGTCAAGAATTTGATGCATTCAATAAAGTTAATGAATACTTGACTAATTTTAAATGGGCTCATTTACCATTATATCTCGAACAGTGCTTCTCAAACTTTTTAGTATGGCGGACCGGCAGGAATTTTTGCCATTCCAGAGACAGGTGCACTATTTTCCCTGCACTGACAATTTTTTCTGTCCTGTTTTTGAGAACATCTTCGCAGCGGATGGCCCACGGACCGGCACCGGTCCGCGGACCACCACTTTGAGAAGCACTGATCTAGAAGACTAGAATGGCCAGGGGCGTTGGACCAAAAAGCAATCGAGCAATTATATCAAACTTAAAACGTTTATAATTCTATCAAATAGACCCCCCCCCACTTTTAAAGAACAAGGATATTCCGTGTCGTTTTGACTTAAAACATTTACACATAATCCTATTCAGATCATTTTTAGACACTTGTCATGCTTGTAAAACTCACCAGTAGCATTTTCGGGGGAGGGGGGGGGCTCACGACGCTCCCCCAAATCCCCGAGTCATGTGAGCAGGACCTAGAGTCTGGGGTTTGGGGGGTAGGGGGTAACGCACACATACACTTGTATATTTTGGGGTAAGGGGCAAAAACGTTCGACGACTCATGCCACGAGAGAACCAAACGAAGCTGCGGTTACATCACAAATACTTTGATGCCAACATCAAACAACGCAGTGTAACAATTTGATATGTTATCTTGCAGGGTTGTTAATATTGCAATATTGTATTGGTATTGGTAGTATTGCCAATACTTTTTTAAGTATTGGGACGATATTGCAATACTTCTTGAAATTTGATATTGGTATTGGTATTGCCAATAATTATTTTTGATATTGGTATTAATTTTTAACCAATACTAAAAGCAATATTCAATAAATTCTCTACAACAAAGGTTGTGAATAAAACTAAATATATAATAAATTTTTCGTTGGTGTCACCATCTTGCGAGTGACATTGCCAAACAATTTTTGAATGAGACTGATCAATGAAATGAATGATAATAGAAATCAAATCATATATGATATCTTTGGCAATGAGCATTGACTGAGCAGTGCACATTTTGAAATGGTTACTTTTCTTCGCCTGGCTAAGTGTTAACGGCCAAATAGGTGGCGTTACCCTGTGAACTCTACTAAAATTCATCGTTCATCGTTAGTTTTCCAGATGTGATGCAATCCACTGACTCGGTCTGACTGTTTTTACTATAGTATGATGTTTAACCGTTTATGTATCAGATAGACATAAGGATAAAAACACCTTTCTTATTCCGTATGCAAGAACAAACACATACAAGTTTTCCTTCTTTCCGTCCGGAATTCGGGCGTGGAATGGGTTGCCTGAAGAATCCAGGAAAACCAACACTTTATCAACATTTAAATCTCTAATAAAAATGCAGGACTAAACACAAACCATAGATAAGCGTATGACGCAATAATCTTCTGTATAGAAGGAGCGTCTGTAAACAGATAAGATAAGATAAGATGTATCATTTGCTTTGCTATGACAGTCATTTGCTTCATTCATCCATTCATTCATCCATCCATCCATTCATTCATTCACAATATGTGTACAGTATACATATTAAAAATCTTGTTGCTTAAGGACGTTAAGGTATGCCGACTTATTTAATATGTTGTCAAAGACTTTTGAATGCTTTGAGGAAAACTGATGAAGCAAGTGTTAACTTTTGAACAAAATTTGGTTAAAAATACATTGTCTAAATTAGCCAAAAATGTTGTTATCGTTTATCGATGTAAGTGATACAGAGCGATGAATTACGTATTTGCGTTTTATTCGTAGAATGACCCAAATATTGGTATTGGTAAGGCAATAATAAATAAATATTGGTATTGGTATTGCAATACTGGTTTTAAAATTGTATTGGTATTGGTATTGCCAATAGATTTTACAGGCAGTATTGGTATTGGTATTGCCAATATTTTTTTTAGTATTGTTAACAACCCTGTTATCTTGTGGATTGTCAAACTTAAGGATTATAATTAGATTTAATTTTCATGTCTTGATAGCTTACGCCAACCAGCGTCTGATGACCTACCGACAGGCACATTGGGAAGCACTGATTAAAAAAAAAGAAAAAAAGTCATCAAATAAATTGTAAGCGACCAAATTTTTTCAGTGGAAGTTTTATTTAAAATTACCCTTTTGATGTGACGCACATTTCTTCAACCCCCCTCCCCCTCGTCACGCATCGTCACAAAAGTGTGACCCCCTCCCCCCTAGGTGCGTGACGTCATTTATGGACGGCCCCAAAGATCGCTATGGAAAAAAAAAGAAAATAATAGTAATAAAAAGAAAAACAATATGTCAATTTTTTTTGCTCAGCCGACTTTTCTATTTTAAGTTATGGACATCGGTTACAATAAATACTTATGGCTTGCCGTTCCAGCGATGACGCCTGATCTTTGCAGTGATTAGTCCGAGTGGCCCCAGTACTTATCATACGATGGCTCACAACCACTGGGAGTTACTAAGTAGCACGACCAGCAGAGATTGGGCCAATCAGATGGTAACATAGATTTGAGTTTGAACCAAAGCTGATTTAAAATATTTTTGTACTACGGGTTGTAGGGCACCTACGGCGCCCACTTTTTTTCAAAAGCCCAATTAACTTATCCTCTTTTGATAAGTAGGAAATATTAAACTTCCTGAAATGTACACAAAGTATTTTATAATTGTTTGGGTAATTGACGTCATATAATGTTTTACAGGGAGAAACACCACACGCTCTGTTAATCTCGAAACCAAAATGATACCTTTCTTTTTTAACTGCTATGGACTGTAAATTCACTAGTCAGACCTCTTTTCATACCAGGAGCTTAAAACCAAAATAAACGCTATCACGTTTGCGGTAAAATGTTGATACGTGGCGGTAAAATATGAACACAATTCGATGAGAAAAGTATGATATTACTGTTTATAAAATTCTATTTACTCTTTCGAAATAACGCAATTTAAACAACTAGTAAACTAGATAACAATATATTAAAACATAAAAAGTAACCAAACCTTAAAGAGGTGGCAGGTTAACTTTTTTTGATCACGCCATTATTAACAGGGTTTCAGATACAAGTCTTTTATTAGTGGGGGAGAAATCTATTTGAGAATAAAGAAAAAGAAAACCACAACAAAAGCCTAATTATTATATTCAAAATGCCTTCTGTATTAAATGGCCTATTAAGAATCTGGGGAATAAAAGACACTGGTTTAGGGGAGCTCCCCTCCTATTTTAGACCCCCCCCCCATTTACTGTTTTGACAGCAGAAATTGAAATTTGATCTTGTTGACTAGAACTGCGTCACTGGATTATGTGTTGATTCCCCACTGACCATGGTCAAATATATGTGGATGAGAAGCCAGACACTGGTTCTTTGTCCCTGCTTCCATAGACCAGGTCTTGCTGGCACACCCGTCATTCATGTGTTAGAAAATATTTGGAAACTGGGAGTCCCCCCCCCTCCCACCGGAAATAATTGAACTCTTTTTATATGGAAGCCAACATTTTTGTTGGAATATTTTTTGGTTTTTATTTCCTGCACATAATTTATGTTTCTTTTATTTATTAATAGTTATAGCCTGGGATGCTATTTGGAAAAAAAAATATATACAACATTTTGGTAACGTATAATATGAGGGCCCTGTTGTTAACAAATCCATTTCACTACATCTTCTATATATATAATTCACCAGAAAAAGATGGAGTATTGTTCAAATAAGCATGACGAATGACTCTCACTGGGGTCGACCAATTAAGCGAAGTGGGTTCAAAAGGGGGTCGGTTATCTCGAGACCAACAATGTTTTTTGCTTTCACTTGCGTTGTTCCTTCACATAATAACATGTGGTTAGTAGTGTAGTGGTAATCACGTCCGCCTTACACGCGGAAGGCACTGGGTTCAAGCCTTAGTGGAAACATTATTTAACCTTTTTAAGCTATGTTTGTTTGTGTCCGTTATTCCCCCCCCCCACACTTTTTTTTTGCCAACATAGCTGACCCTCGCTAGGGTCGGCCAATCACAGTTTATGGTTGACAGGCTAAGTTGGTGCAGGGTGGGGGCAGGTAACTAACCGCAGTGCGCATGTCTCGAGACCATCACTACGTCAGTAATGCCCCCCCCCCAAACCCAACGTTCATTCGCGTAGTTCTGCCTTCTTCGTGCTGTAGTTTGTGCCCGTTCTCCCCCCCCCTTTCTTGGAACTATGTATGAGCAAGTCCACGGCGTATGCTAAGCCACGGGTCGTATCTTATTTGCTTTAAATTCTAGACATAAGACGTAAAATCTTTTTGTGTAAAAAATCTTTTCCTCTAAAGATTACTTTCTCCAACACAATCCTATTCATTGTTGACTAACTTGATCCTGTTCTTGATTGGATCTCTTTCCACTTTATGATCCCGTTTGCACACGAAATCTTGGTGGGGTACCAACCCTTGCAACAGTTAATTTAATTGGATCTATTTCTATATTGTTATGACGTTCCGTTCCCCGTGAGATCCCGTTTTGTGTTCTCCTACGTAAATCCTTTTGATCCTATTCCATGTTGGATTAAGTTTACTACAATTATGGGTAAGGTTCCTTAACACACAAATCAACATTTACTGTTATTCTGCACCTTCATTTATGTTTCAGTAAATTGCTTAGACCAGTGCTTCTCACTGTTTAGCATTGCGGACTGGCCGGATTTTTTCCATTACTCTAGGTACCGGTGCACTATTTTCCTTGTAGAGCCCCCACATTGCCAACAGCCCTAAAACATTTGGCATGGGTCGGTTAGTTAATGCTACACGTCATCCAACAATTTTGGAAAGAATAATCACTTGTCTTCACTGGTCTTGATGGTCGTGAGCGGTAACTACTTTACTTCAACTATGTTCTTCATCGTCAAAGACTGGAACTATGAATTGTTTTCTAAAAATGTTGCTTGAGAATAAGAGGTATCAAATGTTGGGCCTCATTTATATCAACGATACAAAGTGATAATAATATTCAATGATTGTCTCTATGATTATGTGAGTAACAAAATCAATTTTAATAATGTTTACTTTTTCTACGTTGAATTTATCAATCTTATGAAACAGAACTCGAAAAATGGCATTTTTTAAAATTTAGCGTTAACCGATAGGTACGAAAATCATTTCCATTCTATCCCTACTATAAGGGTCGATGTCAAGTGGCGTGCCACTTGCTTGAAAAAATACTCAAAGAAGGCCATCTTCTCTTGTAGTATGATAGTTAAATATACATATATATTAAGCTTAATATATTAATTTAATAATTTCTCAAGTATAATTAAATGCAATAATTAAAATGTATTTTTATTTGAAATACATTTTTTGTAAACGTAGTTGAAGTTACTAAAAAGAATTTTTTTAGTAACACAAGATAATAATAAAATGTCTCACAGTATCGTAAATTAAATTTCAAAAGAATTTAAAAGGAATTAACAATTCTTATCTTGTCACCTAAATTTTCTCAAGAACAACGCTGTTGATAAAAATATATTTGTACTGATGCTTTATGGTGCAGCGATTACGGGCAAATAAATTGTAATGCACATCAAATGTGCACGATAAAAGTTTATTTTATGATAAATGTTCTTTTTCACTGACAAAATATAGTGCCTATTTGTACACCCATTATACATGCAATTGAAAATATAATTGTATTATTTATGGATATTTGGATACAAGTTATGTCAATCAATAATTTTAAAAAGAGTCATAAGCATTTATTGTTTATTGTTAATTTATTACCGGTTGGCCATTATAGTACATTATGCTGAGAACAATCAATAGAACATCACCTTAAAAAACACCGTGAGGTGTTGGGATACCAGCGTCATCCTCACTTACCACACCGTGAGACGTTGGGATACCAGCGTCATCCACACTTACCACAACGTGAGGCGTTGGGATACCAGCGTCATCCTCACTTACCACACCGTGAGGCGTTGGGATACCAGCGTCATCCACACTTACAAAACCGTGAGGCGTTGGGATACCAGCGTCATCCACACTTACCACACCGTGAGGCGTTGGGATACCAGCGTCATCCTCACTTACCACACCGTGAGACACCAGCGTCATCCACACTTACCACAACGTGAGGCGTTGGGATACCAGCGTCATCCTCACTTACCACACCGTGAGGCGTTGGGATACCAGCGTCATCCACACTTACAAAACCGTGAGGCGTTGGGATACCAGCGTCATCCACACTTACCACACCGTGAGGCGTTGGGATACCAGCGTCATCCTCACTTACCACACCGTGAGGCGTTGGGATACCAGCGTCATCCACACTTACCACACCGTGAGGGGTTGGGATACCAGCGGCATCCTCACTTACCACACCGTGAGGCGTTGGGATACCAGCGTCATCCACACTTACCACACCGTGAGGCGTTGGGATACCAGCGTCATCCTCACTTACCACACCGTGAGACGTTGGGATACCAGCGTCATCCACACTTACCACAACGTGAGGCGTTGGGATACCAGCGTCATCCTCACTTACCACACCGTGAGGCGTTGGGATACCAGCGTCATCCACACTTACAAAACCGTGAGGCGTTGGGATACCAGCGTCATCCACACTTACCACACCGTGAGGCGTTGGGATACCAGCGTCATCCTCACTTACCACACCGTGAGACGTTGGGATACCAGCGTCATCCACACTTACCACAACGTGAGGCGTTGGGATACCAGCGTCATCCTCACTTACCACACCGTGAGGCGTTGGGATACCAGCGTCATCCACACTTACAAAACCGTGAGGCGTTGGGATACCAGCGTCATCCACACTTACCACACCGTGAGGCGTTGGGATACCAGCGTCATCCACACTTACCACACCGTGAGGGCGTTGGGATACCAGCGTCATCCTCACTTACCACACCGTGAGGCGTTGGGATACCAGCGTCATCCACACTTACCACACCGTGAGGCGTTGGGATACCAGCGTCATCCTCACTTACCACACCGTGAGGCGTTGGGATACCAGCGTCATCCACACTTACCACACCGTGAGGGGTTGGGATACCAGCGTCACCACTTTACAAAACGCGAGGCGTTGGGATACCAGCGTCATCCACACTTACCACACCGTGAGGCGTTGGATACCAGCGCATCCTCACTTACCACACCGTGAGGCGTTGGGATACCAGCGTCATCCACACTTACCACACCGTGAGGGGTTGGGATACCAGCGTCATCCACTCTTACAAAACCGCGAGGCGTTGGGATACCAGCGTCATCCACACTTACCACACCGTGAGGCGTTGAGATACCAGCGGCATCCTCACTTACCACACCGTGAGGCGTTGGGATACCAGCGTCATCCTCACTTACCACACCGTGAGGCGTTGGGATACCAGCGTCATCCACACTTACCACACCGTGAGGCGTTGGGATACCAGCGTCATCCACACTTACCACACCGTGAGGGGTTGGGATACCAGCGTCATCCACACTTACCACACCGTGAGGGGTTGGGATACCAGCGTCATCCACACTTACAAAACCGAATTGAATATACGAAGAGTGACTTTTTCAAGTAAGGCTACAACGAATTTGTTTTGCTAATGAAGCTTCGATTTCATTTATGTTTCCAGCATCTATTTACGAAGAAGGGTCATAGCTTGTTTGATGCTCAGCATTCATGTTTCGTCCCTTTATAAATATATCCATTGGTCCTCTCTTTTCCATATATAAATTGGGTTTAATATAATACATCTTTTCTGTATCATATATCAACTTCATTCTATCTATTTAATTTTAACATTTTACAACACAAAGAAGTGCAAATCTATTGTTTGAGTTGGGGGGGGAGCATATTTATAATAATTCCGTGCTATTATTTTTTTCCTGCTTCTTTTTGGAGTAGACTGAAGTGAACTAATCACCAACATTTGGGGCATCTCTTTCATCCCCCATGGTCTGCGATTGAAATAAATGCGGACTAATTTTCATTAAGACTTTAAATAAATGAATTCATGCTGTTTGTAAGAAAACACAGCGGCATGATCAAAATTAAATTATATTTTTTAATTAAAAAAACACACAAAAATAGAACTAAATATTTATAAATATTAACTAAAATGTACACATTTTTTCATGGAAATCAATATAAATTATTAATCTGTGTCAGGTCTCATAGTATAGGATTGTTGCCTTGCTCTCCGCTTACTTTCAACACACCGAAATGACGCAAGTATATGTAAACAATTCAATGTTTATTCTACTGTACACAAACTCGCTGTCCTGCTTGGACAGCAAATATATCTCTATATAACTGGCCGTACAACAACTCGACAATCTAGTTTACTTCACAAGCATTGCCCACGGTCCGACGCGACCGTCCTGGGCCCATGCTCAAGTCTCAACATCACATCTCTATGTACACAAAAGACATCTGAGTCCCTACGGTCCAAAACCGACCGACCTGGGCGACGCTCAAATCTCAACTGCCACGACTGCAACTGACCGTCTCGCCCGACCGGTCTGAACTGAAACAACTGATCTCTCGTCTGACCTCTCGCGTGTCCTCTGCCCACGCATGCATGTGACCAACAGTTCACTAAAACCTCATACCCGTGAACTAGTGTCCACTCAGGCAACACCATTCACCCACAGTGATTCTCACACCCCCAGGGTTGTTAATATTGCAATATTGTATTGGTATTGGTAGTATTGCCAATACTTTTTTAAGTATTGGGACGATATTGCAATACTTCTTGAAATTTGATATTGGTATTGGTATTGCCAATAATTATTTTTGATATTGGTATTGATTTTTAACCAATATTAAAAGCAATCTAATATATAAAGCTCAAATGTTTGTATGTTTGTATGTTTCTATGTTTGTATGTTTCACTTTTCGACTTTCTGTTAGACAATCACGGAAAAACCAAATGACGGACGGGGACCAAATTTGGCAGGACGGTTCCTTTTACCCTGAAGGTGGTTTTAAGTTAGTTTTTGTAATTGTCCCTTTTGCCCGAATGCCGTAAATTAAATAATCAGAAAATGCAGAGACAAAGAATAAAAAATTTAACCTCATTTCTGTATTGAACAAATTTACGCGGACGTTCAAATGCCGTTCAAAGCGAGTTACTTTTGGTGACGTTTTTTTATCCCCAATGCCAATACTTTATTTTCATTGAAAAAATATTATAATGTCTAATTACGGTGCGCACATTTTCGTGTACGCTTCATAATTTGAGCTGTGTAGTACAAAGAATTGTCATTTTCTTTACTGTTACTTTCTATATATTAGATAGACACGTAAACATATTTAATTACAACTGCCACACGATGCATTTGATTTAATTGTTTCACGTTTAAATTTAATTGCGAATTTGTTTTAATTATTTTCTGTTCCATAACTCGACATTTAATGAAAAACCTATTTATGTAATAATTGTGTCAGTATTTTTTTCAAGGCTTCATTTTTTAGCGGTGCACGTTTAAAAATCTTTTATCGCCTGATTACTGTGCGCACATTTTCGTGTACGCATCTTAAATTTAGCTGTGTCCTATTAATATAACATTTATATTTTGTTTGTCTTTTACATAAGCTGTTGTCTTTTACATAACCTATATACTTATACTATTTAAACTTAGGCTACCGGACTTATTAACATAAGTAGATTAAACTAAATAAAGTGATCCTGAAAACGCTTAATTATTTTGTATTGCGAATTGAATATGTTATGTTCATTCGTTTGATGATGGATTAACATAGGCCATTTTTAAAATCAATTATTGTCATGCTTTCACATGCGTTTTTAACATAAAATTGATTAGTTTTGTTTGTTTGTTTTTTTAAAATTAGGAATATAGCCTAATTTCTTTATTTATCTTTATTATCTTTATCTCATAGACGCTGTTGCAAATATTGCATTAATTACAATTGTGTTACATTGCAGTGTCGTAAATATAAAAGAGCTTTTTTAGTGACGACAGTGGCAGAGATCTTTTGGAAAAATGTCAACAAAGCAGTGGCCTTTTTTTAATGGATACAAACAAACAAACATAAAAATATCAACTGAGCTTTATATATTACATATGCGTTTAAATTATTTTATTTCAATTATTTTCACGATGCATTGTATTAATATTTTTCATGCAATGAATAAAATCGGGATTTTTTAAACTTTAATTCATAACTCGACATTTAATTAAAAACCATAGATGTAGCGAGTTTATTTTATGTTGAAAGTGATGGCCTATGTCAAATAAACTTACACTTTAAAACAGTTTACTTAAGCTTTATATACACTATACATTATACACTTTCGATACCAAATTTATTAACAAAACTTGACTAAATTTAATGAAGTGATCCCGAAAACGGTTAATATGAATTGCGAATTGAATATGTTTGTATGTTCATTCCTTTGTATTCAGAATAGCTTAGGCCATTTCTAAAATTGCCTTTTACTCATTTTTAAGATGCACTTATGAACAGACGGTTGAATCTTTTTTTTAAATTTTTATTTTAATTTACAGATATAAAATCGGGTGTGTGTGTGTGTGCATTGAATATAATTTACAAAATATGATGCCTTATCCGAAATAGGGAGCAAAAAAAAAGATTCCTTTTTGAAATTATACACATTGCTTATAAACCGTAAATATAAATCGTAATATATAGAGACATAAAAATGTTTATTATTATTTCCCTGTATAGACGATTATGAATACGTCAAAATGAAGAGTTATTTTGGTCCAGTGCATTTACTTTATAACAAGACTTTATTTTATGCGGCCAGCTTTCTATATGTCTAAATATGGTGTGCACATTTTTTATATCATTTTTATACGACCGTTTTTTTTTGTTAAATAGTATTTTAGAAAGAACATTTATAATTTTGTTTATTTGCGCTATGAGTCACTTAGCTTTTGCCTTTTAAAGGGATAGTGCCACATGTTCTTTATCTCATAGACGTGGTTACAAATATTATATAACTTACAATTGTGATACGATGCAGTTTCGTAATTATATATTAAATTTTTGAGTGACGAGGGTGGTGGAGCTCTTTCGGAAAACATATAAGTTATGTTAATTTTTTACAAGTGGGAATGAAATTGTAAATTTAGTTATTATGGTCGGCAAGAATCATTATTTAATAAGTCATATCTTTTGAATAGTAAGGTTATGTTAAAAGGCACTGCATTAAGTGAAAACAACTCACGCGGTAAAATGGCATATCTCTGTTTCTCATAAGATTTTAACTAAATAGTTGAATCTGAAATTTAACTTGGCAAATAAAAATTGTAATAACCATCACCTAATACTTGGATAAAGGGTCAGCACACTCCCGCTACGAGTGCGGGTATTTTTCAAGTATATATATATATATAAATATTTAAATATGTTTGTGTGTGTATGAATGTCCTTTATAGCTGTCTAAACCATTCACCCGATCGTCATGAAACTTTTCAAGACTGTTGAGTATGCTCCCGGGATGGTAACTATCACTTTTTTCAAAATTTAACACTCATGGGGCGCCGGGGGCCCATATCGTAATGTTTTGCTTATACGAGCTATATAAAAATTAGTTTAAGCTTTAGCTACTGTGTAAATTATTGGATCTTAACCAAAATGTGTATATGACAACTTGATAGCCAATATTAAAATACTATAGGGCACTTAACTGCTAATATTCATTCCTTTGGGGCTGGGGGCCCAAAAATTCACATTTTCAAGCGTTTAAGATTTTATTCCCCATTCAGTCATTAACAATCTTGACAAATTATGACACATGTATCAATTATTATACTAATTGAAATGAACAGATGTTTCGAACTTTATATCTTGCCCAGAATGGGCCCTTGGACCCTTAATGTCGTTTTTATCTTATATGAGCTATATAAAAAATAGTTTCTACGTTAGCTACTTAGTAAATGAATAGATCTTCACCAAACTTTGCACACAAAAACTTGGTAGCCTATATTAAAATACTATAGACACTGCACTTCTAATGCCAATATCTTCGTGGCCGGGGCCCCAAATATCTTTTTTCGTATATGTTTAAGATATTTTTCCTATTTACTTTTTAAAGAGCTTGAGAAATATAGCCACAATAAAAATGAACTAAAATGAACAGGTTTTTGAAACTGACCTCTTGCACCGAATGGGCCAGGGCCCCTTAATGCTATTTTCCCCCTATTGTAGGTATATAAAATGTAGTTTAAGAGTTAGATATTGAGAAAAAAAACTGGATTTTGACAAAACTTAGAATATAAAAACTTAAGAGCCTATAATATTACTATAGGGCTCTGAACTCTTAATTTCCATTCCTTCGAAAAAGTCTTTTTACTGAACTTTAATCATTGTATTCCCTATTCAATTTTACACGATTTTGAGGAATATATATTGAGTACAATAGATAAAAACAACATTAAGGGCCCCAGGGCCCATTCTGGGCAAGATATAAAGTTCAAAACACCTGTTAATTTCAATTTGTATAATAATGGATACATGTGTCATTATTTGTCAAGATTGTTAATGACTGAATAGTGAATAAAATCTTAAACGTTTAAGAAATGAGTACAATGGCAATAAAAAAAACTATACTATCACTCATTTTGGGGCCGGGGCCCTTAATATCGTTTCTTCTTTTGTACGCTATTTAATTATTAATTTATTTATCCGTTTGCTATGAAACTTGGTGTTTTTTTTCACACTTCCACGAAGATTTCTTCAGAATTTTTTTTTAACGTACCACTAATTGGTTTCTTTAAATTTATTCCTTTTTACTTTGATCGTTGCAACGCACGACGGGTCTACTAGTATTCAATAAATTCTCTACAACATTGGTTGTGAATAAAGCTGGATATAATAATTTTTTCTTTGGTGTTGCCATCTTGCGATTGACATTGCCTAACAATTTTTGAATGAGACTGATCAATGAAATGAATGATAATAGAAATCAAATCATATATGATATCTTTGGCAATGAGCATTGACCAGTGACTTACCAAGGCTCGATTAAGGCTTAGGCACTTTAGGCACCATGCCTAGGGCCTACAAACATAAATAGAAGTTTAAAAAAAAAGATTTTTAAAAACCACGTTTTTATAAGCGGACTAAAAAGAAGAAAATAATTTAAAACTTATTAGTTCAAGTACTTCGATTTCATATGACTAAAAACGTGGGGCGGGCGCTTATGAGGTTTAACATATGCGGTTCACTCATTCTCTCACTTATAGATCTCTCTTTTGCCTTCTACATTAGAAATCTTTAATTTTTATACCAAACACCCACCCCACGTTTTTAGTCATATTAAATCGAAGTACTTGAACTAATAAGTTTTAAATTATTTTCTTCTTTTTAGTCCGCTTATAAAAACGTGGTTTTTAAAAATCTTTTTTTACTTCTATTTATTTTATTCTTTTTAGTCCACTTCTAACAACCTGGTTTTTAAAAATATTTTTTACCTCTATTTATTTTACCAAACACCTCACAAGCGCCCGCCCAACGTTTTAAAAACATTGTGATGTGGTCACGGGGCGAACTCACAGATGTCAACAAAAGCCGACGGTACAGATGCTTTTATATAGACTATAGATAAACTTAAAAGTTCAATTATTTAATAACAGTACATTTGATCAATCTGAAATTTTGATACAATGCATTGTCACCCAAGATCTATCTGTGGTAAAATTTTCAGATCTCTAGGACCATCAGAAATGGTTCAATTTTACGTTGGCAGATTTGAAAAAATCTTGGACAATGCCTCACCAACGAAAGCGAGCTAATAAAAACGTAGTAAAAAAAAATAAGGCCAAACAAAGAAAAAAATATTTTTTTTATTTATATAATATTAAATTTGTTGTAATTAGAATTATTTTTAGTAGTGCGAATGCGTCGTTCTATTTCGTTCATAACTTTTCAATGATTGCGCATATTATGGACTGATAGGTAATACTTTCAAGATCTTGATGCCATTTTTGTCTTTGGTCAATATTTTCTTTCCGATTTCCTTTTACAGAATTTCTTGCTTGAAAATTGAGTCAAGTTAATGTTTTGTTTCATCCAATGCCAATGTAGACAGATTTTAGATATAACTCATGAATTTAAATTTTAAACTAAAATTTAATTATTAATAACGGTAAAACTGCTTTATCTGCCGATGTTAATATTTAATATTCATGAAAATTAACTTCGCCCAAATTAATATTCATGAGATTATTATTTATTACTTTTTCTCAATTATTTGGCCAAATATATGTGACTAAAATGCCTTTCCAAATGTAATTATTGCTCTGCGAATTTACCTGGCTATTTTTGGAACGACTTGTGAAGGAGAAAGATCATTTTCAGTGATGAAGAGGGTTAAAAATTGCTTAAGATCGACACTTGGTCAGGATAGAATGGCAGCACTTTCATTACTTTCAATTGAAAGTGAAGTTCTAAGAACATTAAACTGTAACCAAATAATTAGCTTTGCACAAAAAATGCAGAAAAGTACAAATATTGTAATTTATGACTTGAATTTTTATTGCTAAATCAGTAAATAAATTCAATGTATCATGCTGTCACCAGAGTTTACAACATTCTCTGTGTAAGTGACATGGAAGTTAAGTTTTACAAACTTTGTGATGGACTTCATATCAAAAGACTACAGCCTGTACAGGAAAGAATGATCGGCTCGTAATTTGTTCTCCATTAGCTTCATGTCTTTTGAATGACATCGATAGAAGATTTTCAAACATGTTTGACAGCATTGATGCTCAGCTGGCATCCGTTGTACATCCCAAATTCAAGTTGGACTGGATAGATGATGATTTACAGCGTTCGCATCTTATTGAAGCACTGAAGAGACGCGTTTCACAATCACTGTTGGTTGCTCCTACTGATGATCAGAAAGCAACATCGGCTGCTGCTGATGGTACAGATAATCAGCCAGACTTCTTCGCTGGATTGTCAGCCAGACGACATCGTGTGAATGATTCACCTGATGTGAATCAAGAAATTAATAATTACTTGGCAGACACTTCAGACAGTATTACATCATTGGATGCCTATCCACATATCCGTAAAATATACATAGACCTGAATACAGGACTTCCTTCAAGCGCTGCTGTTGAAAGGTTGTTTTCGTTAGCAGGACGAGTATTTTCCCCTCTTCGTCACGACTGAGCAGTGCGCATTTTGAAATGGTTAATTTTCTTCGCCTGGCTAAGTGGTAACGGCCAAATAGGTGGCGTTACCCTGTGAACTCTACTAAAATTCATCGTTAGTTTTCCAGATGTGTTGCAATCCACTGACTCGGTCTGACTGTTTTTACTATAGTATGATGTTTAACCGTTTATGTATCATTTGCTTTTCTATGACAGTCATTTGCTTCATTCATCCATTCATTCATCCATCCATCCATTCATTCATTCATTCACAATATGATTATAGTATACATATTAAAAATCTTGTTGCTTAAGGACGTTAAGGTATGCTGACTTATTTAATATGTTGTCAAAGACTTTTGAATGCTTTGAGGAAAACTGATGAAGCAAGTGTTAACTATTGAACAAAATTTGGTTAAAAATACATTGTCTAAATTAGCCAAAAATGTTGTTATCGTTTATCGATGTAAGTGATATAGAGCGATGAATTACGTATTTGCGTTTCGTCGAATGACCCAAATATTGGTATTGGTAAGGCAATAATAAATAAATATTGGTATTGGTATTGCAATACTGGTTTTAAAATTGTATTGGTATTGGTATTGCCAATAGATTTTACAGGCAGTATTGGTATTGGTATTGCCAATACATTTTTTTAGTATTGTTAACAACCCTGCATACCCCTGACAATCTGTTTTAAATATAGTTCGATATTTTCAGTCGGATATTTTGTTTCTTTACATCAGCTGTCGGCAAGTTCCGAATTCTGGTGTAAGAAATCTTAAAGTTCTACTTTTAATGTATGGGCCACTTCAAAACTCGTATCTATTTCAAATTTACACGAAAAAAAAACAAAATAACATCAATTAATAATAATGGAAAATAATATTATTTATTTATTATTTTTGTGTGTCCATGTGCTTATTGTTGAAAAATTGACATATTTTTCGTGTTAGTATTAATGGTTGCAAATGAAAGATTATAATTATATTTTTCTTTCCTTTCTTGATAATTTCTTCGGACCCGCAGCTGATAGTCCACGGACCGGTAGCGATCCACCACTTTGAATAGCACTGGCTTAGACCATATACATTTTCTAGAACATGCCTGTTATAAATGATTACTAGCCCCTACCCCTATTACAGAAGCATGTAACAAACTACCGTACTTTTCGCTCTGGAATATGAGACGCACCCAATTTTAAAGGAGGAAAATCTAGAAAAAAAAACACTAACAGATTGAGAACCAAATACTGTCAATTTGTCGTAAAAGACGCACCAACCACCCCCCCCCCAACCTAGTTTTGGGGAAGAAAAAGTGCGTCTTATAGGGTGAAAAATACGGTAATTCTTTTGTGTAATTATTTTTCGAATACAAATAAATATTCGAAATAAATGCAAGAGCTATAACTATTATTTATTTAAGTTTGAAGAGGGGCCCCAGCGTGGACCCATTATATTAGTTGATCTTTTTTCTAATCAAAATCAGTTTGAAAAATTACAGGATGAGACTTTAAAATTTGTTCTACTAAAATAGGTTGATAATTACAGTGACCTAATGAACAATTAAATCACAGAATTTCCTAGAATATTTTTTACCGCCTCGAATGAAGTGATTACCGATAATAAGATTTTTTATTAAATTCATTTTCTGACAAATAAAGGGTGTAAAACTTTAAAATTCTCCCAATCAAATAGGCTAAAACATAACAGATATAATTAAAAATCAAACAAATAAACATTATCTTTAAATTAATTTGCATAATTTAGATACCAGCATTCATAACAAAGCAAATATAGCCTGGACTTAAAAGTGTTTTAAAATGCTATTATCAGGAATGTTTACATTGCGTTTATAAAGGAGCATGAAGTAGAGCCAATGTGTAAATTCTTCGGAATAAAGTCTCGAAATTGGTCGAAAGATGAGTTTGGGACTTTCGGTCCAGACGGAGAAGATACTAGGAGTACAATGCCATAAAGTCTTTTTCTATAGACCATCTAGTTTTGCATACCAACTTTGGTCTAGATTAATTCAACCAGCCGCTAGCCAAAGTTTAATTAAAAAACAACAACAACGTAACTGCACATGATGTTAAGTTTGAAACCCCCATAGATTTCAATGTGGATCATTGTGGTTATATGTGCCTAATTTGATAGAGATCCATCAATACATTTAGAAACGTATTTGACACAACGACACAAACAAAACAAATTTTTTATGATATATGGTTATAGATATTCTTGTGTGTTTTAGGGTCCTCAGTATTACAACTTCTATGAACTTGGTAAAAACTTAGCTATTAGAATGATATGATAAACTGGTAAGCTACTAGGATTAAAAGTCCAACTTTTGTCACTCTACCACATCTGAAATATTTCTTAATTATAAACTCCAAGGGAGGACAATCTTTTTGCATAGAGCGTCCAATGGAAATTATATTGTCATTGGCGATTCCCTTTCTGATTTATCTTTTTCAAAAATTAGATCTATCAATATCGGCTCTTATATCCAGTTTTCAGAAGTCTTATATTATCTCTCTCTCTCTCTCTCTCTCTCTCTCTCTCTCTCTCTCTCTCTCTCTCTCTCTCTCTCTCTCTCTCTCTCTCTCTCTCTCTCTCTCTCTCTCTCTCTCTCTCTCTTCTCTCTCTCTCTCTCTATATATATATATATTTATATATATATATACTATATATATATTATATATATATATATATATATATATATATAATTGAACCTTAACATTTTAAGAGGGATTTTCATAATCAACCATAACATTTTAAGAGGACATTTTTTTCTCTCCATAATTTCAGCATAAGAAATGAAAGAAGGAAAAAAACAACAACTTTAAGTTGCCATTCATTTAGCCAATCCTCTAAGAATTACAAGTGTGATACAAACTAATGTAAAAAAAAAGATTTAAAAAAATCCTTAAGAATTTATTTCATCAATATTACACATTCATCTGCTTTGACCTAATTGTTATGGCGGTTTAAAAAAAAATATTTATAAACCACACACGCCTGGCCATAGTGATCAAGATCGCGTTCATGTGTGCAGCGTGAGTGCAGACGACTGTCTTCTGGGCCTGTCTCGCTCGCGCCGTCAGCACCCGTGTGAAGCCAGCGCGCATCGCCTTGTGACAAGCCAGTGTGTAGCGTCGTCTGTGTTGTGTGTGGCTTTGATTCCATACAAGGTAGTAGGTATGTCTTCCATTCATATAAATTCATCGTATCGTCCTGTGCTTATTCCGATTTATTTTTACAAAGCTCATCTAAACAACCGAACGGATCATAAATACTTTAAAACAACAACAACATATCAATCTCTTGTGTAGAGATTTCTTTCCCACAAATAAGAGATTACGTGTTTCTTTTATCTAGGTCAACTTGTTGCTCACTCTTAGTAAACTTAGTAGGTATGTCACGGTTGGAAAATAAGAAGTTGATTCTAGACTTGTTTACTTGCAACATATACTATTTAATTAGTTTGTGTTCTACTAATGGCGATGTCCATACTATGCACAAATGATTTGCTAATTCCCCCCACGGTTATTTACATTTAATTCCATTAATTATACAGATTTATGACAATGCAAATACATGTACTACCGTTTGATTACCTGTTTTTAGGCACGTGGGACAGTTAATTAAAATAAATAGATATAAAGCTATGAGTTCATGATGCCACTTATGCCTTGAGTATATGAACATTAGAATAATGATGCATGTCATCTCAAAACAAATTTAAATCGCCCCTCACCCGGTCATAATCTTTTCTTATTTGTTTTGTTTTTTTAATTCCTTTATTCTATTTAAACATCCTGTAATAACATAATGTATTGTGATTGCGTTTAATTGGGTTTGGGTTGAATTTTCCTTTTTTAAAATTGAAAAAAAACCAACAACAAAAAAAACCTTTGACAAAAAAGTTTCATTTAAGCATTTCATTACCACTGGTAGTTTTGAAGTTTTACTCCATATTCCGTCCGAAATTTTTAAAATTCAAACGCTAGATTCCTTTCGTTTTCTCCAACCCACTTACGACATACTCATCGTACCCCCCCCCCTCATCAAGTCCGCACGCAACCAATTTTTAAAAGTAGATTTAAAGTAACTATTATAAATGATCTAGTCTGCATGACCCATTTTTAAAAAACAGCATAGGTATAGAATAATCGGAGTGGTTGGAGGGGGCGTGGGAGAAGAGCACCACGCCTGGCAGAACTTTTATTTTAGGGTGGTTGTTTCGGCCAGTTACAATTACAGAAAACAATGTTATGGTATGACAACACTTAACTCTTGACTCAACCCTAGCTACCCCACTGAGGACAAGTATTAAGATCACAGGCTTTGAATTTTACGTTTCTCTTAATGTCATAATGTCTGAAAGTTGTCTTCAAAAGCTTTGCCCAGGTGTAAAAGTGAAATTTGATTTTTATAGAGAAATTTAGAGTCGATGAAATGTAATTTTTACTTTACCTCTTCCAAGCAATATCATGAAATTTTTAAAAAAAAATCCTTTTTTTCCAGCTAACTAATTTAGTTTACAAATAATAATACTAATAACAGTTTGATAAAATGTAATATATCCTATATAGTCTATTAAAAATAAAACAAAAGACAAATATTTGTGATTGAAATGTTTGCCAGAAAATGTTTTGTATGAAGTTTACTACCCTGATTACAAGCCAAGATTGAGACTAAACTGCACTGAATTTGAACCAAAAATTGACTGAGATTTTCAGACTTCATATAGACTTTCACAGTCGGAATAATCCAGTGAGACATCTTGAAGACACACGCAGTGAAAAAGACACACGCAGTCAAAAAGACACACGCAGTCGAAAAGACACGCCCAGTCAAAAAGACACACGCAGTCAATAAGACACACACAGTCAAAAAGACACATACAGTCAAAAAGACACACGCAGTCAAAATACACACGCAGTCAAAAAGACACACGCAGTCAAAAAGACACACGCAGTCGAAAAGACACACGCAGTCAAAAAGACACACGCAGTCAAAAAGACACACGCAGTCAAAAAGACACACGCAGTCGAAAAGACACACGCAGTCGAAAAGACACACGCAGTCAAAAAGACACACGCTGTCAAAAAGACACACGCAGAGAAAAAGACACACGTAGTCAAAAAGACACACGTAGTCGAAAAGACACACGCAGTCGAAAAGACACACGCAGTCAAAAAAACACACGCAGTCAAAAAGACACACGCAGTCAAAAAGACACACACAGTCAAAAAGACACACGCAGTCAAAAAGACTCACGCAGTCAAAAAGACACACACAGTCAAAAAGACACACGCAGTCAAAAAGACACACGCAGTCGAAAAGACACACGCAGTCAAAAAGACACACGCAGTCAAAAAGACACACGCAGACAAAAAGACACACGCAGTCAAAAAGACACACGCAGTCGAAAAGACACACGCAGTCGAAAAGACACACGCAGTCAAAAAGACACACGCAGTCGAAAAGACACACGCAGTCGAAAAGACACACGCAGTCAAAAAGACACACACAGTCAAAAAGACACACGCAGTCAAAAAGACTCACGCAGTCAAAAGACACACACAGTCAAAAAGACACAGGCAGTCAAAAAGACACACACAGTCAAAAAGTCACACGCAGTCAAAAAGACACAGGCAGTCAAAAAGATACACGCTGTCAAAAAGACACACGCAGTCAAAAAGACACATGCAGTCAAAAAGACACACATAGTCAAAAATTCACACGCAGTCAAAAAGACACACGCAGTCAAAAAGACACACGCAGTCAAAAAGACACACACTGTCAAAAAGACATACGCAGTCAAAAAGACACACACTGTCAAAAAGACACACACAGTCAAATAAAACATATGGTGTTGATTGAGAGTCTGTAAATCATAAAAATATTTTTTTAACGTATGTAAGACCAAATTTTGAACAACCTCTTTCTTATGATAGATTCCTTATTAAAATCCAGTGCATCTGTCAAATATTGTATAAATTCATAGACAGGAGCCTTTGTTGATACAGATAAACATCGCACACTTCTCTCCCATCATACAATGTTGCTAAAAATTAGGAATTGTACATTGACTTTTAGTTTATATCATACCGAATCACTTCTTAAATTATTTAATGAGGCTTAATATAAATTATGTCTTCATAATTAATTGTGGATATTGAAAATGAACAACTAATTTAGTTATTATTGTAAAAATTATTAACATTTTATGTAATAAGAAATAAAAAAAATTAATAAACAGACCTACTTTTAAAAATAAAATATTAATATATTGAAATCCTCAAGCTGCAATCCCATTATAATACATGGGTGAGACAGCAATCAGGCTTATAGAGTATTATAAGGATAACTTGTAAACAGGGTATGAGTGAGCCTGAAAGGACGTAACGTTACACCCTTTCAGGCTTGCTCATACTGTGTTGTTTACAAGTTATCTATAATATATTAATCCCATTATAGAAAGTAAACCTCCCATGTGAAAAGACTGGCAAAACTTCGAACATCAAGTATACATTAAAAATCTCCCCTCCCCTTTCACCACGATGTAGGAGAAAATTCCTAAGAAAATTGCTTTCATTAAGCGTCTTCGATTTGCACCACGCTCTTTTAAGTGGCAGATTTTAAGTGCCGACTAATATTCAACCCTCATCTCACGGTCACTGGCTTCTTCATTCACCTGGTGCGGAGTGATGCTATAAATAACTTGTGTTGTTCTGATCAAATCTATCAAAACCAAGTTGGGCGCTGATGTTTAAATTTTTGTTTTGTTTACATGAATCGTTATTTGCTGACTGAGATATATAGACAGTGCAAAGAACGGTGGGTTGGGGGTGGGGGTGGGGTGGGGAGAGTACGGAGACAAACAGCAGCACGAAGTAAGTAAAAAATAGCGAGTAAACGTGGAGACATGGGCACTGAGGTTGTTGTTACCCCCCACCTTTACCACTACCATCCCTTAAACATAAACTGTGATTGGCCGACCCTAGCGAGGGTTAGTCATGTTTAGGGTTGTTAATTGCATGTTGTTGTGTTGTTTTTTTTTGGGCAAAACGATTATCGATTATGTAACTCCGATTTTAAACCGATTATCGTTTTATAGCTGACTTCATAGAAATCCGGGGTGTACTGGATTTCGCCTGCGGCTCCGGTCATATTTAAAAATCCGGCTCCGACAGAAATTTGCTTCACAAATCCGGCCTAGTCCAGCTTGCCGGGTATGCGATAAAATTTATATTAATTATAGCCCAGGCTCCGACAAATCGGAATCCGGCAATTTTTACAAATCCGGCTTCGGCTCCGGCCGGATTTCACTTCATAAATCCGGCCGAATCAAATTCGATTATCGGTTTGGGAAATTTAAGACCGATTGTCGCTTTCAAATCCGATTATCGTTTAACAGCCTTAGTCATGTTGGAAAAAAGGGGGAAAAGAACGGGCAGAAACAAACATTTAAAAAAATAAAAATAAAAAAATTGTTCCCACTGGGGTTTGATCCCAGGACTTTCCGAGTGCAAGGCGGACGTGATAACCACTACACACTAGGAATCATATGTTAATCTGTGAAGGAAAAATGCAACTGAACGGCAAGTGAACGCAAGAAGATTTGTTGCCACCCACCACCACCCCCACCCCTGGTTTTTTTCATTTCGCCCCACCACGCTTGCCAACTGGGATTTTTTGACACTAGCGAGGGTCATTCTTCATGCTAATTTGCACATGGTCGTTTAGGCGAAATATATATATACTAGCGTATCACCCGTCAAAAATGACGGAAGTTTTCAGCTGAAATCTATTTATTTTGAAAAAAAAACGGCGCCCACCTTTTTCAAAAGCCCAACTAACTTGTCCTTGTTTGATAAATACGAAATATTAAACTTTGTGAAATGCACACAAAGTATTTTATAATAGGAGTTGTAGGGCGCCTAAGGCGCCCCCTTTGTTTTTTTTATTTTATAATTAACCATCATCAAATTCTCTTTTTAAATCCTTTATATTAACTCGTGGTGTCTGCGGCCGACCGACCGACCGACCTTGCTTGCTTGTCGCCAAAACTTTTGATCGATTTTTAACCCACTTGCTCGCAAGATAGCGAGCTGAAATTTTGCAGGCAGTTTCGTACCGATGATAAAAACAATGTATCAAAATTTCAGATCGATCGCATGTACCGTAATTAAATTATTGATTTTTTAGATTATTTTATTTATTCCTATGTATCATGCTATTTTTTGAGATAGAGCGTCGCGGTGCGTATTATATTGAACAACCTTTCTGTCGCGCAATAAGGTGCGTATTTTATTGACAGCTCTTTTTATAAACATATTCCTGATCGGTGCGCATTATATTAAACACGTTTTACGACACAACTGCAATTTTGTATTTCTGGATGGTCTTGCGCTGCGTGTTATAATGAACATTCTTTTAATTACTTCTCGTACATAAAGGATTTATAGTCAAAAACTTGGTTTTTTACGTGTTTTTCTTATTAAATCCTTTATATTAACTCGTGGTGTCTGCGCGACCGCTTGCTTGTCGCCAAAACTTTGGATCGATTTTTAACCCACTTCCTCGTAAGATACCGAGCTGAAATTTAGCAGGCAGTTTTGTGCCGATGATAAAAAACGATGTATCAAAATTTCAGATCGATCGCATGTACCGTCATTAAATTATTGAATTTTTAGATTATTTTATTTATCCCTCTATGTATCATGTTATTTTTTGAAATAGAGTGTGTGGTGCGTATTATATTGAACAACCATTCTGTCGCGCAATAGGTGCGTATTTTATTGACAACACTTTTTATAAACATATTCCTGATCGGTGCGCATTATATTAAACATGTTTTACGACACAACTACAATTTTGTATTTTTGGATGGTCTTGCGCTGCGTATTATAATGAACATTCTTTTAGTTACTTCTCGTACATAAAGGATTTTGTTACGGGTTTTTGTTATTATTACATTGTTCACTTTTCCAAAATTAAAATATGAGCTAAATCAATGGCGTCATATAATATTTTTTACAGCGTATCTTTAATTTGCACACCTTTTGATGCATTGGTGCAGTAATTTGGTTTTCCCTGCTTTCTAAAATTAGTAGCGTCAGGACTGACAGACACTACTTGCGTGACAATTGCAAATTATATTGTTTAATATATAGACTAGATACGACCTGTGGCGTAGCATACGCCGCAGACTTGCTCATAGATAGTGGAAAGAAAGGGAGGAAAGAGTGGACACAAACTACAACAGGAAGATATCAGAAAAAAAACGAGAAAGCGTCGGGTGGGAGGGGGGCGACCGCCGACGCATTGTTGTTCCCGAGCCATACGCCCTGCGGTTAGCCACTTGCCCCCCCCACCCTGCACCAACAAAGCTTGCCAACCATAAACTGTGATTGGTTTACCCTAGCGAGGGTCATTCATCTGCTTATTTTCACTCGTCTCGTGATTGTTCTGGTGAATTTTATATATTATATGGATTGATGATGATAATTCTATTGCACATTTCGTCCATGCGAGTCTGACATGTTGATTGTGCTCTTGATGTTCAAGACTCTTTCTAAAGAAAATTGTTTCTGAAAATGTTCTTATTAATGCTAAAAATCTTTAGCGTAAATCAGCTTTTGTAACATTACTATGGCTCATGAGCTTGACAATGTTAGCGATGGCGAAGCGGGAAATGGAGATTTGCACTAATTGAGATTGTAATAAAGATATATTTGAATATTTGAATGAATGATTTGTCAAGCAACTAAAAAAAGAATAAGTTATATATGTTCCACATCTCCCCGTTTTTTTTGGTAACTTTTTTGGCGGGTTGTATATTTCCATTGTTTGTGGATTTTAACTCTGCCTATACTATGTTTATTATGTATTTTAAAAAAAAACAAAAAAAAACAACTTAACTTTAGTAAATTTTTCTTATCTAGTTATACACTTACATATTATTTTCAAATAATACATATTTGTCGATGAGCCACGGTTGTATGTTTAAAGGATGAAGGTTGAAATCAAAGCGATAAACGTTGTCACACAATTATCTGTGCTCCTATCACTCCTGAGCAACTTTTTTTCAGTCTTTGTTTTTAAAACACAAAATAAATCCCAAAATTCTTATGCCAATGAAATGGGTGGTATCTATTATCTATTATCTATTACAGACGCTCCTTCTATACAGAAGATTATTGCGTCCTACACTTATCCATATATGGTATTGCATTTTTATTAGAGCTTTAAATGTTGACAGTGTGTTAATTTCCGGTTTTGGTCAGGCAACCCATTCCACGCCTTAATTCCAGACGAGAAGAACTAGAAACTGTACGTGTTTGTACTTGCATGCACTCCTTTATGAACATTTTTTTTTACCGCAAACTAAACCCAGGGGTCCTAATTTTTTCAGGTTACGGGGTACTCTGTTAACTTGACTAATAGATCCGTTCCTTACATTCAGACCGTTGTGGATACAAACTACGTCAATTTGAGCAACATCCTCCCAACAAACACTATGATTGGCTGCACGAAATGGGAGCCAACCAATCATGTGCTGTATCATCTGGCCAACGGTATGCTCTGTCTGGGACTTCTTGTACCTGATTCAAACTACGGAGCGCTCTTTTTACATGGCCTCATGTTGCTGGGTAAGATCTGAGTTTTTTTCTTTGCCTTGTGGTGATGTACGTTGACTTTGTATTGTTCTGTTAGGATGAGCTTCACAACGCGTCATCTTGGGGGAGGGAGAGTATCTGATCATCCTTTATACGTCATTTTAGAGCTGTGCTAAAAATAAATTGTCTTTATTAATTGCGCTTCCTTGGTCATGGGCAATTGGTGACGGAAGTCTTATATTAAGAACATGAGATGGAAATATCTTCAGATTTCTTGAGATTAACGAATTTAACGAAAGATGGCACTACCATCAAAATGACATTGAGACAATGTAATTTATTTTCTAGCTTGTAGTTTCTCCACGGATTGTCAAGGTAACTCACGTACAAACCATCGCACATATTTTATAAGGCTTTAATAAAGACTTGGCTAGCACCTAGGGGTCTACCGATATGCCTTTTTGCCGATATTGCCGATACCGATATTACCGATATTTTTTTTGCCGATATGAGTATTTGTTAGGACAAAAACCAGCGGTCATATTTGATGACGTCATTCTTAAATTTATCACTCGTAATTATTTATCTTTATTATTAGGGGACTACCGATACGCATTTTTGCCGATATTACCGATATTTTTTTCCGATATGAGTACCGATAGGGTATTTGTTAGGACAAAAACCAGCGGTCATATTTGATGACGTCATTCTTAAATTTATCACTCCTAATTATTTATGTTTTATATTAGGGGAATACCGATAAGTATTTTTGCCGATATTACCGATATTTTTTTTTCAGATATGAATATTTGTTAGGACAAAAATCAGCGGTCTTATTTGATGACATCGATCATTCTTAAATTCATCACTCCTAATTATTTATATTTTATATTAGTGGTCTACCGATAAGTATTTTTGCCGATATTACCGATATTGTTTTTCGATAGGAGTGCCGATATGAGTATTTGTTAGGACAAAAATAACAGCGGTCATATTTGATGACGCCATTCTTAAATTTATCACTCGTAATTATTTATATTTTATAATTAAGGGGTCTACCGATATCCAGTTTTGCCGAAATACCGATTTTTTTTCCCGAAACGAAGTTTCCGATGTGTTCACAAGTTCCAGCTCATGACCTACATAGGACTCATAACAAAACGAACCGTCCTTTATAAAAATGTACAAGCATATTAGATACTCCTTTTGAAACTTCAACCTTGACTCATAATTATTAATTCTAACCAATAGTTTAATGGCTTTTGCACACGGCGACCTTTTATGAATGAAACAATGAGAACAAAGTACAATAGTAATATAGTGAAAATGAGGCTGAAGCTTGAATGGTTGCCAATGACAACACGTCTTCACACGGTACATTTTGTTATTCCATACGAAACGAAATATTTTAGACATCTGCGATTCTGCGTGCATCTTTGCTATTAGAGCAATTACGTGAACATAATGTTTACATGTTATCCATTTATTAGAGCAATTACGGTATACTTGGCATCGGCACTATTTACACAGTATTTCTGAGTATACGAAAATCGGCCGATACCTAAACAATATCAAAGCACATGGCACACTGTATCGTGGCTGCACATATTAATACTAGGACTCTTTTGACTATTTCAATACCGGTATCGGGGTCGATATATTAATTTGTCGAGATATTGTAAATCTAAATGATAGTTTTTTTTGTTTCCGTTTTTTTGGGGGGTCAAAATGTCACTTATTATGAAATATCGGTGACGTCAATATCGGGACCTTTACATGCTACCGATACCGATATTGCCGATATCCAGATATCGGTGCCGATATATCGGCCAGCCGATATATCGGTAGACCCCTACTAGCACCTAGTACCTTGGAAACCTGAACCTTATTCTGAACATTGCCATACAACATTGTCTCACCCTGCCTTGCCCTGCAATGATTACCCCTGGGGCGTAAATGCAACATTGTCTTTCATGCAATGGCGTTAGTTCCAGTCTCTTTTGTTGTGTAGCCTGTTGTCCCGGTAACTAAAACTCACGATGACACATTATAAGTATTATAAATTTATTTTAAAAAGTCGCCGTTGAGCCTATTACAGCTGCCGAGGCTTGACCTCATTGATCGATGATGAAATATATCATTTCAGGCTTTCTGCTCATGTCCATCTGGTCGTGGGTCATCCTATGTGCCCCGGATTTCTTCTCGTGGAACTTCGCATTCCTCATCCTGAACGGCGTACAGACCTTCTCCCTGATGTACAGCATACGACCTGTCAAGTTCTGTGCCGAGCTGGAGGACGTCTACGTCAGCTTGTTCCTGCCATTCCGTGTGTCAAGGTGGGTAAATAAATCTCGTTTTAAAAACTTTAAATAGCTGGTTTTGCATGGCGCTCCATATCGGAAGATTGGGGGAAAAAATTACAATACACATTTAAAAAAAAAGTTTTTTACAATTAGAGTTTGAAGGAAAAAATAAATAAGATTATTAAAATCAATAAATTATGAGTATAACTTTGCGAGTCATTGAAATATAAAAAAAGTAAACATTTCCCCCCAAAATCCCTAGCATTCAGACTTTTTAAAGAACATGTTCAAAAGTATTTAATCGAAGACTTACTCTGCATAATACAAATTAAGAAATCGTACAAAAGTATATTCTCAAACTAGTTTGACGACTAGGAACATTATTTTAAGAATACTTGCCGTCCCTTGATCAGAGATTAATGAACGAAATGTTGTGCCCCTACACCCAGCCAGATTCCATTCCACAACTTTACGGTCGGGACCGTTGTTTGTTGGGGGTGAAGGTGTTATAAGATTGTTATATAGCACATCGAAAATTCCTTTGAAAATCTTTTAGTTGTTGTATGGAACTTCTGCGACATTAGCAATTCAACATAGTAAGCTTTAACCTAGTAAAAAAGCTAAAAACTAAATTTCGTTAACTATTTAGCGGACGTTTTTGAAACCTATTTTAAAAAAGTAGTCAGCAATTTTACCAAAAACGTGTTAAAATATATAAAAAAACTAAGAAAAGCGGTAAAACCTTTAAACAAAAAAATCAAAATTCTTCTTGATATGTCTGGTTTAAGGTGAAATTTGATTTTACATTACATGAGAAGAATTGAAACATCTTAAAAGTAAATTATATGTTTACCCACCCCACCCCAATCTTATAACAAAACAGACATCTTTACAAACGTCTCGTCTGCTCTGAGTTCTGCACGCTGATGACCCTCCATGAGGGGGAGGCCTACGCAACACAGTCTGTGACCCGGACAGACAAACTTGGCCTGTTGATATCTGGGGTGTGAGTTGACCTTTGATTTAGTAATTTAGCTTATAAACTTTAAAAACATATAACAATTTAAAATACAAACACAAATACAAATACAAACACATGTACATGAAAATAAAAATGAAAAATGAGAATACGTTTATGACTACTCCATAAATATTATATCTTAGTTGTGCATGTGATCAGAGGCGTCACTAGGGGGGGTGCAGGGGTTTGAACCACAACCAGTGACATCATCACAAGGGGTGACACCAAAATGTAAAATTCTGTATGTTTCCGTTATTTGGCACTGGCAGACTCGTAGAAGGTCTATGGGGTAAGTGGTGAGGAGTTGACATCATGAGCTACCGCAATGGGTGACACCAACCCCAGTGACGCCTCTGTATTTAATGTTTAGGACTATTGAAAACACACTCAAGGAAACGAATATAAAAAAAAATAATTCGCCGTATAGTGTTTGATTTATCATATTATTACTTGAACAAAAATATCCATTGCAGATAATAGTCCCCGGAAATAAATATTTAATGCAATAATTTTCTTGCACATCCACATAATCTAAACACCACCATCTTGTTCCCAGAATGCACGCCTACAGCAACAGAAGCCTCCTACACACGATTACCGAGAAACAATTTATCGATTCCCCGGAGTTTGAGTCAACGGCGACGGGAGACGAGAAGTTTCAGGTGAAGCCTCGATTTCCAGTTGAAAAAGAAAGAAATAATCGATAATTTTATATATGAGTTGGAATTCGGGATCGGAGTTGCACTAGACTTTGACCTTATCCACGGTGGATTTGTATCCGACCTAAACTGAAGAGTGGGTCTTTCAAATCCTATATTGGACGTTCTTCTATTTGGTCCTATTGTGGTAATCGTGAAGAATACATGTACTTTCTAATTAGAAATCTTAGACATAAGTAATGGTATGAAGTATCATACATACAGTTTTGAAAGCCCTGGGATATCCCATGTAACAGTGTCTAGGGCAAAATATGAAGTTAAAAATAATGGACATATCTTATTTGTTTCCGAATTCGCTCACATCAGGATATCCCAATAAATAAGTTATTATTAAAAAAAATAAGGCAATAACGAGGAAAGTGACATTTTCTTCAGATTTATCATTGTTTTTTTATATTCAGATCTGTGGATAAGCCAAATTCAGTTTTGTTAGTTGTTCGGTATCTTTATTATCGTTTCAAACATTATTTGGTGGTCGAGAGGCATGAGCGCTCAGCTGGTGTACCGAGGGGCATGGGGATTTGTTCCGGGGTCCAAGTGTGTCCCTGAGTTCAATGAGCTTTGAATGGGTACCTGACACTAGTTAAGGAAACAACGGCGGCTGGCAATGGCGTGGTCCATTAAATCCGTGGCCTTTGAGCGCTGCGTCACTTGACAATAGGCTCTTACCAAAACGTAGGACGCAATCTTCTGTATTGCGTCTGCATAGCGGCGATCCTAACCATTGAGACTCGTATGCTTTGCCGGGGTGGCGCCGAAGTGGTAGCGGGTCATAGTAGGGAAATTCCACCCCTCCTTGTGAGGACAACTTTGTGGGAGGCATCTTCGACTTTCTGTCCTGGATGCCCAGGTGGCCGCTTCAGAAGCGACCGCTCGGGGGGGGGTTCTCAGCTGTCACGTCCTTTTCTGGGGGAGGGGGCCAGATAGCTGGGAGGGTCTTCCGGGAAGACCCATGAAGAGCACTAGGCTCGGGGCTTCTGATTTTCTTCCACATGTAGGATCATTAGTATGGAAGGAGCGTCTGTTTAGAGAAGACAAATCATTTCATTAACTCGATAACTGTACTACTTGAGATTTTAAATAATATTGCCGTCATTTTTTGTGGGTTATATTTTTCTTTTACTTTTAACTACCCAAAAGATGGGGTCGGGTTTACCACTGATTTGAAATACTATTAGGTGCTTTACTGAAACTCACGTTATTTCCATTGAAATCCTAATAGGTGCTTTACTGAAACTCACGTTATTTCCATTGAAATCCTAATAGGTGCTTTACTGAAACTCACGTTATTTCCATTAACTTTAATATGCGGTAAGGTGACACATTGCCACCGCCGTTGTTTGCGGGTTATTTCTAGCCGCCATTGTTCTGTCAGCTATTTTAAGCATAAACCTCAAGCCAATGTAATGTGCCGTGATCAGTTAAAAACGAATTAACGCTGCAGGACAGGGTCGCAGGTAATAAACAGGAAATTATAGAAAGCTATTTGGGTTAATTATCTTCCCAATGAGATAAAAATCAATTTGCGGCATGTCACGCCCAAATGTTAATTAATGTATGGCATGGAGTGTGTATTTGTCCCCGTGAGCTTAAAAATCATATATATCATTTTTGAAACAAATAGTTTTACAGGTGTAATAAAATATAAAACTAAAATGCTACCTTACTTTTGTTGAGACCTGTACTAGAATATGCTTGAACGAACTGAAAAAAGATCTGCCAGATTCATTACTAGAGAATATTCATAACTGAACAAAGGATAAAAGAACAAAGAGCAAATTAGTAATTATATATAATTCAAACTTGGAAATAACAACACATATATAATCTACTACAACCTTCGGAGAGACATAGGAATAAAAAAAAACTTTTCTTATTCCGCATGAAAGAACAAACATTACATACAAATTCTCGTTCTTCCCGTCGGGAATATGAGACGTGGAATGGGCTGCCTGAGGAAACCAGTAAAACAAAGACGATCGCACTTAAAGCTCTATTAAAAATGCAAGACTAGACATAAACCATGGATAAGCGTAGGACGCAATAATCTTCTGTATATAAAAAGCTATAATAAAAATACAAGACTATAGACATAAACCACGGATAAGTGTTGGACGCAATAATCTTCTGTTTAGAAGGAGCGTCTGAAACTGATAAGATAATACCCCACCCCTCTCCTGCAGGTGTCCATTGTGGCAGCCGGGATGTGTCGCTATATGTTCTGGCCCCGTCAGAGTGTCGAGTATCTGCTCATCAAAGAGCCATATCTGGCTTGTATCATGAAGACTATCATAGGACGAGACATCACCAACAAGCTGTATGCCCTCAACGAGAAAGTGAGTTCTAGCTGTGCATAGGTTCAGTCTCTCTATACATGTTTTTAGCCTTGGGAAAAAAGATGTGTGTGTGTTTTGGGGTGGGGGGGGAGGGGCAAAATTAATAGATACATCAATAAATATTTTAAATAATTTTTTTTATAAAGACTTGTAGGATATGTATGTCGAAAAAAAAACTACCGAAACTGACATTTTTTCCCCTCCAAATCTATTCAATAAATATATATGTAGACCTAGGGGCAGATTTGGTAACACATATGCGTCATTTTAAGCGGTATGCAAATCTGATCTACAATACAATTATACAGTGAATAGAGAGCAATAGTTATGATTCTTTAAAACAATCTGGAACTCAAATATTGAAATCCATTCGAGGTGGGGAGGGTGAAGTGTAGTCCCACACTATCACGTCAATCTTCTCGTGTAGTTTTATACAACTGAATGTTGGGTAGGGAAAAGAGAGGTCGGGTAGAGTAAGGTCATGAAAGTTAGAAGGTAAAATACAGTACATTAGGGTAAATTTAGGGTTAGAGTTAAATTTAAGTAGTTTAAGTTAGATGTAAGTTAGGACATGGTTTAGTAGGGTAAAGTAGAGTAATGAAAATGAGTCATGGGTGTTAAATTGATAATAAATTCCTCAACAAGACTACGACTAAGGAGAATGTAGCGAAATTATTAAATTAAAGGAAAATATTTGGAGTCCTTATATTTACATCTTTAAATATCTTCTTATTTATGTATCCAATCACATTAATGTATTTGATGAAAAATATTCCCAGCGCCCTAGACAATTTGTTAGTGAAGCACATTTCGGCAAACGTAACTTCCTCTTTCAGGTGGCCACGCCCGCAGGTTCCCGCCTAGACATTCGCCTTCCCAGCATCCCAAGCACCAAACGGCAGCGCAAGGATCTCAGGCGTGCTTTGGTCGGCGCCATGGGCAGCGACGGCATGTCCTCGGGCGGGGGTCAAGTCCTGGTCATCGAACAGGAGAACGACCTGGATAAAACCTCGGACGTTGATGAAAGTGAGTTGCATGTTTTCCTTCAGTTGTTTTCTTTTAGACTCAATATCTCTGTTCATCATCGCCATCAAGAAATGTGCCATTTTTTATTTTCTCATTAACCACTCTACAAATCTTGAGATCAAACCATTGGTTGCTGGCCCTTAAAAAATAGAGGAAGAAAAAGAAGGAGGAAGTAATCTATGTGACTGACAGATATCACCGAATATCCATCGTGGCACTAGAAATGATATCACCGAATACCCATTTAAGACACTAGAATGATGTCACCAAATGTCCCTTAAGACACTAGAATGATGTCACCAAATATCCCTTTAGACACTAGAATGATGTCACCAAATGTCCCTTTTAAGACACTAGAATGATGTCACCAAATGTCCCTTTTAAGACACTAGAAAGATATCACCAAAGGTCCCCGATAGGACTGACTGATATCACCAAATATCAATCATGATATTAGTCAGTTTTCACCGAAGGTCACCAAGAGGACTTGCTGACATCACGAAGGTCAGTCAAATGCTTGAGTTTTATCCTCAAATGCACTTAAAGCGCATGCAGACATCACCCACAACTAATGATTACGAACTAAAAAAAGCAAATCTGTTTGTACTCGGACTTGTGAAGCTGGTGTGCGGGAGGGGAGGTAGGAGGAAGCAGATGCATCCCATATGAGTTGGATGTTCTTAATTATTTTCTAGTAAACAAAAAATTATGTAGGGAAATATAAATATTGAGAATCATGTTTTTTTAAAAAAAGGAATGCATGTAGGAAAAATAATTATATTATCTAGGGGGCCGTCCTTAAAGTACTTCACGCTCCAGAGGTGGAGAGGGGGTGTAAGAAAGTGTGACAGTTTGTGACAGGGAGGAGTGGGGTTCGGCCATGTGTGACGTCACGATGTTTTATATTAAATTTAAATATTTTTGTTAATAAAAAAAAACAATTTTTGTTTGAAAGTGTGACGTACTTGCGGGTCCGAGATCTGTGACAGTTTGTGACAGGGGGGAGGGGGGAGTTAAAAATGGTCAAAAATAGCGTGGCGTTCTTTATGGACGGCCCCTAGTCTGAAAAAAGGTTAGGACTCGAACTGCAAAACAGAAACACATTTTGACTGCAGAGCAATCAATAACCCTGCACGAAATCTCACATTAAGAAACCAAACAAAAACTAGTGTAACAGCACTGGTACTTGTACTTGTAATTTATTTTAACAATCACCAGAGTTGATGTTGTTCTCTTTGTCATTACTAAATTTGTCAAATATCCCATCACTATTTTTAAATTGTACATTTTTGTAAAATTTATAATAAAGTCACGAATAAAATACTAACACAACGACTTACAGAACCGAGCTATTGTATAGGGTGGTAATGGGTCGGGATCTCCTACTTGTGATGAGTATGGACGTACCGTGTAACAGGCTCTGAATATACCCGGGGCTATTCTGGCCTTGACTGGAATATACCTCCAGGGGTTAAACTAGCATATACCCCCTTGACAACATGAGTTTATAATAATTGTTATTGCAATAAATTTATGAATCACTATTTAGACAATCTGTTTGTCTTTTAGCGTTGTCAGATGGATTAAACTATTTTTTGAAATAGCGAAATTGTTTTATTTATATAAAATTGTAATTATAAACTATTTTACGATGGATGAAAGGAGCATCCCCTTTTATTTTGAAAAGAATTCACTCGTTGTACAAACGCTTTGATATACACCATATTCTTTTGCTCTGCGTTACTCATATCTAAACTAATGGGGCATGGCGAAGATGTGTGATATCCTTGATGGATTCAGTAAATTGTTTAAATAGAAAATCTTATATAATTTCGTCGATTGCATATCTAAAGAATAACTCTCATACACACTTTCAGTTTTGATTACATGCGCCATGACTGAAACACGTAAGACGCCCACGAGAGGGCCACGCTGACCGCCCTCTTTGATGACCGCCCTTTTTGTTGGCCTTATCGATTCGTTCCTCAAGCAGTAATAAGCACCCTGACATAACAAGGTCCGGGGTTATCTCCCTTGGATTAAGCAGGTGGTTACATATCTTCTCAACTGAAAGCTGGCTAGGGTTAACATAGACAAGTGAAAACGCACTAGAGTTATCATGGACAAGTGAAACGCTGGCTAGGGTTAACACAGACAAGTGAAAGCTCGCTAGGGTTAACACAGACAAGTGAAAGCTGGCTAGGGTTAACACAGACAAGTGAAAGCTCGTTAGGGTTAACATGGACAAAGTGAACTCTCGCTAGGGTAAACATGGACAAGTGAAAGCTCGCTAGGGTTAACATGGTCAAGTGAAATATCTCTAGTGTTAACATGGACAAGTGAAGTCTCACTAGAATTAAGATAAACAGTGAAAACTCACCCGGAGGTTAACGTTAATAAAATAAATTGCTCTCTATGGTTAACACGTGCCACATTGAAGAAGTGTAATTTCTCGAATAGACATCTTTTACAAAATATGTCGGATCAAAATGTTCGAAAGCAAACATCAAAACCTACGAACAGTGCTGGATTTACATATCTGCTAAATAAGGGCTCCCGACTTCTTGGGGGGCCCCGGGAATTTTTTTCATATTTGTCACTGACATAGAATATCTGGACTTCAAAAGGGCCCCCATATCTCAAATAGCTTAGGGCCCCATCAAGTCTTAATCCGGCCCTGCCTACGAATATGACAAGAGGAAAATAGACTGCTAAGTACAAATAAAAATTTTAATTGTAGCTTCTGCCATTCCTTATTTTACATAAGGCTTTTTAACAGCGGTACGTAGCACAAAATGATATATTAAAAAAACAACATCAACAACAACACGATACCAACAATAAATCTAGTCTGCAATAACTAAGAAAAATGAATTGAGGGCCCTAAAATAACAATAGTTCTAAAATAAATATATATTAATCTGGTCATTCAAGAAAAATTCGCTGATAAAAATTTTAGAAAAAGAATACAACTTACTCACAGAATGTTATGACCTTATGATTTTGCTTTCGTCTTTATATCCATTTGCGTGTACACATTTCCATCCTTCTAACTATGATGAAACCTTATTCATATTTTTTTTAAAGATAGAAGTTTTTACCGTTCCAGAAATTAGTGAATGTAATTAATTTTTATCATCCCTTGGCTTAAAGGCGACCCTTTCGAGAACACACTAAACTACGATTGGGAGCACGGTTGGACGAGGGGGGGGGAGGGGGGCAAATATCTAAGCCAGAGACCAGATGTTAAAAAAAGACAACTTAAAAGCCTAACTCTGGTTTACTGACCCGTAAAATAAAAACGTGATGAAAACTTCTCAGTCCAACTAATTTTAGCGTCATTCATTTAAGAGATAGGCTACATATTAGATCTGTTTGAAGTCATTTCGCTCATGGCATCGTCTTCTGTTAAGAAACAATATATATATATATATATATATATATATATATATATATATATATATATATATATATATATATTAGGGCTGTTATCGACTAATTTAAAATTAATCGTTAACTTTTGAAAAATTATCGATTAATTAATCGTTAATTTCCATTAAAGCCGAAATTGAAATTTATGGTGTCATAAGTAACATTTATTAAACGTACTTGTCGAAAATCGAAATAACACTGGAATGCCTTCTTTATATGACATCTTTTAACCAACAACGCAAACAGACAAGTGTATTGACATTACTTGGTTCAAGTGATGAGCGGGTCTTATTGACAATATAACCAGCCGAGATGAACTATCGTTCACATAGATTTAGATTGTCTCATTTGAAGTTTCTGATACTGTAGTGGATGTTTGGTTTGAATAATGTATTTGATCCTTTAAAAGAGAATTGTTTATGGCAGTGAACGCAGTAAACTTTTTCACCATCTTCGACTTTGACATCTGCAGTTAGCTTAAAAACACAATTTTTGATCAACTTTCCAGTTATATGTTTAAATTTAACTACGTTGATGCTGTCAGCCATTTTTAGTTGATGTCTGCCGGTCCACATAAATTAATAAAAATAAATTATAATATTACGCGGGAGAAGTTTGTACGTAAAAATACATAAATTATTATGAATTATTAATAATTGATTATTTATTAATAAAATGTTTAAAAAAATATTATAAATATTTTCTTTAATTTTAATCGAATTTTTATAGATTAAAATTATTTTAATCGATAAAATTTTTTAACGATTAATCGAGAAATTAATCGTTAATTTCCGCAGTCCTAATATATATATATATATATATATATATATATATATATATATATATATATATATATATATATATATTAGGGCTGTTATCGATTAATTTAAAATTAATCGTTAACTTTTGAAAAATTAACGATTAATTATTCGTTAATTTCACTTAAAGCCAAAAATTGAAATGTATGGCATCATCAGTAACATTTATTAAACGTACTTGTCAAAAATCGAAATAACACTGGAATGTCTTCTTTACATGACATCTTTTAACCAACAACGCAAACAGACACATGTATTGACATTATTTGGTTCAGAGCGGGTCTTATTGACAATATCATCAGCCGAGCTCAAAAATCGTTTACAACTGTCGCAGCTGAAGTTTCTAATACTGTAGTGGATGTTTGGTTTGCAGGTGATATGTAAGCGAAGTGTTAGAACAATGGTATCAATGTTCCCTTTAGGCAGCACCGCTGCGCAGATAATTTACCGACGCCACGCAGGAGTTAAGAATCACCGCGCAGACAATTTTTAAAATTTTTCACAAAAAATGGACGTTGGGGAACTTTGCACACGAGTTCTTTTAAAACTTTGCACATGAAACAACGAGCTTAGACTTAGAGGGAACATTGCATGGTAGGCAAACGATTTTTCTCAATGGAAAAAACCTTTATCAACATTTTGAACAATCACCTAAGTGATTAGTTTAAACAAAATTGTTCGTGTAATCGTCCGGAAATCAGTTCATATTTATAGGCCGAAATTTTTACTTTTTGACTTCCAATACATTTATAAGTGGTGGTTCGATTAATCGTTAAAAAAATTTAATCGTTAAAATTTTTTAACGATTAATCGAGAAATTAATCGATAATTTCCGCAGCCCTAATATATATATATGTTGTGTCTGTGTGTGTGTATGTGTGTGTGTGCGTTTGCGTGTGGGTGTGTTTGAGTATGTCTGTTTATACATTATTCATTCGAACGCCGTCAAACCTGCAAAGTTATTGAGTACGTTCACGCAAATGATACTGTAAAATATTATTATTCATAAGGGGCTGGGCCCAAAATTTAATTGTTTTTTTCTTTTGTAAATGTATAACATATAAACAGGGTATTAGTTAGACAGACAGGACGTAACACAAATAGTACACAAATAAAACGAATATAACGTATGAAAAAAAAACTTAGCTGCAGTGAAGGCCAATGAGTCCAGTAGAGATGATCTTATGCTTATAAAATATTTAGAAAATGACGATACAATCAGCAGTAATTGTTAAATCAAAACGTTGCTTTATTACATAATTATTACTATTAATTATTATTAAAATTCAAATCAAAATATAAAAACAAATTCATTTCCGGCTATAGAGATCAATATACTTAATTCCCGTTGTCTGGATGGATGTAATGCTGTTAGGTGGCGCTGCAATCGATTTTGTTTTATAGTGCTACTAATTTTAGAAAACAGCGCACCAAATTACTGCACCAAAAATAACACTTATAGAACGTTCCGCATAAAATTGTTCAATATGATAATAAATGAATCAAATAAAAAATAAATTAAAGTTCTGTGTTACGTTATTTTTCAATCTGATGTGTATTTATTTTGAAAACTTCCGTCATTTTTGACGGGTGATACACTAGTGGAAAAATAAGACCAGTTTCAATCTGTCAAGAACAGGAGAAGATCTTTAAATTAAAGAACTTTGTATTGTTATATTTTGAGTTGCAATTCTGATATGTCTATGACAGCGCCGCACTAAAAAACACCGGTACTGATCTATTGAATGATGTCGCTGTACTAAGAAAACTAATTTTAATGAGAAAAACGAAATGACATTGTTAAAAATTAAAGTAAATTGTAATTTTAAGTGCTTTTAGACATAGAATAATGTATTTTTCCATTATGTGAGTGTTATATTTTATGTAGCCTAACAATACATTTAGATGTATTGAATTCTAGGAAAAAGTAGATTTTTTAAATCAAATTTATTTAACTTTACAGAAACTATGAAATTAATATGTAATCTGACATATATTAGATGTCAGGGTTAAAATGTAGGCTCGTACCTAAATTCCGGGTTCGTCCGGTTTATCTTTAAGTGGCACACCACTTTACTTCGCCTGTAAGTGGCACACCACTTGACTCGCTCCCTTTAATTGCGAAAATACTTCATTAAACTGCTTGGTTAATCTTATCCCTGGTTTTAGACGCATCAGCCGACGCCGCGGGCCGAATAAGCCGCCGAATTTTCATCCGCCGGAAAATATGCGGCGCCGTAGCGGCGCGCCGCATTAGCCTAACAGCTGATAAACTACATCAAGTTTGTTTTATTCATGATAATTATAAACTGATATTCTAAGTGCCTATCAGGTATTGAGTAACAGAAACTGAATGAGTGGAATGAATTCATGCACTGCATTGGTAGGACAACGTAGGGGCCGTCCATATTTTTGACTATTTTAACTTCCCCCTTGTCAAAAATTTTGGAACCTCCAAAGTATGTCACACTTTCGAACAATTTTTTTTAAATTAACAAAATAATTAAAATTTAATATAAAAACCGTGACGTCACACATGGCCGGACCACTCCCCTATCATAAACCGTCACACTTTCTTACGCCCCCTCTGGAGCGTGACGTACTTTATGGACGGCCCTATACAAAAATTTTTTTTCTAATGTTAAAAATAATACACATTTTTCTCAAAGTATTGTCAAAGTGTTTTATTGCTGAAGTTTTATTACTTCATTATTGGCCAGGCTTCAGCCGAATTTCATCCGAATATTTCGTAATCAGCCGAAAATCAGCCGCAAAAGTCAATTTATGGAGAAATCCGGCTTATCCGGATTTCAGCCACAAAATTATGTCAGCCAGCTGAAATTTTAAAAACAAATCGGCTGGCAGGTCTACCTGGTTTAGAGTTTAGACTGAGTTAGGGGCCGTCCATAAATGACGTCACGCACCTAGGGGGGAGGGGGGTCACACTTGTGTGACGTTGCGTGACGAGGGGGAGGGAGGGGGTTGAAGAAATGTGACGTCACATCAAAAGGGTAACTTTAAATAAAACATCCACTGAAATATTTGGTGCTTACAATTTATTTAATGACTTTTTTTTTCTTTTTAAAAAAAAATCAGTGATTCTCAATGTGCTGGTCAGTAGGCCATCAGACGCTGGTTGGCGTATGCTATCAAGACACGAAAATTAAATCTAATTATAATCCTTAAGTTTGAGAATCCACAAGATAACATATGAAATTGTTACACTGCGTCGTTTGATGTTGACATCAAAGCATTTGTGATCTAACCGCAGCTCCGTTTGGTTCTCTCATGCCCGTTACCACAAAATATACAATTTTATGTATGCGTTACCCCCCCCCCAGACTCTAGGTCAGTGGTTCCTAACCTTTTGGGGTCCATGCACCCCTTCAGATGCCCAAAAAAGTTCATGCACCCCCTCGTGAAACTTGCAGAAAATGCCTAATAAACTATGTTTATTTTAGGAACACAACAGTTTTGACCATAGGCAACAGAGAATTTAATGAGAGATCTGCTGCTTCTTATGATCAATCAGCGATTTAAATTTGGGGACTGTTTTGAACAAAGCAACTCTCAAGTCACCCTCTGCATTCAACTTGTTCCTTTCCTTGGTTTTATCGTCAAAGGTGTGGAGAATCCTGCTTCACAGAGATAGGTTGTGGCAAATGGAAGGAGAGTCAGTACTGCCCTCTTGGCTATAAGTGGGTAAGAATCTAGCTGGGCGCACCAAAATTCAATCAAAGTATTGCAACTGAAGGCACTCCTCAGTACGTCTCTATTTCTCAAATCAATCAGGCCATCTTTAGCAAAGTCAGTGTCATCAATGTTGTCCAAGTCACAGAGAAAAGGATTGCGAATCCATAGATCTTTCCTAGCAATGTCTTGACAGAAATACCCATCAAAGAACCTTTGCAATGTTGAAAGGTGCTCTGAAATTTCCCCTTTGATGTTGTCAGGCAGTGATCCCTCAGTGCTTCCTTCTGCACCAGATATTACAACTTCATCCAAGAGTGGAAAGTTGGTCAATTTGGACTTTTCTAGTCGTCGTTGAAATAGTGGCACTCTGTTAAGGAAGGCTTGCAATCTCTCAGCAGCATCCATTACAGTCACAGCAGGTCCTTGGAGAGATGTGTTCAACTCATTCAAGATGGTGAAGATGTCAGCCAGGTATGCCAAGTAATGAATGAAATTTGGACAGTCAAACTTGTCAGCAAGGTCACTCTCTTTTTCTTGCAAGAAAATGGCAAGCTCCACTCTCGGTTCTACTAACCGAGAAATTATCCGTCCCCTGGACAACCAGCGCACCTCAGTGTGGTAGAGCAGAACTTCATGCTCAGAGCCCACCTCCTGACAGAACAACTTGAAGAGGCGGTGGTTCATGTGAGCGGATAAAATTTACAACTTGGACTGCAGTAGAAAGAACTGACTTCAAGGTTGTAGGTAGAGTTTTGCATGCCAGTGCCTGACGATGAAGAATACAGTGTGTAGTGACAATATCTGGAACTTCTTTCTTTACCAGTGCTGAAAATCCTGACTTATTACCGAGCATGGAGGGAGCACCACCTGTGCAAATTGAAGAAATTCTTGAAGTCCAGTCAAACTGGTTTTCAATGAAGAATGCCCTGACTAGCTGCAGCACATCAGCAGCTTTGGTTGTAGCTAGGAGCGGCTTACAAAAGAGAAATTTCTCCTTCAGCAATCCACTGAGAACATATCTCAGAAATACAAGAATCTGACTGCATTGTGCTACATCAGTGGATTCATCCAGCTGCATGCTAAATGGAAAAGGACTGCTTCTCATCTCGCACAAGACTTGATCCAGAATGACTGCAGCCATGTCACTAATCCTGGAATGAATAGTGTCATTGGACAAAGGAACTTTCTCAACCTGCTTCCTCTGCTGGTGACCACACATCAGTTCCACCATCGCCAGAGCACAAGACTTCACCAAAGTTTCTCCAATGGTGTGGGGCTTCTTGTTCTTTGCTATAAGATATGCAACCTTGAAGGATGCCTCCAGTGCAGATTTATGTGACAAAGAAAATTCAAGCTTGGGCAAGGTACCTGAGGTCAAGAAGCGAGCTCTCTTCTGCTTGAAGACCTCAACACTGTCCTTGGAATTGAATGGATGGACTTTCTCCAAGTGCTCTCGTGGCTTCATGTTGTCATTGCACATGATTTTTCCACAGTGGAAGCACTGAGGCTTTTGTGTTCAATCTCTCCCTCTTTTTTTATTATTTATTAACGATTTTGAGAGGGGTTGATGACAATCGGAAAGTCCTACCAGTCACAGGCAAATTTTTAACTGACGAAGTTGTTGTTTTTAATGACCGGAATTGGATGCTCAACTCAAGATTTTAGGTTTCAATGACGAATAATGGCTTACAATTAACGTTTTTAAGACCTTTGCAATGTACAAAGCAATAAACGTGAAGGAAAAAAATCCCAACGTTTACATCCGCTCAAAACAGTTAGAGGGTCACCGGAAGAGATATATCTGACGTATTTGATGACAAAATTAAATTATTTTTAGAAAACTGTGACGTAAAACACGAAATTCCGAGCAATGCGTAGAGCGAACCGTTCATTTTGCGAAAGTTTTCCCGTCAATTTTCGACATGCGCAGAACGATGCGTGAACGAGTAAAAAATAGGTTGTAAATGGGCACCCTTTAACGCGGCATGCCTTGCTTATGGTTTACATTTTCAGATTATAAGTTTTTCTTTCTTTTTTTTCCCTTCTTTTTTTTTCTTCCTCTTTTTCTTTTTTCTTCTTCTGTGAATGGTTCATGCACCCCCTGGAACCTGCTCATGCACCCCTTGGGGGTGCATGCACCACTGGTTAGGAACCCCTGCTCTAGGTCCTGCTCATGTGACTCGGGGATTTGGGGGAGCGTCTTTAGCACCCCTCCCCCCCCCCGAAAATGCTACTGGTGAGTTTTACAAGCATGACAAGTGTCTAAAAATGATTTGAATAGGATTATGTGTAGATATTTTAAGTCAAAACGACACGGAATATCCTTTTTCTTTAAAAGGGGAGGGGGAGGGAATCTATTTGATAGAATTAAAAACTTTTAAGTTTGATATAATTGTTCGATGGTTTTTGATAAAATGCCCCTGGCCATTCTAGTCTTCTAGATCAGTGCTTCTCAAAGTGGTGGTCCGCGGACCGATGCCAACCACTGCCGGTCCACAGATGTTCTCAAAAATAGGACAGAAAAAAATGTCAGTGCAGGGAAAATAGTGCACAGGTCCCTGGTACAATGGAAAAAATTCCTGCTGGTCCGCAATACTAAAAAGTATGAGAAGCACTGTTCTAGATATAATGATAAATGAGCCCATTTAAAATTAGTCAAGTATTCATTAACTTTATTGAATGCATCAAATTCTTGACATTGCAATTCGAGAGGAGAACAAAACAACTTTTCTTCTTAGCTCAGTTTTTAAGGCATTAATTTTAAATATCACAGAAATGATACGTGATAAAGACAAGTCATGTGGATTAAGATTATTGTCACTCGTGTCAATATAAATGAAAGTATGGTAGATTTAGGTTTCTTCATATAGTGCGTAGGTAAGAAATCTACATAGTTGTCAAATTTTTAAAAAATGCATTTTCTGGAAGGAACCTGTTTAATAATGGGCATATGTTCCAAGCGTACACGTACACATGACGTATTTTAATATATCTAGCGGATTGTAGTGGATGTTATATGTCCCAAATGAGTCTGCATTACCCCCAAGAATTCCCTTTTTGACCCCAGTTCAGGTTATTTACCTCTGTTCGCCGACCTCTGTCTTACGGGATGCCCGTCAGTCAATTGAGGGATTTAAAAAAAATACATTTTAAAAATGTTATTTTTAAATATATTTTTTTCTAAACAAAGACGTTAACCGTGATGATCAACAGTCAATGTTTAATTTGTATTCATTAAACATAAAATATAAGCTAAGGATGTTAACACAGTTCGTTTTCTGAAGGCCGGTTAAACGTTTTTAATAAGAAAAACCCGTAAAAAACCAAGTTTTTGACTATAAATCCTTTATGTACGAGAAGTAATTAAAAGAATGTTCATTATAATACGCAGCGCCAGACCATCCAGAAATACAAAATTGAAGTTGTGTCGTAAAACATGTTTAATATAATACGCACCGATCAGGAATATGTTTATAAAAAGAGCTGTCAATAAAATACGCACCTTATTGCGCGACAGAAAGGTTGTTCAATATAATACGCACCGCGACGCTCTATCTCAAAAAATAGCATGATACATAGGAATAAAAAAAATAATCTAAAAAATCAATAATTTAATTACGGTACATGCGATCGATCTGAAATTTTGATACATTGTTTTTATCATCGGTACGAAACTGCTTGCAAAATTTGAGCTCGCTATCTTGCGAGCAAGTGGGTTAAAAATCGATCAAAAGTTTTGGCGACAAGCAAGCAAGCAAGCAAGCAAGCAAGGTCCGCCGCAGACACCACGAGTTAATATAAAGGATTTAAAAATGATTCACGCGGGTTACGATATTACAATTTAGATCTTCACTAAATAAATAATAAATACTTAAATGACAATAAAAGTGATTTGAAATATACTTATTTTCAAATAGTAAATAAAGTTGTTTTTTTTTGTTTCTTTGTTATTAATTGTTTTTTTTTGTAATTTTTTTTTGGGGGGGGGTGGATCAAAGATTTGTGACGTATTTTTAGAGGGGGGGGGGCTAAGTTTTTGTGACGTCGCGTGACGAGGGGGGGAGGGGGTAAAAAATCGGCAAAAATCGCGTGACGTCATTTATGGACGGCCCCTTAAGCAAAAATCCTTTAGATATTTTTTTTCTGCTGTTTGTTCGTATTGATCAACGATAACCATTCTTATAATATTAGTCATGTGCTTTGGCAGCCTTTGTACAGAAATAGCTAAACACACATTTACAAAAACGTTGTTTTATGATTTTCAGAGAAATAATTTATTTAGATTTCTTTTTGCGCCATCATGACAATATGAGCTATGACGGACATTTAAAAAACTTTAATCCATTAAACATTACACAGCAAAGCTACAGTCAGACCATAGCACAAGCTTATTCGTTAACACGCGAAAACAGGACGATATACCACCGTAGGACCCTTGCCAAGATAACCTCAGTACAGTTGCCAGGAAGTCGACTGGGCCCTGGGCACAGAACAACTCACACAACATGCTCATATAACTACTCACCCAACATGCTCATATAACTACTCACCCAACATGCTCATATAACTACTCACCCAACATGCTCATATAACTACTCACCCAACATGCTCATATAACTACTCACCCAACATGCTCATATAACTACTCACCCAACATGCTCATATAACTACTCACCCAACATGCTCATATAACTACTCACCCAACATGCTCATATAACTACTCACCCAACATGCTCATATAACTACTCACCCAACATGCTCATATAACTACTCACCCAACATGCTCATATAACTACTTCAATTCATTGTTACCCACTAAATGTCCCTACCCTTCACTGAATCATACTTAACAGCCTGCCATTCTCTAAATAAGTCGTTTCACGTTCTCTTTGAGTTTTTTAAAATCCTCGCTTACCCGCCTCGCGTTGTCGCGATCTCAGATGAAATGAAATTCTGCACTATTGATCCCATTATGTACCCTACTCCGTGCGATCCCGTTCCATAATAAGATCCAGTTCTAGGTGGCATCCATTCCCCCCGACACGATCCCATACTTCGGTGGTATTACATACCCGAGTATTATCCCGTTGGATAATGGGATTCCGTTCACGTTCAAAGTTTATTTCAAGGAAATGAACAAGTGGCCTTCAGCCGAAAGTATAAAATAATTTTATATAGCTCATATATATATATATATATATATATAATATATATATATATATATATATATATATATATATATATATATATATATATTTATATATATATTATATATATATATATATATATCTATATATATATCTATATCTATCTATGAGCTATATAAAATTATTTTATAATTATATATAAGGCCATTATACTAATAAACTGCCAAAAATATCCGTGTGATCTGTTGCTTTCTATATCAATATACATAATTTGTAATCTCTATCACGTCTGTAGTGTCTGTCCTTAACGCTACTAATTTTAGAAAACAGCGCACCAAATTACTGCACCAATGCATCAAAAGGTGTGCAAATTAAAGATGCGCTGTAAAATTTTTTTTATATGACGTCATTGTTTTTAGCTCATATTTTAATTTTGGAAAAATGAACAATGTAAAAAGAGGATTTGGTGATGGTTAATTATAAAATCAAAAAACAAAGGGGGCGCTGTAGGCGCCCTATAACCCCTATTATAAAATACTTTATGTACATTTCGTATTTATCAAACAAGGACAAGTTAGTTGGGCTATTGAAAGAGGTCGGCGTCGTAGGTGCCCTAAAAAAAGTGCATTTTTTCAAAATAAATAGATTTCTGCTGAAAACTTCCGTCATTTTTGACGGGGGATACGCTAGTTACTTAATATTGGCCGTCAAATATTTATATACCAAAAGTGGTTAAAAAATAAATTTACCAACTAGCCAAAGCTAAAAATAGATTTTGTATGTGTCATTCCGTTTGAAATCATTTTTTGAGACCCCTGCCTCAAGTAGTAATTTTTGTAACGATTAAAAGCGTTACGGGATAGTATACAACAATGCACAAAGTTTCATTGTTATCTGATAAATAAAATAATATTTATATAGCTTAAATAAGGTGAACATAATGATATTAAAGCCACAAAGTCAAATTGTTGCATGCTGTTTTAGTTCCAAGCCCTAAAGATACCAGTTGGTATCAAGATTACGTTATGTGTCAAAATTTGTCGAGGTCTGGTAAAATGGAGTAGGGAATAAAGACAGTTTACAAAAACATTTGGGCTCCTCGGCCCCGAAGGAATTGACATTAGGAGTTCAATGCCCTATAATATTTAAGCATAGAGTATAGACCATTAAGTTTTAATGAATGGAGCATGATCAAGATGCATCTAGACTCTAGACCAGTAGCCAATGTTTAAAATACATTTTTACAAAAATCATATTAGGAAATAAAGACATTTTGAGTCCCCGCTCTTTACAATTTGTGTTTTCAAAACTTTAAATTCCAAAATTTGTTAGAGTGGCTGGCGTTTACTCAACAAATTCCGTCCCAAAGCTTCTAAGCGATAGGATGAACAAATATTATTTATATAGCTTATATAAAAAAGAAGAGATATTGAATGCCTCGGGTCCAATCATCAATATTTCTTCTTCAGAACATTTATCTTATCAATACAGACGCTCCTTCTATGCAGAAGATAATTGCGTCCACAGACCATGACAGATGATCTGTTGGCAAGTGATGCAGCGTTCACATGCCAGGGCTTTGTGGGTTCCACGCATTACCCAGCCGCCCAACTAGTGTTAGGTACCCATTCGGAGCTGGGTGACTCAGGGACGCCCTAGGCCCCGGGAACAAATCCTTGCCTTGACATGAATTCGAACCCGTGACCATCGGTACGCCAGTTGAGCGCGCTGCCACTCGACCACCGCGTTTTTTCAAAATCCTTTAAAATAAACTGGGCAATGTTATCTCAAACGTTTAATAAACCTTTTTAATTGGCCCCGGCCTCAAAGGAATGCAAATTTCAATGTCCTATATTGTGACAGTAGTTATATGAGCATTTTGGGTGAGTAGTTATATGAGCATGTTGAGTAAGTATTTATATGAGCAGGTTAAGTTATAGTTATATGAGCATGTTTGGTGAGTAGTTATATGAGCAGGTTAAGTTATAGTTATATGAGCATGTTGGGTGAGTAGTTAAATGAGCATGTTGGGTGAGTAGTTATATGGGCAGGTTAAGTTATAGTTATATGAGCATGTTGGGTGAGTAGTTAAATGAGCATTTTGGGTGAGTTATTCTGTGCCAAGGGCCCAATCGAATTCCTGGCAACTGTAGTGAGAGTATCTTGGCAAGGGTCCTACGGTAGTTATCGTCGTATTTTTGCGTGTCAACAGATATGCTTGTGCTTTAATCTTTCCCTAGCTTAGCTGTGTAATGTTTCATGTGTTTACCTTTTTAAAAATATCCATCATATTTCATATTGTCATGACGGCGGAAAAAGCAATGGAAAATCTAAATGAATTATACCTCCCCCCCTTTTTTTCTCTTCTGAAATTCATAAACAACGTATTTGTAATTGTATCTTAAGCTATTTCTGTATCATGGCTGCCAAAGTACATGACTGTTATGATGAGAATGGTTTTCGTCGATCAATACGGACAAACATCATTTAAAAAAGGAGTTTTGATCAAATAAGTCTAAACCAAGCAGTTTATTAATATATTTCCCAATTTAAGGGAACGAAGTTAAGTGGCGTGCCACTTATAAATAAACCAGCTCAAAATTGGATACGTATTTCAAGTTGCTACCTCAACACCTAGAAATCAAATATATGTCACATAAAATACTAATTTGATAGTTTCCCTAAAGTTAAAATGAATATAATTTAAAAAAAATATATTTTCTTGGAATTCAATGTATCTAAATATAATATTAGGCTATATAAAATACAACACTTAATACAAAATCGAAAATTCTGTGTCTCAAAGAACTTTAAATGACAATTTACATTAAATTTTAACAACACTATTCAGTTTTTTCTCATTAATATTAGTTTTCTCACGTACAACGATGTATTAAATAAATCAGGAACGGTGCTTTTTAGTGCGGCGCTGTTGTATGCAATGATAAAATGCACGTCGGATATAGCAATACAAAGTTCATTAATGTAAATACTTTCTCCTGTTTTTGACGTATTGAAACCAGTTCCTCTGTTTACATCCCTATAGTCGGTAATGATTTTTGTTTCGTACATTTGGATTTTAATTTTAATAATAATAAAGATTAGGTAATAAAGTAACCTTTTAATTTAACAATTACGTCTGATTTTGTTGTCCTTGTCTAAAGATTTTATAAACACAAATACACTTACACACATGCGCAGCTTTGATTAAACTATACCAACTAGAGTAGACTGAATAAACAATTTTATTTATTTTCAATCAAAATATACAAATTCATTTCCGGCATGTTTATGGTTGCGTTACCTTATAGTAATGAAAATACAAGTTTTAGATAAATCAAAGCTTTGCTTTATTACATGATTGTTATTAAAATCAAAATATGCAAAGCAAATGCATTTCGGATTTTAGAGTTGTAAAAATAGGAACTCTTTCTAATCTGTCAAGAACATGAAAAAATCTTTATATTAAAGAAATCTTTATTGTTATATCTGACGTGCATTTTAATTATATTATCGACAGCGCCGCACTACATAGCACTGGTACTTGCATTTTTAAAATGACGTTGTACGCTAGACAATTATTATAAAGGAGAAAATAATAATAGTTTTCAAAACTTTGAATTAAATTACAACACACAAGTCTATGAGAAATAGTATTATTGATTTGTACTACTTAATTGTTGTATTTCATTGTGCCTTATATTACCGTTAGGTATATTTAATGATAAGAAAAAAAATGTAAAAATCATTTTTATGTTACACTAGCAGACCCGTCGTGCGTTGCAACGATCTCAGTAAAATGGAATACATATAGATAAAAAAAAATTACATTAAGGGTCACCGGGCCCAGTGGCGTCACTAGGGGGTAGGGTGGGGGCGGGCCGCCCCGGGTGACACCATCAGGGGGGTGACACCAAAATGTAAAATTCTGTATGTTCCCGTTATTTTACACTGGAAAACTCGGAGGAGTTCTATGGGGTAAGTCGTGAGGGGGTGACACTATGAGCTACCGCCCCGGGTGACACAAACCTTAGTGACGCCTCTGACCGGGCCCACCAGTTTAACATATGAAGTTCGAAAATCTGTTCATTTCAATTAATTTCATAACAAATATATAAAAATATTTATCTGTATTTCTCAATATCGTGTAAAATTGAATGGGGAATACAATATTAAAAGTTTGGTTTAAAAAATACATTTAATGCCCCCAGCCACGAGGAAATCGATATTAGAAGTTCAGTGCCCTAATTTAATATAGGCTCTTAAGTTATTATATACCGAGTTTGGTCAAAATCCAGTTATTGTCTCATTATCTAAAGCTTAAACTAATTTATATATAGCTAATATAAAAAATACAATAAGGGTTCAAGATGTACATTTTGAAAACCTGTTCATTTAAATTCAGTTTCATCATTATATAAGTATGTTGTTTGAGTAGTTATATGAACATGTTGGGTGAGTTGTTATATGAGCATGTTGGGTGAGTAGTTATATGAGTATGTTGTGTGAGTAGTTATATGAACATGTTTGGTGAGTAGTTATATGAGTATGTTGGGTGAGTAGTTATATGAACATGTTGGGTGAGTAGTTATATGAGTATGTTGGGTGAGTAGTTATATGAGTATGTTGTGTGAGTAGTTATATGAGTATGTTGTGTGAGTAGTTATATGAGTATGTTGTGTGAGTAGTTATATGAGTATGTTGGGTGAGTAGTTATATGAACATGTTGGGTGAGTAGTTATATGAGTATGTTGTGTGAGTAGTTATATGAACATGTTGGGTGAGTAGTTATATGAGTATGTTGGGTGAGTAGTTATATGAGTATGTTGTGTGAGTAGTTATATGAGTATGTTGTGTGAGTAGTTATATGAACATGTTGGGTGAGTAGTTATATGAGTATGTTGTGTGAGTAGTTATATGAACATGTTGGGTGAGTAGTTATATGAGTATGTTGGGTGAGTAGTTATATGAGTATGTTGTGTGAGTAGTTATATGAGTATGTTGTGTGAGTAGTTATATGAGTATGTTGTGTGAGTAGTTATATGAGTATGTTGTGTGAGTAGTTATATAAGCATGTTGTGTGAGTAGTTATATGAGTATGTTGTGTGAGTAGTTATATGAGTATGTTGTGTGAGTAGTTATATGAACATGTTGGGTGAGTAGTTATATGAACATGTTGGGTGAGTAGTTATATGAACATGTTGGGTGAGTAGTTATATGAACATGTTGGTTGAGTAGTTATATGAGTATGTTGTGTGAGTAGTTATATGAACATGTTGGGTGAGTAGTTATATGAACATGTTGTGTCAGTAGTTATATGAACATGTTGTGTCAGTAGTTATATGAACATGTTGGGGGAGTAGTTATATGAGCATGTTGTGTGAGTAGTTATATGAGCATGTTGGGTGAGTTGTTCTGTACCCAGGGCCCAATCGACTCCCTTGCAACTGTACTGAGTTTATCTTGGCAAGGGTCCTACAGTGGTATATCGTCGTGTTTTTGCGTGTCAACAAATAAGCTTGTGCTTTAATCTATCCCCAGCTTAGCTGTGTAATGTTTCATGTGTTTACTTTTTAAAATATCCAGCATAGTTCATATTGTTATGATGGCGCAAATAGCAATTAAAAATCTTAATGAATTAACCCTTGCCACCCCCCCCCCTTTTTTCTGAAAATCATAAACAATGTATTTGTAATTGCGTCTTAATCTATTTCTGTATCATGGCTGCCAATGTACATGACTGATATTATGAGAATGATTATCGTCCATCAATACGGATAAACAGCATAAAAACATGAGTTTTGATCAAATCAGTCTAAACCAAGCAGTTTATTAATACATTTCCCAACTTAAAGGGAGCGAAGTTAAGTGGCGTGCCACTTATAAATAAACCAGCTCAAAAACGGGCACATAATTTTTATTACTTCTTTAACACTTAGAAATCAAATATATCTCACATACAATACTAATTTGATAGTTTCCCTAATGTGAAAATAAATATAATTTTAAAAATTTTTTTTTGTGGAATTCAATATATCTAAATATAATATTAGCCTATATAAAATACAACACTTAATAATACAAAATCGAAATTTCTGTGTCTCAAAGAACTTTAAATGACAATTTACACTAAATTTTAACAACACTATTTAGTTTTTCTCATTAATATTAGTTTTCTCATTTACAATGATGTATTAAATAAATCAGGAACGGTGCTTTTTAGTGCGGCGCTGTCAGTTTTAAAATTAATATGCACGTCGGATATAGACTAACAATGAAAGCTCATTAATGTAAATGTTTACTCTTCTTTTCACAGAATTAATCTAAGTCCTATGTTTACATCCATATAGTCGGAAATTAATTTGTTTGTATATTTTGATTTTAATTTTAATAATAATACAGATTATGCAATAAAGTAATCTTTTAATTTAACAATTACTGCTGATTTTATTGTCATTTTCAAAAGATTTCATAAACACAAACACGCTTACACACATGCACAGCTTATACTAACTAGAGTAGATTGAATAAACAATTTTATTTATTTTCAATCAAAATATACAAATTCATTTCCGGCATGTTTATTCTTGTGTAGTTCACTACAAATGAAAATACAATCAGAAGTTTTAGATAAATCAAAGGTTTGCTTTATTACATGACGAGCAACAAAGTCCGTCCAAGGACGTTGCGCCACCTTTCGGTGGAATGTTGTAACTCCCCTCCAACAGCCGTCTCGACCGGCATATATGTGCATCACATCAAAAATACTATTCATTATAGTTAAAATAAATAGCTCGTAAAAACTGAGCTTTTGACTATAAATCCCAACGCGCATAACTCAAAATAAAGTCTTGGAAGAAATACTGCACCAAAAGTAACTCGTTTTAAACGTCCGCGCTCAATATGATTGGCTGTAGGAGTCATGTGTGTTTGAGGGACCAATCGCTATAGATGACGGGACAGAATGGACAGAAACTTGCCTTTTATTATATAGGATTATTATAATTTTTAAAAAAATCAAAAAATGCAAAGCAAATGCATTTCGGATTTTAGAGTTGTAAAAATAGGAACTAATCTGACAAGAACGTGAAACAATCTGTATATTAAAGAAATCTTTATTGTTATATCTGACGTGCATTTTAATTATATTTACCGACAGCGCCGCACTACATATCACTGGTACTAATATTTTTAAAATGAAGTTGTACGCCAGACAATTAATATAAAGGAGAAAACAATAATATTTGTCAAAACTTTGAATTAAATTGTCAATTAAAAGTCTATGAAACATAGTATTATTGATTTGTATTACTTAATTGTTGTATTTTATGGAGCTTATATTACCATTAGGTATATTTAATGATAAGAAACTATGAAATTAATATTAATATATCATCTGACATATATGTCATGTCGAGTTGTATACTGATGTATCCTGCCTCCTTCTTCCTTAACCTAGTTTATCAAAGTAAGTGCCATGCCACTTGACTTCGCACCCTTAAATGTGGATTATATGTCAACAAATTGATTGGTTTCTCTTATCCCCGGTTTAGACTGAGTTATATTAAAACATTATCATATTATTAGTTCTTGATGTTCAATTTAAAATATTTTATGAAAATTAAAAACATATAATAGATGTGAAAATTTTCCGTCTCTTTGATACACACTTCACTACATACTTAATAACTTTTATGACTATTTAAAAAATAAGCTATATAACCCACCATATAGAAACCCCACGAGACAAAGTGAAAACGTTTCTAAAAGTCTTATCTCATCAATTTGCCGTATATGCTCTTTTGTTCTTTGAAACATCTTTATAACAAAGACTGGTGAAAGTCGACATATTTTTAAAGAAAAATGATTGAATAACAAGAGAGTTGAGACTGTAGACATTCTGTACAAACTGTCGTTGTTTGATACCATGTGTTGATAATGCCTGGATGTTATTAATTTATTAGAGTACATTTTGTATCATTCTTATATATATATATATATATAGTATGATTTGACATAGTCATATTACAAAGACCTGAAATCTATAGGGACGAATAAAATAACAAATTATATGATAATAATAAAAATATCTTTAATAGAATTATTGAACATTGTTTCATGATATTGGTTTAGTGAGAAAGAATGTTATCCACGACTAAAAATTTTAAAAAAAGGAAAAAGAAAACTTTGTAAGCAAGATAAAACTTTGATTAAAATGTTTTAAATACTTTATTTACTGAAATAACCTACGATATTCTTTTAAAAGACTTTCACTACCCATATATTCAAAGTTTTGTTTAATTTTAACATTAATTTCCTTAATATCCTTTCATCAAAATTAAATGACTTCCTTAGAGCTTTTGTTGTTGCTGCTGTCATGTAAGTGGTGTGATTTGGCAGACAAGGTACAGAAATAGCTAAACACACATTTACAATTATTTTGTTTCTGCTTTTCAGTGGGATGAGTCATTCAGATTTCCTATGGCTATTTGCACCATCAAGACAATATGATCATAAAAAGAAACAACTTTAACGCATGAAATATTACACAGCTAAGTTAGGGCAAAACATAAGCACATGCATTATTGAACGTTTACACGTACAAACATAACGACACACCAACATAGTACCATTGTCATGATACCTTTGCCAGGAAATCTATTTGGCTTTTGTCACATAACAAGTCATTCAACATCCTCATCTAACTACTCAATCAACATACTCATATAACAACTCACCCCACATGCCCATATAACTACTAACTCAACATACTCATATAACTACTCACCCAGCATGCTCATATAACTACTACTCACTCAACATACTAATATAACTACTCACTCAACATACTAATATAACTACTCACTCAATATACTAACATAACAACTCACCCAACATGCTCATATAACTAGTCACAGAACATTCTAACATAACTACTCACTCAACATACTCATATAACAACTCACTCAACATACTCATATAACTATTCACTCAACATACTTATATAACTACTCACACAACATACTCATATAACTACTCAAACAACACACTCATATAACTACTGACACAACATGCTCATATAACTACTCACACAACATGCTCATATAACTACTCACACAACATGCTCATATAACTACTCACACAACATGCTCATATAACTACTCACACAACATGCTCATATAACTACTCACACAACATGCTCATATAACTACTCACACAACATGCTCATATAACTACTCACACAACATGCTCATATAACTACTCACACAACATACTCATATAACTACTCACACAACAAGCTCACATAACTACGCCTCGAAACTGTCACCTGAATGACATGTTGTGCTCCGTTCTTAGCTAAATACCATTTAGTCCTGTTGAGCGATTCTGTAAGTTCATACCAATGTATTCCCATACTGGATCAGAAATTGCCCAAATTATTCATATTTTGCGGAAAAAATGACACTCAAATTCAAGAATGCTGTAGACAGTTATACGCAAATGATGCAAATATGAGTGAGAAGTAAAATGTAGTCCAGGCTATCCTTGGTGAGATCTGCATTATGTGCCGTGCACAGCTCATTCCCTTAATTTGTTTGGGAAAAGTGCAGCAGAAGGTTGTCCTGCTGCAGTCAGAATTTTTTGCCTTCTGCCAAATCTTTATACCTGGTTTGTTGCATCTACTCATCGTCAGCACGTACTTCAAAAGCAACCGAAAGGATCACCAGTTAACATAGCCTTGTCTGACACAAGATGGTCAGCCCGACATGATTCTTTAAGGTCTGTTACTAAATCATACCATGAGAATATTGCAGCCCTGAAGAATTGGCAACTGACGAAAATCAGCCGCGTGACAGTCGATTTGAAGCAGGAGGATTTCGGGAGGAACTTAAAAAACTGGTACTCGCTATTTTACTTGAAAATTTGGATACAATTTTAGAAAGATTTCAGAAAACGAATGTATCCCTTCAAGAGCGGGACTATCTTTGAATTCAGCCATGCATTTGTTGAAAAATCTCATTGAGTTCGTTAAAAGACAGCGTTCTGAATTTGATTCCTATAAAGAAAAGGGAAATGACAAGTCCGTGGAGAAAGAGTATAAACAATCTTCAATACGACCAAAAAAGAGGAAGTGTCAGTTTGATGAAGGGACATCAACCGAAACAGTGTTTTCTCGGAAACAAAAATTCAAGGTTGAGGTGTTTCTGGTAATCATTGAAACTTTCTTCAGCTCTACAACATCGGTTAGACGCATATGCATCCATGACAAATTTGGCTTTCTTACAAACCTAACTGAGCTCAGCAATGATGCCATCTGTGGGGGGAAGCAGGAGCCAAGGTAATGGAAGTGGATCCAAGTGATTTCGAAGATAACTTTCCTTTAGAATGAGTCCAATTTTAAGAACCCTTCAAAAAAAAATTGTCCGGCCCCAGGCTCAGGGGCAGTAACAGGAAGTAGTACACTGCGAAACTCAAAACATATACACAGAGCTAAAAATGTTGCTGTTTTTGAATGAAATAAATTTTCCACAATCTTTTCTAAACGTACACATCGCACTTTGCCTTTGTCTCTCAATGATGACACCAAACTGTAGCGGAGAGCGATCATTTTCAAAGTTGAAAAAAAAATGAACTTAGATAACACAGAATGAGTCTGCTCCCTCTCTAATGAGCATTGAAAGGGAAATCGTAAGCTCACTTAGCTTTACTCATTTGATTGATAAGTTCGCCATGAGAGAAGTTCTCTAACGAAGGTTCTAGATTGAAATAAAAAAGAATAACTGTTTTAATGAAGTTTGGATTCGCGTGACTGTTATCAATTTAATTATTTGACTTATATTTAATAATTTGTCTTATTACACTCTGCCTTTTAAGTTACACAGTCTTATATTAGCTGCTCAATCATTTTATTTAAATAGACACTGCCTGAACAGGTATGAATTGCAGCCAGGGTCCCGTTCAGTCTTAATCCGTCCCTGGATTTAACTTTGTCTCGTGAGGTTTTTTAGGTGTGGAAATCGCTTAGTTTTTAATATTATCATAAATTTATTAAGTATGTATTGAAGAGTGCATTAAAAAACGGAGAATTTTCACATCTATTTTAAGTTTTACATTTTCATAAAATATTTTAAATTGAAAATCAAGAACTAATAACATGACAATGTTTTGATATAACTCAGTCTGTACCGGGGATAAGAGAAACCAATCAATTTATTGACATATTATCCTTACTTAAGGGACCGAAGTCAAGTGGCGTGCCACTTAATTAGGTATACCAACTTTCTTAAAGTGCAAGTGATAGTGCCTCTAATGACTATCGAAATGAAATATATTTTAGATAAAATATTAATTCCATAGTTTAGGTAATGTTACATACAAATGATTGTTAAAATCTTCTTTTTTCTTCTTATTAAATTTATCTAACGGCAATATTAGGCTATATAAAATACAAAACTTAAGTTTTACAAATCAATAATACTAAGTATCATAAACATTCAAATTACAATTTAAATTCAAGTTTTGAAAAATATTAATATCTTCTCTTTATTTTAGTTGTATGGCGTACGTCATTTTAAATAGATCAGTAACAGTGCTTTTGAGTGCGGCGCTGTCCAGAAATTCAATTAAAATGCACGTCAGATATAAAAATACAGATTTCATTGATATAAAGATTTTTTTCCTGTTCTTGACAGATCAGAAATGGTTCCTATTTTTACAACAATAAAATCCGAAAAGCATTTGCATTGTATATTTTGATTTTAATAATAATAATCGTGTAATAAAGCAAATATTTTATTTATCTAAAACTTCTCATTAAAATGGACAAACATTTTATTGCCCCTCACATCTTCCCGCACGTCCCACACTTGGCTATTGGAGTTTCACGCTTTATTTCGGACACCGTGAATAAAGCCATTTCATAGTTTTTAGAATCTCTTAAAATAGCGCTAATAATGATGGACTTGGGGAATAAAACATTTCCATCGGTAGATTCGGTACTATTCCAGTGACTACTTTGATGACAAAAATGTTACGTATTGAACACATTATTGAGTCTATTCTATGATATTGTCAAAGATTTTTTTAAACCAAATCTTTTAGCTAATTTGAAGTAGCTAAGAAACAAGTCAGTATTAACCAAGAACTGGTGCAATTCAACTCGCGTTTATCTTGAAAAACATTAATGAGGTATGAAAACACAATGTTCCATTTTTTAAATTGTAAACAATATGAAACAAGATCACATAAATTTTATCATTATGGAATTTTTACATAAAATAGTTTATTCAGTCTACTCTAGTTCGTGTAGGTTATTCAAATCTGATCATGTGTGTCAGCATGTTTATGGTTATAAAATCTTTAGAAAATGACGATACAATCAGCAGTAATTCTTAAATTAAAACGTTGCTTTATTACATAATTATTATTATTAATTATTGTTAAAATTAAAATATACAAATAAATTTATTTCCAGCTATAGGGATGTCAAATAGGAACTCGTTTCAATTTGTCGAGAACAGGAGAAGATCTTTTTATTAAAGAAATCTGTATTGTTATAGCCGACGTGCATTTTAATTGTATTTCCTGACAGCGCCGCACTAAAAGGCACCGTTCCTGATCTATTTAATATGTCGTTGTACTTAAAAAAACTAATTTTAATGAGAAAAACTAAATAGGGCTGTTACAATTTAATGCAAATTGAAGAGCTCAAGGGAAGAAACGGCTGTCACATTTGTGTAGTTTTGAGATATTTAAGTTTTAAACTACAAAATTGTACATATTTCTTATAAATAAACAAAATAGATTTGAATTTCTAATTATAATGTAAACTGTTTTTGAGACATAGAATTATGCATCTTTATCAATTAAATGTTGTATTTTATATAGCCTAATATTACATTTAGATATATTGAATTCCAAGACAAAATAGATTTTTATAGTCATATTTATTTAACTTTACTGAAACTACGACATTAATAAGTTATCTGACATATATTAATTGTCTGGGTTAAAATGGAAGTTACATTCGTCCATGACCGTATTTCAGCTCGTTTATCTTTAAGTGGCACGCCACTTGACTTCGCTCCCTTTAATTGTGACAATACTTCATTGAACTGCTTTGTTTATCTTATCCCTGGCTTACAGTTTAGAGTAGTTTAGACTGAGCTAAGCAAAAATCCTTTAGAAATTTCTTTTCTGCTGTTCGTTCGTATTGATCAACGATAACCATTCTCATCATATTAGTCATGTGCTTTGGCAGCCATGGTACAGAAATAGCTAAACACCAATTTACAAGTACCTTATGATTTTCAAGGGGGGATAATTAATTTAGATGTCCCATTGGTATTTGCACCATCATGACAATATCAACTATGATGGACATTTAAAAACGGTTAACACATGAAATATTATACAGCTAAGCTAGAGTCAGACCAAAGCACAAGCTTATTTGTTGACACGCAAAAACAGGACGATATACCACCGTAGGACCCTTGCTAAGATAACCTCAGAACAGTTTCACGGAAGTCGACTGGGTCCTGGGAACAGAACAACTCACCCAACATGCTCATATAACTACTCACCCAACATGTTCATATAGCTACTCACCCAACATGTTCATATAACTACTCACACAACATGTTCATATAACTACTCACTCAACATGTTCATATAACTACTCACCCAGCATGTTCATATAACTACTCACTCAACATGTTCATATAACTACTCACCCAACATGTTCATATAACTACTCACTCAACATGTTCATATAAATACTCACCCAGCATGTTCATATAACTACTCACTCAACATGTTCATATAACTACTCACCCAAAATGTTCATATAACTACTCACTCAACATGTTCATATAACTACTCACCCAACATGTTCATATAACTACTTACTCAACATGTTCATATAACTACTCACTCAACATGTTCATATAACTACTCACCCAACATGGTCATATAACTACTCACTCAACATGTTCATATAACTACTCACCCAACATGTTCATATAACTACTCACTCAACATGTTCATATAACTTCTCACTCAACATGTTCATATAACTACTCATTCAACATGTTCATATAACTACTCACCCAACATGTTCATATAACTACTCACCCAACATGTTCATATAACTACTCACCCAACATGTTCATATAACTACTCACTCAACATGTTCATATAACTTCTCACTCAACATGTTCATATAACTACTCATTCAACATGTTCATATAACTACTCACCCAACATGTTCATATAACTACTCACCCAACATGTTCATATAACTACTCACCCAACATGTTCATATAACTACTCACTCAACATGTTCATATAACTACTTACCCAACTTGTTCATATAACTACTCACCCAACATGTTCATATAATTACTCACTCAACATGTTCATGTAACTACTCACTCAACATGTTCATATAACTACTCACTCAACATCTTCATATAACTACTCACACAACATACTCATATAACTACTCACACAACATACTCATATAACTACTTACCCAACATGCTCATATAGCTACTCACCCAACATGCCCATATAACTACTCACCCAAAATGCTCATACAACTACTCAGCCAACATGCTCATAAAACTACTCACCCAACATGCTCATATAACTACTCACACAACATACTCATATAATTACTTACCCAACATGCTCATATAGCTACTCACCCAACATGCTCATATAACTACTCACCAAACATGCTCATATAACTACTCACCCAACATGCTCATATAACTACTCACCCAACATGCTCATATAACTACTTACCCAACTTGTTCATATAACTACTCACCCAACATGTTCATATAATTACTCACTCAACATGTTCATGTAACTACTCACTCAACATGTTCATATAACTACTCACTCAACATCTTCATATAACTACTCACACAACATACTCATATAACTACTCACACAACATACTCATATAACTACTTACCCAACATGCTCATATAGCTACTCACCCAACATGCCCATATAACTACTCACCCAAAATGCTCATACAACTACTCAGCCAACATGCTCATAAAACTACTCACCCAACATGCTCATATAACTACTCACACAACATACTCATATAACTACTTACCCAACATGCTCATATAGCTACTCACCCAACATGCTCATATAACTACTCACCAAACATGCTCATATAACTACTCACCCAACATGCTCATATAACTACTCACCCAACATGCTCATATAACTACTCACCCAACATACTCATATAACTACTTACCCAACATGCTCATATAGTTACTCACCCAACATGCCCATATATCTAGTCACCCAACATGCTCATATAACTACTCAGCCAACATGCTCATATAACTACTCACCCAACATGTTCATATAACTACTCACCCAACATGCCCATATATCTAGTCACCCAACATGCTCATATAACTACTCAGCCAACATTCTCATATAACTACTCACCCAACATGTTCATATAACTACTCACCCAACATGCTCATATATCTGCTCACTCACCCAACATGCTCATATATCTGCTCACTCACCCAACATGCTCATATATCTGCTCACTCACCCAACATGCTCATATATCTGCTCACTCACCCAAAATGCTCATATATCTACTCACTCACCCAACATGCCCATATATCTACTCACCCAACATGCTCATATATCTACTCACTCACCCAACATGCTCATATATCTACTCACTCACCCAACATGCTCATATATCTACTCACTCACCCAACATGCTCATATATCTACTCACTCACCCAACATGCTCATATAACTACTTACCCAACATGCCCATATATCTACTCACTCACCCAACATGCTCATATATCTACTAACTCACCCAATATACTCATATAACTACTTACCCAACATGCCCATATATCTACTCACTCACCCAACATGCTCATATATCTACTCACTCACCCAACATGCCCATATATCTTCTCACTCACCCAACATGCTCATATATGTACTAACTCACCCAATATACTCATATAACTACTTACCCAACATGCCCATATATCTACTCACTCACCCAACATGCTCATATATCTACTCACTCACCCAACATGCTCATATAACTACTTACCCAACATGCTCATAAATCTACTGACTCACCCAACATGCCCATATATCTACTGACTCACCCAACATACTCATATGGCTACTCACCCAACATACTCATATATCTACTCACCCAACATACTCATATGGCTACTCACCCAACATACTCATATATCTACTCACCCAACATACTCATATATCTACTCACACAACATTACTCATATATCTACTCACCCAAAATGCCCCCATTTATCTACTCACCCAACATTCTCATATATCTACTCACCCAACAGGCTCATATATCTACTCACTCACCCAACATACTCATATTTCTACTCACCCAACATGCCCCCATTTATCTACTCACCCAACATACTCATATAGCTACTCACCCAACATGCCCATATATCTACTGACTCACCCAACATGCCCATATATCTACTGACTCACCCAACATACTCATATGGCTACTCACCCAACATACTCATATATCTACTCACCCAACATACTCATATGGCTACTCACCCAACATACTCATATATCTACTCACCCAACATACTCATATATCTACTCACACAACATTACTCATATATCTACTCACCCAAAATGCCCCCATTTATCTACTCACCCAACATACTCATATATCTACTCACCCAACATGCCCCCATTTTTCTACTCACCCAACATACTCATATAGCTACTCACCCAACATGCCCCCATTTATCTACTCACCCAACATGCCCCCATTTATTTACTCACCCAACATACTCATTTATCTACTCACCCAACATGCCCCCATTTATCTACTCACCCAACATACTCATATAGCTACTCACCCAACATGCCCCCATATAGCTACTCACCCAACATGCCCCCATTTATCTACTCACCCAACATACTCATATAGCTACTCACCCAACATGCCTTCATTTATCTACTCACCCAACATGCCTTCATTTATCTACTCACCCAACATGCCCCCATTTATCTACTCACCCAACATGCTCATATAACTACTCACCCAACATACTCATATAACTACTCACCCAACATGGACCATCTAAGAAGAAGCATGTTGTTCGTAAATGGGAATGGCTGTATGCAGCGTTTAAAACAGTGTCAATAGCGTGTTTTTGTTTTGTGTTGAATTTTTTTTTAGTGTTCCATAGCGAGGGACTGTTTAACATGAGCGTCGAAGATGGTCGATGAATGAGACAATGGGATAATTTCAGTGGCGGCAGTTGTAAGTTTTGGAGGCTCAGGCCATGTGGTTGCAGCATGTCATTAATTTTGGCAAGAGCATACATGTAAGCGGTGTGTGTCAAATGTTTAGTTAGAAGGTCCTCAGAAAGGAAGACTTTATGTGTGTCCCAAAGGCGTCGAACCTTGTGTGGTTCGCCGGAGACACAGACAAAAATGAGCAGTTGTCGCAAGAAAGACGCATTTGAATCGGGCATGCCTCTGTAAAAGTATCATGAAATATCTTGTCATCGTTAAAAATACCTAAATGTTGGCATGCTTTTTTGAAAGTGTTACATTCGATGCCATTGACAGTTCTCAGATGGTTGAAACTTGTGACGCCTACACGATGGGTAAGGAGAAGTCGCAGATAATAACATTTTCTGTCTTTAACTGCCACAACAGGCATTCTACCAAACACTTTTGCACCTCCTCTGATTCTCTTTTTCCATTTCCCACAGGATTGTTGAAATGTGTAATGTTGGGGAACGTCAGTTTAATGTAACTTCACAGCTTCGTGATGTGTCTTGTTTAGTTCAAACCATACTAAAAGCATGGTGGTTTTGTTGGCTTGTCTTTGTAGCGTTTGTTGATCAAGACCCTCCTGAAAGAAGATGAATTGTTGTTCTCGCAAGTGCACTGGCAACCGTGTAGTAAGTAATAACGTGAGATCTTTCGGAATGGCTGTACTCCTTCAAACGCCACACAGCCTCAGGAGAACTGACCTACATACCTTCCAGGAAATTCTGTATTTCGTCATGTTGGAAAGCACCTTCGCCCGTCTCCTTGTGAAGTGCACATTGTAGACATATTTATATAGATACTTGATACATTGATTGGACGCGCAAACTTCAACGTTGATATGAGCATTTAATTTCTGAGAAAGCCAGGGATTGTAAGGAACTATATAATTGTTGTCGACAAGGTACTTGCCAACAATGGCAGTTCGCACTTGTCTTCAGCGGTATACGGGGTACCCTTGGGTGTTTTCTTGAGTCTCGGGGTTGAAACCTTGTGGAAAATTTTTGGTACATGTTCCGTCTTTCATGCAAGACGAGTTAACATTGAGCCTTCCACACGTACCATGCACCATACATTTCGTGACCATTTGTATTAAACAACCCGGAAAAACAAAGTTTTTGACTATAAGTACCTTTAATATGAGACATAACTCAAATTATTGATTATTTTCAATATAATATGCATCGCGCGACAAACATTTACAGACTGAACACACCTTGCTGTAAACACGGGATGTAGTCATCGATGGCTGGAGTGAAGTCCACGTGACACGTGGATGTCAACAATAGCAGACGGATACCTAGAGTTACATAGAGATAAACTAAAAAATGCATTAATATATATATGGTACATTCGATCCATTTGAAATTTTGCTACAATGCTTTGTTAGGTGACACACGTCTGTGTGCAAAATGTGAGCTCGATAGCATCATGGGAAGTGGGTCATTTGTGACTTTTGCTTTTCCTCCCGCCCACAAGACGGTGAAGTTAATATAAGGGATTTAAAAAGTTTAGGGTGTTGCGGGATTCGGAAGCTTGACGCAGACATTATTAGTCTACTATTTTTTAATTGTTTGTGTAATTGACGTCACATAATATTTTACTGCGAGAAACACCACACGCTCTGTTAATCTCGAAACCGAAATGATTAGATTTTACTTCTATATTTTCAAATTTAAAAAAATAATTTTCTTTTTTAACTGCTATTGACTGTTGCACTATGTCCCTTGGCGTTATGGAAACTGACAGCCAGACAGACAAGCACTTGGGATTTTATATTGTTTAATAAATATATATGTATATATATATATCATATTTATTCCTAATTTTTGATTGCGAATCAAATGTAATCAACATATGGCAATGAGGCAATCCTCGTTTTTGAAACTCAATGACGAAGATGTAAGCGATAACATTTCCGAATATATTCTTCTGCAGAATATCGGCTAGGAAATCTCGCAGTCTGATATGAAAGACGCGAGCAACGATGTCAGGCATGTGTTCCGGTCGCTCATGATGGAAAATTGCGTTAGAGATTTCCGGCAAAGACGATTGTAGGGGAAGGTTAGAAATAAGTCAGGCTTTCCACATTTTCGGACATTAGCCATTGCCAGCTCTCTTGTTAATACCTTGGACTGCATGGAAAGGTAGAAGGAAGAATGATCCATTGTCCAGGGCGGACATTATGGTCTTTTGCTTTCGCAGCGACAGCGTCGAACAGTCTCATGTATTGCTCGACACGCAAATCTTGTTGACGGGAGCGCAGGTAATGTAAATGCGCGCCCTCTGTTCTGACGTACGCGTCGACTATGTATTGCTGAAGGAGTTTGCCACTGAAATGCAACACGCTAAATGCAGATCTCATGGCAAGTCTGTAAGCATAGAATTGGAGCTGCATGACTCGTGTTCTTTTAAGTGTTCGCTTTTCCTCAACATGGTTCATTTATATGTGCCAGCCTGGGTCTCCGTAAGGGAATAGCAGTGGATAAACCATAGGGTAACAGTTCATGTTGAGTACTGAAATGTGCTTGCAGCCATTTCCACTTGGGTATATGCAAATATCGCGTTCTGGAGGTGGTTCCCCGTCTTCCCCTACAAAGATAGCAGGAACATCAGTTTGACAGGACGGGCGTTATGCCTTCACATATCCAGAGCAGGACTTTCATTAAATACCATTCGTACATCAGCAACAGAGTTGAAATTTTGAATGGGACCCTCATTTGACCGGGAGAGGTCATAGGCTATGTTTCAACCGCATGCAGGTGACCACCCCTAGGGTAAGGGGGGCCCATTATGCTTTTTTTCTTATATGAGCTATATAAAGATTAGTTTGAGCGTTAGCTACGTTGTAAATGAATGATTCTTGACCAAAGTTGATTTGTAAGTACGTGAGAGCCCTTTATTAAAATACTGCAGTCAGTGGCGTAACAACGGGTTGGCATAGGGGCAGTTGCCAAGGGCGCCAGCTCAAAAGGGCGCCACTAAATCTCTAATTTTTAATTTTGTATTTAAATAAATTATTTTGCACACCTTTTTGCGCGCTTTCCGATGCACGCCTTGTATCAATATACATAATTCCCGTTGTCTATATTAAATTCATTTTCGTCTTTATCATAAAAGTTTGGGCTTATATTTTAATACTAGGCATGCATCGGAAGGCGCGCAAAAAGGTGTGCAAAATAATTATAAATTAAAGACGCGCTGTAAAAAAATAATTATATGAC